>CM060278.1:11415901-11703401 GCA_030684275.1 Acipenser oxyrinchus oxyrinchus
TTCATTACTTTTCTCCCAATATTGGAATATCCAATTATTATTCAACTTGGCTCACCGCTGCAAACCCTGAATTAACTCGGGAGAGACGAGGATGAGCACACGCGTCCTCCGAAACGAGTGCCATCTGCTTTTTTTCCACTCTGCAAGCCCGCTGTGGAGCCATCTCAGAAATTACAGCATCGGAGAACCACACAGTTCTGAATTGCGTACAGGCAGGTCTGCAGGCGCCCTGCTAGCCACAAGGGTCGCTGGTGCGCGGTGAGCCAAGGACTCCCCAGCCAACCTAACCCCTCCCCGCCCGGGCAGCGCTTGGTCAATTGTGCGCCACCCAACAAGGTGGCATTTCTGTAATGAAGCAAGTAAAAAAAAAAAAAAATCACAGCTATGTGTCCACTGGAAGTGATCACCAGTCACTTACATTCTCCTGACAGAGTGATTCTGTTAAATATGTACGATGGAATATGCCAGCGTACTCCCAAAGTGCTCATTTCTACACTGGTCTCCTTCCAGATATTCTACCTTGCTCAGGCTTGCTCACAGTCACAACGGGACAGACGTGCTGATGACTTTATTAAACATGCTAAACATCCAGAGAGGGGCCAGGAAAGAAAAGGTGGGGTGGCACTCCTTTAAAGGGGTCGGGGATAGTGTTGCTATTGAAAACTGATTTTAAAGGCTTGGTTAGCACTCCTTTAAAGGACAGGGCAGTGATAACGGTACTAGCACTAATAAGAGTTAGGAAAATTGATTTTAATCTTGGGTAGCTCTCTTGTAACGGGAAGTCAGCAATACTGCTGCTAGTTTTGTTAAGAGGCAAGACAATAAGAGATGAGAAAATGGATTTGAAAATGGGGTCATTTCTGCCTTTTTTATCCTCCCCTCTCCCCTCTCCCCTTCTCCCTGTAAGTGCTTCAGTAACTCACAGCTCCATGTAATTTTAATGAGATTCTCCAACGCTTTTCAGAAGCACTTAAGGGAGTCTCCGGGCAAAACAGAACACAAGAGATTTTTCAAAATAAAATAACATAAAAATAAAAAAAATGGCTGCCTCTTTCTTAGCCCTGGCCAGGCCTGACACCGCTACTGCTCAAGATCTTAGTAAAAAAAAAAATAAAAAAAAGCCGAACAGAATGCCTGGGAATACAGTCAAAAGTGTAGAGGACAAATCAAAGGAGGGTCTGCTGAGGTTGTACTATGTGACCCTCACCTAGAATCCGCTGCTCAGTTCTGGACACCACATTACCAAAGGGACATTGTGGCCCTGGAGAGAGTCCAGTCAGTTAAAAACACAGCCATAGGTTAAAATCAGAGCTCTCAGTATGATGAACATGTCATATAGGACCATGACTTATATCAACAGTATGTACAGAATTGACAGTGGAATGTTTAATCACAATTTGAGTCTCCACGTAATTGCAAAAAACTGTGAAATACAGACATCCCCTTAATCCCCAGAATCCAACATTCTCTGTAATGTTGCTATCAACGTTCATGACAGTCGGACGTGCGGTTCCCCAGATAGACGGAAAAATGGAAGTTTGACATTCAGATGGACGGATATATAGACAGAATGAGATGCCCTCAATAGCTTAAGCTAAATAATGTTAATAGCAAGTTTCATGACAATTGCATAAGCCGTTCTCTAGATAGATGGGAAAATGTCAAGTGTGACATGTATGATTTCATCGCAAATGGGGCACAGCATTAGGAAACACAACTTTTCATCTTTGAAGCAACAATTCATGTCCAGTCCTTGCCTCTCTATTAAATTCAAAGGGTTGAGATGCCACTCCTTCAATCGACCGTACTTATCAAGCTTCCATTTTTCAATATATCTACAATATATCAACCAAAAATCCATATAAGGGCAGCAGTGTGGAGTAGTGGTTAGGGCTCTGGACCGGTGGGTCGTGGGTTTAATCCCAGGTGGGGGGACACTGCTGCTGTACCCTTGAGCAAGGTACTTTACCTAGATTGCTCCAGTAAAAAACCCAACTGTATAAATGGGTAAATGTATGTAAAAATAATGTGATATCTTGTAACAATTGTAAGTCGTCCAGGATGAGGGTGTCGGCTAAGAAATAAATAATAATAATATATTGCAAAATAACTATTCAAACTTGTTATGAATATTATTTAGCTTAACATATTAGCAGTATCAGATTGTAGGCATACATGGAGGAGTTTCTCTGTCTGTACATCGGTCCGTCTGTATGTCCCACTTACATTGTCATCTTGAGAAGAAGTTATTCCACATAAATCAGTCCATTTAATAGCCTATGACACTAACACCTCATTTGCTTACCTAACGACATATACCGCTTATCCAATTATTATTAAACTACTAATTGCCATTTCTTATTATACTATTTGATATATGTCATGGTCATTAACTTTTCCGTCGTACCGTTAGCTCTCATTTCCAGCCGTAGCGAGGGATGTGCGTTAGTGCTTGTTATTTAATAAAATGCTCTTTTCAAATTGCGAGATAGTGTTAAGAGAGAGTGTTAAGAGAGAGTGTTTTTCGAATATTTGATTTTCTAGGTTGCTTTCCTTTGTCTAGTTGGTGGACAATTACTGATAAGGACACATTTCGTATCTGGGTATGATATATGGAGGTTGTCAGTATCTGGTCCTCTGTTGTAATCTCCTGTAGTAATATATCTTATTAGTAGGATGTGTGTGTGTGTGTGTGTGTGTGTGTGTGTGTGTGTGTGTGTGTGTGTGTGTGTGTGTGTGTGTGTGTGTGTGTGTGTGTGAAATGCATGAATTGTGAACATGTTATTAGAAGGACCAAAGGGATACCACAGCTTTAATGGAGTAAAATAACCACATGAATTGTGAGTGCCGAAAGGGTACCAAGCTATACTGGAAAACAGTTACAAAAGAAAGAATTGTAAAAGAATGAGGATAGGTATAAAAAGGCTTGTTCAGAGCTCTTCTGTCAGACCAGAGGAAGAAAGACTGCAGGTAATTACTCGCATGAATGCCTTTTATGATTTGCATGCTGATATTGATGTTTAATAAAGCATTTGTATTAAACTGATTAACTGTTGCGTTGAGCGAATCATTATGGGTTAAGCCACAAAATAAGACTCCCACCAGTGAACCAGTTAACAAGAGAATTTGATATTATAAAAGGCTGGTGTTGTATCCAATCCTTCTCCCCCTCTACCCCTGTCCCAGACTCTGTGTGTGTTTCATTACAAATCTCGTTAAATATTTGCAAACCGCTAATTGCTGTTTATAAAGAGCCGTAAGACTTTTAATTAGGGACCATCTGCAGTCTTAGTTGGGGTTAACTGAATGTAGCCGGGGTCACTTAGCGATGAATCGCTACAGGAAGATGGTTGGTTTAAGCATTCCAAACACACAGTGTAGATTTGAAAGCCACACGAACAAGACAGAACACACAAGAACACGGTCCAGGTGTTACCTAAACTACAAAAACCCATTCAAGAGGGGAAACAAAGAAACCGTGACACCACTTTTATCACACTTCCTTCAAGTAAAATTATGCTGGCCATTTTATTAGGACCATTGGATTTGGCATCGCCCTGGCCTGTGGCCTTTTCTCCTGTATGACCTGGGTGCCTTCATCACTCTGGAAGTTTAATTTAGCCTGTAACAATGAAGAATTAGCTGGGACTTGATTGAAGTCTTTAACAGCAGTTACCAAACCTGAGCCATTACTGTAAGCACAGCACAGAAACCAGGACCAGAGGACGCAGCTGGAAGTGGAGATAGACTTAGGACAGAGGGTAGGAGACACTTCTTCCCACAGAGAGTGGTGAGGGGATGGAATGGGTTACACAGTCATGTTGTTGATGCTGAATCACTGGGATCCTTTAAGACCCAACTTGAAAAAGTCTTGAGATCAATCTCTAGGAACTGGACAAGCACTGATGGACCGAATGGCCTTCTCTCGTTCATAAATGTTCTCGTTCTTAAGCTTTATTATGGAACAATGCTGAACCCTGATATCGAGTTTCAAGAAGATAAAGCACCCATCCACCGTGCCAGAATTGAGAACGGTTTGAGGAGCAGGACAGAGAGACTTCAGGCATCTTCCATGGCCACCACAATCCATAACTCTACAGCTCCATAGACACCTTCAACAGACCAAACCCACCTGTTTCCACACAAACAATACTCCCAGAGCTTTGCATTGTGGGCTGTCACGGTCATTCACTGAATGCCAACCACTGAACTTGAATTAGAAAACACTGTCTGCCACAATCCTGAACTCTAATCCAGGGTTAGATCAATTATTTCTTTAGTCTTGATTATGCACTGTACTGAAAGACAATAAAACTTGCATTATTGGCTATATTCGTGTTCATGACAGTCATCTAAAGCTCTATAGGAGCAGCCCACCATCGCTAGAGCAATGCTTTGCTCCTCTCTTTTCCTGTAGACAACTGATGTGTCCATAAAAGAGATGCTGGGGGACTTGAATTCAGTCTCACCTCTATAGTAGGAGACAACAGTGGTAGGGCTTTTTTTAATCCAGCAAACAAAGAAACAGAAAGAGAGAGGAACTCTTATAAAATGTTCCCTAGTACAGCAAAGTGTAATAAAGCATGGTAAAGTATATGCAACCTTTGTAAAGCCCAGAGAGGTATGGCAAAGCATACTAAAAACATGGCAAACCATGGTAAACTATGTTAAAGACTTAGTAGAACCACTGGAAAAACATTGGAAAACTGCAAAATCACTGTGCCTATTTACTGAGGTAAATCTGTACAATGGAAACTACTAACTAGAGAAAGTCATAATTAATGTAAATCCCAGAGAGGTATGGTAAAGCATGTTAAAAAAACCAGGGCAAAGCAAGGAAACTATGGTGAATAAAAAGCATATCCACAGGAAAAGCATGGAAACTTTTATAAGAACAGAGAATGGTAAAAGGTCCTGCTAGAGAATTTGCCCGCTGTCTCTCTGTTTGTGGCACCAAGCCAATTTCTTCGCAATTTAAATTGAAACACAACACTGTCAGTCATTTTGAGGACAGCAACAAGCAACAAAATGTCAAAAATCCCCAACTATCAAAAGCACTAGACTGCCATTTAAAACATCTGGAAATGTGATTTTAAATTGAACCACGATTACTGTGAAATAAACTAATGGAAATTGCTACTGAAAATATCCACTACAGCATGCATTAGGCCACATACATAAACTGGGGTGGGGCAAGTTTCATATATGTAAAAACGTGAGGTGTGACATATATACGCATCTACGTACAGTACATGACAAAATGTCATGGCATAGACTCCACAAGGTGTTGGAAGGTATCTCAAGGGATCCACTGCGTCACTGCAGGCATGGAAACAAGACTCCTATTGCAGGTTTTACTATGAGCTTGATTAGCCTCCGTGTCTAGGTAACAAGCTCAGGTGTGTCTTAAAAAATAGATCAAAGTGCAATGCAAGCCGAGTCTTACTTCCATCCCTGCATTACTATTTCATGCAACTGATGCAGAGAGGTGGGCTGGAGAGAATGGACTGTCCAAGTGCCTCCCAAACATGTTCAACTGCATTGACATCATTGGTGTGGCCATGGAAGGAGTGCTCCTCAAACCATTCACGAATCTGGCACGGTGGATGGGTTTATTGTTGTCTTGAAAGCAGTCATCGCCATCAGGGTTCAGGATTGCTGAGTGGACTTGATCTGATGCTTCAGTAAACTATTCATTCGGCCTTCCAGAGTAATCAAAGGGTCCAGGGTAGACCAGGAGAACATGTCCCTCACCAGCGCCATCTAGTGATCTACCACTTTGGAACAAGTTCCTGGCAATACAGTTCTATGCACTAGATGGTGCTGATGGTTGCTTATATAAAGACACTTTGGCTGATCTAGCCTACATTATGTCTTTGGCAGGCAACTAGAAATGAAGAGCAGCCCCTGAACTGATAGTAAAATTAATAATAATAATTGCAATAAGAACCACTCAGAATGATTGCATTATAAAAATAAAAAAAAGTAAATGGGAAAAAATGATTGGACAACTATTGGACAATTCAGAACGATTGTATTGAATTGCCACTGTTAGTGTGAATTGCCACTGAAGATCTCTTGGGTATAGTTACCAGCTGCCCTATACTTGTGTGCTATCATTGCTCCTTTGTATAAAGAGAAACATTGTAGTGCTGCAATTGCTTCCTATTGAAGATCACTTGGTGTCTTTTGTTTTAGCGCATTAGTGATAATGTTACTGCTGAAACAATATCAGCTAGGAAGTAGCAATAGAGCAACGTTACAAGCAATTAGTCCCCCATTAGAGTGTGCCGGGCAGCTGTAAATCCAGGCAGTGTCCCAGACTCATTATCACAGACGGAGGCCGGACCATCATCAGCACATCATAAACCTGGCTTGATAGCACGGGCCGACAGTAAACACTGTGCTGTAAATCACAGGGTTTCAGAAGACAGGCAGACGAGGGGGAGGGAGAGAGTCATGAGAGGTAGGAGGGGAGAGGGAGATAGAGAGAGAGGGAGGAAGAGAGAGGGAGTGTGAGAGAGAGGGAGGGAGAGAGGAGAGGAAGGGAAACAGGAGAGGGGGAGAGTGGATAAAGACAAAGGGGGCAAAAATGATGGGAAAGGGAGAAGAAGAGAAAGGGGAAGTTGGGGGAGGGTGATGGGGCCCTTCTAAAAAAATTCCCAAGAGTAAAAGCATAGCAAAGTGCAATGAAGCACAGTGAAAGCAATCAACCAACCAACCAACCAACCAATCAATCAATGGCAAAGCCATCTCAAAGCAGCGCTTCTACAATAGAAAAAAGAAAAAAATGCCTGTAAAATATGATAATACAATAAAATAATAAAGTAAAATAAAACACACAAAAAAACATCAAATGTAATCACACTCCAAAAGGACCGAGAGAACAAATAGGCTTTCAGCCATGACTTAAACTTTGAAAAAGGATCAGCATTTCTGATGATCCCTGACAAAGCATTCCAGAGAGGCACAGCGAAGTGGGAAAATCCACGCCTGCCTAGCGTGACATAACATACCTAGACACTGGGGAAGCAGCAGCCCTGAACTTATAGATCAAGGCCAGGGTTATAAGGATGAAGCAGTTCTGATAAATAGGTCAACAACATCATTTTAAAAGTGATACGGAAGCTAACAGGAAGCCAATGCAGTCAGAATAAATCAGATCTGACATGATCAACCCTTTTGAGTCAGAATTATTATTTTAATTTTTTTTTTAATTAAATTTACAATGCCCAACTATTGTAGTCCCAAGTTTCTCCCCAATTTAGAATTTCCATTTCTTTTTCCCACGCAATTCCCCACACAGCTCAGGAGAAGTGAAGGTTCAGCGGGCGTCCTCCGATCCCACAACCAAGCCAGCTTCCTCTTCTACACCCAGGAACTCGAGAGCAGATGTCAGCGAGCTACCAGCCTCTGGCCAAAGGCCAACCCTGCAGATGTCTGCTTTTGAGCTGACTAGGCCCCTGGCCATCAGGGTCTGCTGTAGCACGATGCGGAGAAAAGTTTTGCCTGCTTAACCTTCAGAATCCCCAGCGAAGACCATCGCCTTCGCACAGCCAGGATGTGAACCTGCGCTCCCCTGCCTGTATGACTCACCCTGCACACCACACAGACACACTTTTATCAGGTGAGCCATACAGTCAGAATTATTGCCTCTGCATTTTGAACGAGTTACAACTTCTTCACTAGTCGAGCAGCTACCCAGCATCACAATAATCAATAGTATAGGTAAGCTTCGTGTTGCACAGAGAGGTAAGGTAAAGCATATTAAACACATGACAACATATAACCATGGAAAAAAGTATGGAGGGAAAACTGTGTTTTAAAATGCAGACAAGAGAAAAACAGACCCAGAAGAGAAGAGAAAGAACTGGCAACCCAGGGGAAAGTCACAAGTAAAGGGAGTCGATTAAGGATCATTTTGACCTGATAATCTGAAAATTATCGACCACGAGGGAGCGAGGTGAAGGCAGGAAGATGGAGAGGGGGCGTGGGGGAGTATGAATATGGATGGCTGCCTCCCAGCAAGCTGACATTGAGCTGAATTAAATGACAACATTTCCGCCCCGAGACACAGGATAGGAAAACAAGAGAGATGAGTCCAGCGTGGAGATGCGAGACAGGGCTGTGCTGATAACCAGCTTCCTTGTCTCTCAGTGCAGCTGAGTTACCAGCTCAGCCAGTACAGGAGAATCCACACACCTGCTAATATTAATTCAATCTGTCCGGTCAACCCCCTTTACCTGCCTCTTACAGTACTAAACTGCTGCCTTCTCACTAGCATAAACTAATAGAAGTGAATCTGTCTAGTCAAACCCCTATCCCTGTCTCTTGCAGTATAAACTACTGTCTATATTCTCACAAATATAAACTAATAGAAGTGAATCTGTCCAGTCAACTCCCTATCCCTGTCTCTTACACTGTAAACTACCGTCTATATTCTCACAAATATAAACTAATACAAGTGAATCTGTCTAGTTGACCTCCTATCTCTGTCTCTTACAGTATAAACTAATGTCTTTCTTCTCACCAAACTAGCAGAGGTGAATCTATCCAGTTGACTTCCTTTCCCTGTCTCTTACAGCACAAGACTGATGTCTATCTTCTCACTAATCAAATGCAATCTGTCCAATTTCCCTATGACCTAAGGCTACTGTTTTCTCACAAATAGAAACTAATAAAGTGACTCTTTCCAGTTAACCCTCTTCCCTTAAGGTCTAATCCTACTGCATTATGTCTGATACAAACTAACAGAAGTGAATCTGCCCATTTTGCCTTATCCTGTCTTTTACAGTACAAACCTGCCTTGTCGCTGATATAACATTAATCTGTCCAGTTGACCTCCTTACAGCCTCTAATGCCTCGCTTCTACTGTCTGGCGCTACAGGCTTCGGCTGCCGAAATCAAAAGAGCGTTTTGCCATTTTTTTCCAAACCTGGCCAACCTCGGAAATGATTGCCGTGTGTCAACGGTCACTGGGGGATTGTGGGATTGTATTATGTTTTGTTTTAACCCTTGGATGCAGCCCTAAAATACTCTATGCTGTTCCAGTAGTCGAGTCTTGGACCCGTACATGAAATAATGTACATTTGCTCAAAAAAATTTATTGATCCCTTTATTTAATAAGATGTTAAATGTCTTGTAGAAGGTCATGCAAAATCCAGAACAATGTATACCAAAGAGATTTACAAGAAAAAAAAACACAATACAAATGTATTTATAACAATACAAATGCTCTAAGCTCTGTAATGGTGTGTATTGTATCTTCCTCTCTTATTGCTATGTAATAAAGAGACCAAGCGACCCATGAAGCATTCTTCACTTCAGGTAGTTGACACACACAATGCGGCTGTGCTCCTTGCACACATGGCGTTCACATTTGATGCATGTCATGGAGTTTTCGTGGTCCTTCATCAAAGGGCAATACTGACATATTTTCTTCTTCGGTTGACCCTGCTCTTGGCTATGTGCTGTGTTTTCTTGCATTGCTGCACCACTCTTTTCCATTGAGGTGATGACGGTTTTAGGAAGCCGGGGACTGTCTTCCAACCTGCTTTTCATGTGTGGTGTGACCATTTCCCTTACAAGTTCTTGTATAATAAGCATCGCTTGTGTGTCAGCCCTTCTCTGTATTCTGGATGCTGCGATGTGTACAGCATGTAGTTTTCAGGCTAGCTACATCCAGAACTTTGTACTACAGGACCTTTGGCCACCTTCTGGATTGTTGCTTGCAGGAATATGTATGAACCATCTGTCCATCAGGTCAGAGCCACCTTTTCTCACGCTGTAATGCTTAATACTTTTCTTTCTCTGTCTCTCTTCATGCATTGTGCTCAGTAAAATTACAGCCTTGCCGATTTTAGTACTGTGAACTCGACTCTTACAAGCCTTCACCACAGCAGGGCTCAGTTTGGCGGAGATTCCCCACAAGTGTCAGTCCTTTCTCGAGCAGTGCTTCAGCAAGAGGCATGCTTGTGAATAAATGATCTGTTTTTATGTTGGGACTGGTGTTTCTCAATTGACTGCACAACTGCAGTACGATGTTCGATCCCAGATTCCTGTGGACTTCTTCACCGGGCTGTTTCCATTGCAGAATATCCCATCTAGAGCAAAGGAATTTCTTGCATCACATGGCAGTGATCCCATTTGAATCTGAAAGCTACCACGTGGTCCATTTGCAGACGGAAGTCTCTTGTCCTCTTGTTGCCAAACCTCAAAAAACAGCTAATATCTTCAAATTTCGACAGAGATTGTGGCTCGATACACTGGGTTTGAGAGTGGATCTCCAAAGAGCTCCCGAGTGGAAACATCCCAGTTTTGTTCATATCCCACTAAAAGGGAAAGGCCCAGAAAAGCCAGAATCTTGTTTTTTAGATGCATCCTTTCATGCTCTCTTCTTACTTTCTGCTGTTCTTCATCCTTCAAGGTTTGCACAAACAGATCCCAGGCATCTTTGGGTAATACTGTTGCTGTTCCAGGTGCAGGACCTGGTGGGTTCCTCACTATGCTGTTTCTTAGTGTTTTGCCTTGAGGTGGAGGATTTTCGCTCCAGTACGGGCCACTGCGGCTGGTTTGAAAGGTGCGCTGGGCGTTATCTTCCGGTTCCTCTTCAGAAGACTCAGATAAATCACTGTCCTCACTAGCACAGAATTCTGACACAAATTCAACATCTGAAGCTTACTGACAAACGCTAATAAACGAGCAGGATGTGCCGAAAGAGTCATAGTGTTTAATGACAAGGAAAGCAGAGGTGGAAATTATAGTCAAGACAACAGTAAAAGAATTAAGGTCTGCTGGCCCTGATAACTGGACAATTAGGGCAGTGATAAGAATGTAACTTTTTCTCCTATACCAAAACATTTTTTTTAAAACTATCCTACAAAGTAGGGTCTTGGCAATATATGTATCTATAAGGAAATGATTGCACTGCAGAACCAAGGTGGGGCTCTTGGACCCAAGGCTACATCCTAGGGTTAAAGAAACTGGCAGTTTCATTACAAATAAAAAGGAATCAGGTTAAGAACAGACCTGTCATTGTGTTTATCATGAATACAACTTCAGATTTTTGTCATGTGTGGTGAAGCGCAATGAACCGCGTGCAATTTAACAACGTGTTCTACTTTTGCTGAAAACAATAAAGTGGAAAGAAAAACAATAAAGGAAATATCATACGCTTGCTTTACCTATCAGCCACAACGGTAGTGATTTCCCTGTCGGTTTCTTCTCTATACTCGCTTCCTTTGCAGCCAGTTTGGCTGCATGGAGAATGCGATACAAAACCTGAGCAGAGAGCCGCTCAGCCGCTCTGGCGAGCCGTGGAAACACCCTGTTTTGATGCCGTGGGCAGCGATAGCCGGGAGTGGCAGGCCATGGAAGCGGGGCATTAGATTACAAGACTGAATTTCCTCTACACTGTCACAGAGAGTCCTGCCCCTCCCTTGCTCCAGTCCACATTGTCACACTGTAAATACCACAGAGCGGTTCTTGTGTTTGCCCAGGCAGAAAATTAATTTGGTTAACCCTCAGAGTACTACAGGGCCGATGATCGGCCCACGGAGGTGTGCTGCGTGAGGACTAAAGGGCCGATTATCGGACATAGATCTGCCCTCCCATTTGCTCTCTGTTATTTTTTTATTGGTCAATTTTACCTAGCAACAAACTGTGCCGAGCAATAGCAGAGGGCTTTGGTGTTAATATTAGCCAATGGTTGTAAAGTGAACACCTTTTTTTTATTGGTTAAAAAGAAAACCCTGTCTCCTAGGTTAGCTGAGAGTTGAGAAATGGCGGATTTAGAGAGTGAGTTTTTAAGCGATTCGGACGGAGAATGTTTTGAAGGTTTTAAAACGTATGAGAGGCTATTTTCATGGTTTTCGGTGTCTGGCGGTATGACACAAAATAGATTACGTGCTGTTTTAGGATTGTGGCTGAATATGGGGTTAGTGTGGAAGCCTGACATGAAAGAATACTGGAACACGAAAGATGCACTACAAGCAACACCAGGATTAGCGAATAATGTCCCGCGACAAGTTTCTTTTTGTCTTGCAAACCTGCACTTGAACAACAACAAAACCAAAAGAAAAAGACGAACCTGGTTACGACAGTTTATTCAAAGTGCGACCAGTACTTACTAAAGTGGAGTCTCTTCTTCACAGTACTACATTTTAAATGAATTCATTGCAATCGATGAAAGCCTGGTTGGATTGAAAAACCGAGCGTCACTTATGCAGTATCTTCCAAACAAAAAACATCACCGATTTGGAATAAAGCTGTGGGTGCTTGCTGACAGTACAAATATATTAATAAGCATAAATTTACAAACCACTGAAAAAAAGACTGATTGCAAAGGACTTTACAGAGAATAAGCTTCCCTGGGCCAATTCAGATGTCTCCACAACTCAAAGTAAGTTACGTGTATTAATACTAAAAATATTATTAATAATAATAATAATAATAATAAGTAGTATTTTTGCATATGCTTTTATATTTAATTAACACTTATTTGTGTTGGTATACATGTTGAACAATCTTTATATAAAAGAAAAGGCTTTCGAGGGCAAGTACGTTTACTGTGCTGTGCGGTTCCGATCTGTTTGTACAGATAGATGCGTTGCTTGCAAAATTGAATATATCTTTTGATTCGTTGTTTGTAAACATCTGTGGTTTTACATTTTAAAAATAACATTCCTGGGGATTTATATGTTGTATTTTGAAAGTGTTTATGTGCATGGTTGGTTTTGAAAAGAACTGATGTTTTGATGATAACAATACAGTTTGTATAACAAAGGTGTCTTTGCCAATGCATATTTCTATATTCAGTCCAAAAATATATCAATAACAGAAAGAACAAAAACTTCAATGTCTTACGTTTCTTGTGATATATAGGTTTCATATAATATATACATTTTTGGGTGTAAAATTAAGTAATTTGCTATGCTATCCCAAGCGCTGTTATTTGCGTGTGACAGCTGTAGTCCTGTGGCGTAGAGCACTCGCTGTGACGTAGTACTCTGAGGGTTAATATTCCTTTAGCTAGGTTTACTAGATCTTAGATCTGTTTTATTTTTATTTTTTTTAATCAGCCAATCATACTTACTTGTGTAGATGAACATTTTGCAATGCCAATCACTCTAAATACATTTGAGGTTTGGAAACAAGACTCCCATTGCATAGCAGTTAGATCCAATCCTGGGTTTACTATGAGTTTAATAACCTGAGCTTGTTACCTCTACACTGGGGCTAATCAAGCTCTTAGTAAAACCTGGAAAAGGTGAATTTGCTATGTAATAAGACTGAGGCTGACTTTTACTATATCCCTGTCACTGAGGAATACTCTATTGGAATTGGTTTAAAGTGTACCCAAGCATTCCTTTAAAAGTTCTGGACTCTTTTCCTAAAGCAGTGCTGTGTTTGTTGGGTATAAAACAGAGTAATAACCCAGGTGGACCTTTTTATTTATTTTTCCTTTAAAGAAATTGGAGTTGATTCCAGGTCTTTGAAAGTCTGTTTAATTCCGGATGTGTTTCTCTACTGATGGGGTAGGGGGTGTTTTCTAGTTTTTTCCTGCATCCTCAGCACAATTGAACTGTACACAGTAAGTACCAAGAGGTTTGAGATTTACATTGAAGATATACAGCGAGTATCAACATGAAACTGACACACACACACACACACACTGACGCACACACAGGAACATGCACACACTGACGCACACACAGGAACATGCACACTGACACACACTGTAACACACACTGATGCACACACAGGAACATGCACACTGAAACACAAACTTTCACAAACACACACTTACTGACGCACACACTGAAACACACAGGAATATGCACACTGATACACAAACTGTCACAAGCACACACACTGACGCACACAGGAACATGCACACTGACATACACACACACACACACACACACACAGGAATGCACAATGATACACAAACTGTCACAAAACACGCACACAAACATTGAGACTCACACCCACAGACACACACGCACTGACACGCACACACAGACATCCAAACACACGCACAAACACACACACACACACAGACATCCAAACGCACACAGAGACACACAAACACAGACTGCCTCTGACAGACACAAGTCCACTTTTAGCTTGGTCTGAATCCAAGAAGAAAAAAAATGAATAGAAAAATCTTGTGACCATCATGTTTGTCCTCTTTGAGGTTGTATATGCAATAAATATACTCACTGTTATAGCAGAGGGAGGTACACTGAAACTCATCACAATATATATGTCTTAACCCTTAACCCACAAGAGACAGGGTAATTGTATTTGTGATAAGGCAGGTGTTGACCTGGCATAGCAATGTCAATAGGGTGCCATGGTCTCCTGTGGGCAGCTAGGACATCACTGACCAGAGGAAAAAAAAATCCAGTTGATAAAATTATTTTATGTGTCCAATACTCGTTGATTAATACCAGCCTCTAAAAACTGAAGCTGATTGCGGGACACAGTCTGTCTGCATGTGTAATGAAACCAAACTCCGATAGAATGTTAAATAGACACCCAAATAATGATATTGTAATGTCAAACCGAACATGCGGGACAAAAGCTTTTCATATTAAAACTAAAAGCCATTTGGATAAAACACGTCCCCATTCACAAACGACCACAACATACGGTGGATATTTCAATATTTGAACATGGGTATTTAATTTATTATAACGCATACAGTCGTCACCGTCCGTTTCGGTTTCACACACACGGTAAATAAACAGCTTTGTACATTTTTATTCAAGAATATAGCCCATTCACCATATTTATGTTTTTGTAAATCATTGTAGATATTAAAACGCAAAGCGCCTGCCTTAGCTTAAAACGGGTGCATTTGAGTCCAAAAACGCAACGCGTAAACCAGCAGTCATACAGTACGCATTAATAACATACGGTATTACATTTTTTTAAAACTACAATTGAAAGCTTCTGTGAACTAGAAATGCAGATTACTACAATCCCATCTAAATAACATGTACTTAATATTATATCCAGAAACTAGAATACCGTTTAAGCGTCCAGAGAAACCCATATCGAAGTCATTTAGGTTGCAACATAGCATTCGACGTTTTTATATTCCCAAAAGCATCGACATGAAATATAAATAATGTATTGTTCTAGTAGTATGTAAAGTCAAATTTACATATTGCATAATAGAGAATGGAAACCTATGAAACCAGTATTCAAATCTACAATGTATCAGAAGATTACAAGACTGTGTTTTTTTTTTTAAAGTAGCCTACTCTATCCAAAAGCTTTTTTTTTTTTTTTTTTCTGAACCATGTATTTTACACCAGACCATACATTAATATGTGCTAGCGGGACATGAACACAAACAAATTCATACAGCCAGTCCTTAGCAAATATAAATAAATTATCAAAATATTATACAATTAAATATAAATGTATTTAAATATAAACCATAGCAAATGTAATAATAATAATAATAATAATAATAATAATAATAATAATAATAATAATAATAATAATAACTTACCTTAATATTATTGTCAATGTTCAGTTGCGGTTTTGTTTTTTAAATAAATATATAGCCCTGTAGTTATGTGTTTATTTTCTAATAAAATTATATAATCCAGACTCGTCCAAACATTCACTCCGTGTGGTAAACCTAACCGCTATTACAAAATGAATAATCTATACAGTTGATTCGGGTTGTTAGAAAAATAAGTGCAAATACCACAAATGAGTAATATAATTATAAATACATGTCTGTATGGTACTGTATTTTTAACTTTCTGCTTCGGTCGAATTATGGCTTTTCAGATACCGGTAAGCAAAACAAATAAATAAATAAACAAACAAACAAATACACAAATGAAGTAGAAGATTTAAAAAGATATAAAATAGTATCGTTAACTGTCTGCTTGATTAAAATGTATTAGGAATATAGATACTGGTATATATAAATATATATTTCTATATTCTGCTTTCTAACGCGGCGTGGAAGTGAGAGAAAAATACCGTGCGCACGGTAATGCACAAAATCCAGATGTAGACAGAAATACATATATATTGCTATTGGACAGATCGGAAGCTACCGGCAGAACGATTTTTTCCTTCTGCAAAAGATTTCTCTCTCTCTCTCTCTGTGTCACCCTGCCTCGCTCCACACACGCTACGTCACTGCGCGTCATCAGGCTTGCTTGCCTTCTCTCTCACCACAGCCCTCCTCCTCTCTCACTCACTGACTCACTCACTCACCCAGAAAGATTGTTCGCCCATCTATATATCGATCTTTCTTTCCACTATCTAAAGTATGTATCTATCTGGAACAAAAACACATTGGAAATGTGAAGAAAAAAAAAACGCCAAGTTATCAAAAGTGCCCCACCACTTTGACAGTTGTGTCTATTTGCTTGGTGCTGGCCAAGGTTACCCCAATGGTTTCTTGAAACTTGGCTTGTGCTTTTGATAGGGCCTATCATTATTTTAAATGGCTGGGCACTTTTGATGACTTGCCGTTTTTTTTCACATTTCCAATGTGTTTTTGTTTTAGATATCACTTCTTTTTTTCACTTTATAACACACACACACACACACAACCTAGATTGAAACAATGCATTGCCGTTTGGAGAGGATAAATGTAAATAGTAGCCTAGTCAGTTGAAAGGGTAAAGATGTGAATGTGTGTAGCATAGCACTTATGTAGTTAGAGTGAAAGTATGACTAGTTAGGGCTCAAATCCTTGTGGTGTTCGTTATTCTACTGCCACCCGTTTTAGACTATGTTAGCAGCAAGTGACAGCCGCACCCTCAACACGTGATCAGGACCGACTTCACCACTCGAAGCTACCGTCAAGCTGGTTAGTTTACAAAGCATGGTCATCATGTGACAGGGGAAGAAACTGTTGAAACTGTTTTGGTTTTTTTTTTTTTAATTTAATTGTATTATTTAAGAAGACTGATATTTAATGCTTAAAAATAGTAGATTTACCTTGTAAAATTTTATTAGAATCACAAATACCACAAGGGTAAACAAATACATTTCTTTGTCTCTTAACACCTCAGTTTATAAGGTAAACAGCAATGACTGGTTTCTGTTGAAGCAGAGTGCACAAAAGGCAAACATAACCAATTAATAATGGTCATATACTTGCTCTACTGTGGTCTAATTCGATCTAATGCATGAAGACATTTGTCATGTTACATTCCTCGTTTCAATAACTCCACGCCGTGTTATTTACTGAGGCGAAGCCGCGCGTTATCGCGTGTGGTATGCGTGATGCAAACATCGTTTCAATATCGTGGTTCAACAGGAAAACGTAGGTCTGTTGTTAATATCATAATGGGCTATTTATTGAGATTAATGAAACTGTCTTCCCACTAATGTGTCCAGCCGTGCCCCTCTCCCTGTCCCTTGCAGTATAATCATGTATTAAAGAATACTGTAATTTCCTGCAGTATTCTGCCCTAACCTATACAATAGTATTGTAACGTTGTCTGTCCTGTTTGTTGTTTGTTTATGTGTTCCACGGTTCCATTCCATTATCTAGCGGGATTCCCGCCTGTCTGGGTCCTCCAATCCTGGACATGCATCCAGCCCCTAACTTCATCCAGGGCTGGGGTTCAGCTATTGCATGCCCGAGGTTGCTGGGCGCTGGAAAAAGGGGGCGGGAGATAGAGGGGTATAAATGGGGGTGTATGTGCTGGCGCGAGGTTGGTAGTTGAGAGAAGAGTTGTGAAAGAAGACGAGGACAAGCGGAAAGATTGAGAGTGGGAGACAGTTTTTATTATTTTATTTTTGGACGTGGTCCGCGGCTCACAGTTGTGATTTTATTTCATTTTATCGTGCTCATAAACCGCTTGATTCGAAATGAGAGAACTGCCTGTGTGCACTAAAAGCAGGCTCCACACTCCACACTCTTGTTGTAAAATACAGTAACCCTCTGAGCTCTCCAATATTTTGATTTAGAAGTGGAATATCCTAGCCAAGGCTCCTAATGCCCTGTTGTTACATTGCCCTTGCTACTTTATGATGTTTGCATTAGTGTGTGTGGTTTCGAGTTCTGTTGCTCCAATACTGAATTATCAACACTTTTCTCTAAATATACCTGGCTTTGAGCTTGCATTGGTCTTGTCTGGAGAATCCTAGATGCCAGGAATCTACCCTTTCAACTCTACCGGCACCACCTACTCTCTCTGTGTGGAGCAGGTGGGTATAATATAAACCACCAGCACCATGAAACCAGTTTGTAAAACTCATCTCGTTCCCAGTTTGAATAAAAGTTTTTGTATAAATCGCTATTTTTAAATGAATTCACCAACCTCCAGTGTGTCCCTGGCAGTATAATGTACTCAAAGCCTTCATAGAAATCTTTTTTTTCAGCAGTCACTGATTTAAAAGCTGTAATTGGACGCGGATTAGATAACTTCCACAGCAGCCTGCAATCCTAAATCGGATTTACAGAGAGACAGGCAGAGTCCCGATTGAAATTATTATTTATTTCTTAGCAGACGCCCTTATCCAGGGCGACTTACAATTGTTACAAGATATCACATTATTTATTTTTTTTTTTCACATTTACCCATATTTTTTCATACAATTACCCACTTATACAGTTGGGTTTTTACTGGAGCAATCTAGGTAAAGGGTACAGCAGCAATGTCCCCCACCTGGGATTGAACCCACGATCCTCCGGTCAAGAGTCCAGAGCCCTAACCACTACTCCACACTGCTGCCCATATATGGATTTGACCTCAGATCTGCTGCTGATGGAAATGAACAAGTCTGATTTCAAACCACTCAAGTCTGTCCCGGTGGCAATTTATGTCATAAAGAAAATGAGGATGTAAATAATGTATCTACAATCTTTCCCTCCCCAACACACGCCACTTGACAATTGAATTACTTCTGAATGTAATCACAATGTTTGGCATGCGATCTTTAGATTAGACAGCGATCGAACCTTACTTATTATAACTCACTGGTTATGAACCCCCTGCGAAGGGGGTATAGTGAAGGGGGTCGTACCTACAATTGTCACTCTTACTTTTCTCCATATATCTGGAGAACCACTTCTCCAGTTGTCATGAACCTTGATATTAACATTATTTAGCAGAAGCTATTGAGAGGATCAGATCCTGGAGATATATGGAGGTGTCAGTCAGTTCATCTGTCTGTCCGACTTACATATTTACACAGAATCACTTCTAACATTCCATTGCTAATTCTTATTCTACACCATTCTGTGATACTGTTGATATATGTTGTAGTCATCAGCGATTTCATCATACTCTAATTTTGAATTTACAGCTGTGGCAGTGGGGGATGGATGTTTCTGACATGCTTGTTATTTTTGTTGTTGTTATTAGCTAATGTATTGTTACATTCTGCCCTAAGGTCATATGATGAATAGTTCCGCATTCAGTATTTAATGAAAAATGATTTGTGTTTCCCATTAAAAATGCAATATTTGTCATATTTTCAGAAATCAATTTTTAAATACGGAATACATACAAAAATGCCCTACTTCCAGTCATTTAATAGATATTGTGTCTGTGTGTCAGTTTGGATATTTTGTGGGCAAACAGAGAGAGAGAGAGAGAGAGAGAGAGAGAGAGAGAGAGAGAGAGAGAGAGAGAGAGAACGGAATATGGTGATGCATTAGATTTTATGTGAAAGTATAACATAGTTATTTTATGTTACATTAAAAAGCACTATGGTTAATGCATAACATAAGAATCCGGATCCACTTTAACAGTGCAAGTCAATTCTTACACGTCACATGAACGCACTGGCTAGAAAATGATGTCAGAGGAGAGAACGAGTGGAATCGATATCTCGATCTTCAAAGAATATTCTGAGCTGTAGCCTGGCCAAACCCAAAACAAATGTTTTGCAGAACATATTTGTATCAGGCAAGACATTTTGGCTGATTTAGACACATGATGTCAATGACAGGTAACTAAAACTGAAGGGCAGCACCTGAACTCGTAATCAAAGCACCTTCAAATCAGACCTATCAATATATATAAATATCATTTGAAGCAACTTTATAAGTTGGTATAAGATTGTCTTCTTGTGAGCACTCTGTGTGGGACAGAGGACTACAAAGCTAAGCTGAATTAATTCTGCAACACAGTTATGACACAACAATTGTAGCAAATTAGGATGTTCTGGAATGTTCTAAAAACTGCTGTTTTGATTGGCTAAGCGAGGTATGATGATTTAGAGTTCATTATACCAAAGAAAACCAAAGGGTAGAAGACAAACAAATATAAACAAATGAATCACATTTTGAGTTGTTCTATTAAACACTATTATTGTTGTTCTATTATTTTTTTTTTTTTTTAAAACAGCCCTATTTTGTTCTATGCTTTTTCTTGTTCCTATTTTGCGGCAAAATAATCTGTTTCATGGCCAGCTTCTGTCTGTTAGTCTAAAAAAAAGTGACAATGCCGGTCCTCGCGACGACAGCCTGCTTGATTGAGATATTTCTCTAGAGTCGCCGGTCTGTTTGTCAGAGAGCCACGCAGGGAAATACTCGCAAATCAACAGCCAAGCTTGTACACTGTAATCAGTACACACAGCTATTAGCAGGAGATTACAGCATCATCACTCAGCACACAATCAATATTTCACCAGAGTGACGAGAGACGAAGACGGGGGGGGAGGGAGTCTGTGAGAGAGAAAAAGAGAGAGAGAGAGAGCAAGAGAGAGCACATGCTGTGAACAATACCCCCTTTTGTCTCCCCTATTTCTTCAAGTGGTTCTTCACAGTGCTGTAAAATCAATGTTTCCAATAGCAACATTGTTTCTGGTCCCCCATATAAAAGGGGTGCAAACCACTACTTTAAAAATCGATTTTTTATCTCTTATTAGCTGGCATTATCACTGCCACCCCTGTTATAAAGGAGGGCAAACCAGCAGTTTAACATCCATGTTCCTACCTCTTATTAACACAAGCAACATCATCACTACCCTCCAATCCTTAAAGGAACACTAAGTTTTCAAATTAATTTATTTACCTCTTAGCGCTAGCAAGATGATGACTGGCTCCCCTTTAAAAGAGCTTAGCAAGGTTTTGAAATCAATTTTCTTGCCTCTTATTAACACTGGCAACGTCACCACAGGTTCTCTTTAAAGGAGTGCTCGCCGCAGCTTTACAATCCATGTTCTTAACTCACACAAGTAACATTTCGACTGGTCCTCTTATCTCTGGCTCCTTTTAAAGGAAAGCAAGCCACTACAAACTCTCTGAGTGAAATGACCCAGGAAGTGTAAGACAGTCTAAAAGCATGGTTTGGAAACAGAGATTTCTGTAACCCAGTGTAGTACCAGATAGCATGCTTTAAAATGAAAATACATGTTTGCTAAAATGTGTGTTTCTTTCGAAACTGCACATTTGAGACCTATATAATGAATGACTGGGCAGAGACAATTTATGGAACTGTTTTGTAGCTGCAATCGCTTTAGCAAATGTCTTGATAATTGAACATACTCTAAATATATGCATAACTTGTATATTTATAAAACAAGACACATATGGACTAACGCATAAACACATGGACGTCTCAAATATATCGCCAAGTGGCTGGTTAACAGGAGATAAAGAAATAGATGTGTTCTTTAAATAGATAACATGGATAAAATCAACAAATAAATAAATAAACTAGATCTGAAATTCCCTTTGTGCTCTGGAAAAGCAAATCTGCTTTCTCTCTGCCGGCGAGGAAATTCATATCAATTTATAATGAGAGCTGTGAAAAAATAGCTCTTTTACTCCTCTCTGCTTTGTGAAATAGGAGATCTTCAATAATTCAATTGTTTTAAATATAGTACAGTCAAGATGCTGTGTGCAGCTTAGGAGGCAAGGTTATTGGTGTGGCTGAGTACCCGTTTGTATCAGTGTGTGTGTGTGTGTGTGTGTGTACCTCATAGTGCAATAGAAACACACAGGACAGGTTAGGACACTGAAGACAAAATAAATAAATATGTTAATTAATCGGTTAAATAATTAATTAATTAAAATGGAACTCACACATGTTGCTCTTTCCTAAAAACAGAAAAAAGTGCAAACTAGTTTTTTTCCGTATCAATATTCTACGTAAATTGAGTGTGTGTGTGGGTGTGTGACACCACAATACTAATCTATAGTTTTGTTAATACAATTTTAAATATATATATATATATATATATATATATATATATATATATATATATATATATATATATATATATATATATATATATATATACAGTACTGTGCAAAAGTTTTAGGCAGGTGTGAAAAAATGCTGTAAAGTAAGAATGCTTTCAAAAATAGACATGTTAATAGATTATATTTATCAATTAACTAAATGCAAAGTGAGTGAACAGAAGAAAAATCTAAATCAAATCCATATTTGGTGTGACAACCCTTTGCCTTCAAAACAGCATCAATTCTTCTAGGTACACTTGCACAAAGTCAGGGATTTTGTAGGCATATAGTCAGGTGTATGATTAAACAATTATACCAAACAGGTGCTAATGATCATCAATTCAATATGTAGGTTGAAACAGAATCATTAACTGAAACAGAAACAGCTGTGTAGGAGGAATAAAACTGGGTGAGGAACAGCCAAACTCAGCTAACAAGGTGAGGTTGCTGAAGACAGTTTACTGTCAAAAGTCATACACCATGGCAAGACTGAGCACAGCAACAAGACACAAGGTAGTTATACTGCATCAGCAAGGTCTCTCCCAGGCAGAAATTTCAAGGCAGACAGGGGTTTCCAGATGTGCTGTCCAAGCTCTTTTGAAGAAGCACAAAGAAACGGGCAACGTTGAGGACCGTAGATGCAGTGGTTGGCCAAGGAAACTTACTGCAGCAGATGAAAGACACATCATGCTTACTTCCCTTCGCAATCGGAAGATGTCCAGCAGTGCCATCAGCTCAAAATTGGCAGAAAACAGTGGGACCCTGGTACACCCATCTACTGTCCGGAGAAGTCTGGTCAGAAGTGGCCTTCATGGAAGACTTGCGGCCAAAAAGCCATACCTCCGACGTGGAAACAAGGCCAAACGACTCAACTATGCACGAAAACACATTAACTGGGGTGCAGAAAAATGGCAGTAGGTGCTCTGGACTGATGAGTCAAAATTTGAAATATTTGGCTGTAGCAGAAGGCAGTTTGTTCGCCGAAGGGCTGGAGAGTGGTACATGAATGACTGTCTGCAGGCAACAGTGAAGCATGGTGGAGGTTCCTTGCAAGTTTAGGGCTGCATTTCTGCAAATGGAGTTGGGGATTTGGTCAGAATTAATGGTCTCCTCAATGCTGAGAAGTACAGGCAGATACTTATCCATCATGCAATACCATCAGGGAGGCATCTGATTGGCCCCAAATTTATTCTGCAGCATGACAACGACCCCAAACATACAGCGAAAGTCATTAAGAACTATCTTCAGAGTAAAGAAGAACAAGGAGTCCTGGAAGTAATGGTATGGCCTCCACAGAGCCCTGATCTCAACATCATCGAGTCTGTCTGGGATTACATGAAGAGAGAGAAGCAACTGAGGCTGCCTAAATCCACAGAAGAACTGTGGTTAGTTCTCCAAGATGTTTGGGCCAACCTACCTGCCGAGTTCCTTCAAAAACTGTGTGCAAGTATACCTAGAAGAATTGATGCTTGATGCTGTTTTGAAGGCAAAGGGTGGTCACACCAAATATGGATTTGATTTAGATTTTTCTTCTGTTCACTCACTTTGCATTTAGTTAATTGATAAATATAATCTATTAACATGTCTATTTTTGAAAGCATTCTTACTTTACAGCATTTTTTCACACCTGCCTAAAACTTTTGCACAGTACTGTATATATAAATTGTATTAACAAAACTATAGATTACTGTATTTATTATTTATATATAAATACAGTATATATAGTCGGTTTTAAAATGTCATTTTCACAAAGACCATGTAATGAAATCAACGAGAATGGTTTAATTTCTCTTTGCTGTAAGATTACAACTTGAAACGTAAAATCATTTTAAAAATCACATTCTATTTTGCAATAAGCAATTCGTTTTTAATAACAATACATGGCAGACGATATAGATTTAGTAAGGAAAAGATTAATTAAACAAGCATATTAGTGCCATCCGTCCCCCGTCATGGTTGGAAATTCAAAATGATAGCTATCCGTGGAAAAATATTTGACAGACAGACAGCTTGTGCTAACAGCCTATGTCTTTTTTATCATAACTGGATATGCTGTTGTTTAGATATAAAATGAAAGTGAGAGATACAGATCTGGTCGGATACACAGACAGACAGACTCCACATACCCCCCATTTATGCTAGTCTCAATAACTTGTGCTAAAAATGGTCCTAAGCAAGTGTAATCAGTGTCGGACAAGCGGTTATCAAAATGGTCAGTCTGCTTCTATTCTTTGTGAACGCAAACCATAAAATCATGGATTTTCTTGATGTTAATCAGTATTTTCAGTGAGCCAAATTTTTATGGGTGAAAATCGCTAAATACCAACCTGTAGCTTTTGTAAAATGTTTCAGTAAAAATTGAGAATAAAGGCTCACAAAGTGTATAAACACACAGCTTTTCTTCTTCAGTCCCCTGACTAACGATCTTGCCTTGTCCTGCCCGTCTCAGATTTAGTTACTGACCTGTGAGAAGAGGGGAAAGGGGGGAGGAGGTGTGGAGGGGGGCAGGTAAACTGGTGAAAGAGAGAGGATGAACAAAAAATCAGGAGAAAGGAGAGGGAGGGTGGCAAAAGAGAGGGGGCATAAAAGGGAGTGAAAGGGGGAGGAGGGAAGACAGATGGGTGAGGAAAGAAAGAAGAGAAGGGAGAGAAACAGGGAAGTAGAAAGGAGAGGAGGGGAAAAAGAGGAAGGAGACAAGGTAAAAGGGGAGAGAGGGAAGGGAGAGGCAGGGGAAAGGGGACAAGGAGAGAGGAGAGGAAAGGAAAGGCGGATGAGATGGAGGGGGACAGAGGAGCAGAGGGGGAAGGGAGTGAGAGGGTTGAGAAGGAGAAGGGAAAGGAACAGGGAAACAGGAGGAGTAGGGTTTTGGGGAAAGGGGGCTATGAAAAAGAGCTGGAGAGGGTTACAATGAAGAAGGAGAAATGAGTGGGAGATAATGGAGGTGGAGTAGATGGAGGTTAAACGAAAGGCGGGCGAGGAAAAAGAGAAAATGGAGACACAGATAAGCAAGGGGAGAGGAGGCGGAGGGGAGAGCAAAGGAGTAGGAAGTGATACGAGAGAGAGGGAGGGTGGAGTGTGGGGAAGGGAATGGAAGTGTTTGATCTGCTCTGATTCTGGTGGGTACAGCGTAGCTGCGGTTCTATTAATCTACACAGTGTAACACACACTCTCACTGAGAAACAACAGCCTGCAGAGAGAGAGAAACTGTGCGAGCTTCCCATGAAAGAAAAAACCATCAGACTCATTGCATGTCGTTAGCAGCAGCATTTAACTCAGACTGTCGCAATGCGCGCCGGGGAGCTGGCACAGGTGTAGTTGAGATTTTAACCTTTAGCTTCACACTGGCTCTTTTTCCAACGAAAACAGAGGTAGCGCGCTATGATTCCCACTGTTATTCCTGGAAAAAAAGTTTTTTTTTTTTTTGTTTGTTTGTTTGTTTTTTTGACAAGGGTTTACAACAAACTTCTCAATGCCCTGCCAGTGAGCATCATGTTATGGTAATTAAGGAGCAGCTTGGGTAATATTATTAGCAATAATTAAACACACATTGTATTAAAAAATAGGGTTTCTAATTGTACTTACCTAATCCTAATCCGGTTTAAAACAGATGTGACTGGAGTGTTGTACATCTCCAAGCATGATTAGAATAGAAGTAATTATTTTGCCAATGCTCTATTAAGATTTCCTCATAGCACAAAAGGGATTCCTTAATGTAATGAGCTATGAAAAAGTTGTGCCAACAGGCTACTTCTGCTGCTAATTAAATTCAATTAAGTATTTTTTTTTAACTGCTTTGTTTTTTTTGGTTACTCGGCATTGCAAGTATCAGATTCGCTAAAAATCCGGTAAAATATGTATCATTTTCAAATTAATATTTTTTTTCAAAGAAAGGCTATAACTACTGTAAATATTATAAGACGTATTTGGTATTACACTAATTTTCAACAGCGGGATTCATGCTATGATCTTCAGGACCAGAAAGCTAAGTGTTTATCGGTTCGTCTCAAACGTTGAGCTCAGTTTGTTGTGTCAACCTGTTTATTACACTTATAATGTATATGTATAAAATATGTAGTTTATAAACGGTGAGATTAATCAGAGAAGTCTGCTGTGAAATTACTAAGAATGTACTTTTGACTGTCGTGGCCTTTTCTGCTTGTTTTCTTATTTTTTTGATACCGGGTGTCTGGCCCTTGCGTTATTTGCTGTGAAGTTGCAAGATAAACACTTCTGAAAACGAGGTTTGCAACGGGATTACAGGACATACGGAAGCGTGCATGCCGTCTCAGTAAAATATTCTTCCATACGTCCCTTGAATGTGACGCGTGGAACGATGTCAATCATATATCAAACTGGCCTACCTATGCGTTCGACGCTTGGAACACGCATTTCCATTATCTAAAAAACTATGGTATGATGAGGCTATAATGACATCACGAATCTAGAAAAAAAAATGCTTTTCAGTCTGGTGCCAAAAGTCGTAGGCGTAACCATTGATGATACAAAATGCCCTTGTGAGGAACGACCTAGAAGCTCGTTTTAATGGTCTTTGGTAGAAAATATATTGCTATGAACTATGCTGAGCTGAACCTTTTTAAAATAGGTTTCAAGGATGTAATGGTAAACGGCAGCACATGACTTGAACGGAATGAGGAGGGTAGTTTAGTGCTGGCACTTAGGATTCTCCAGACAAGCTCAAAGCAGAAAAAAACGCTTTTCCGATTGTAATGAAACTTGGTATTTATATTACTTAGTATAGGTTATTAAGAGTATTGCATTCTGGTGATACAGGGATATCAGTACGTCACACTTGTATAGTTCAGGAAAACCCCTCATCCAATGGTCTTGAAGCATAGTAGTAAAATAGATTGATATAAGTTATTAAGAGTATTGGTTTCTGGGGATCTGTCTCTCTCTCTCTCTGTCTGTCTTATATTTATTCCACATATTGTGTATCAGTTATTGTAATATAGGCTGCTTACTTAATGACATCCATAGCAGCAGTGTGGAGTAGTGGTTAGGGCTCTGGACTCTTGACCGGAGGGTCGTGGGTTCAATCCCAGGTGTGAGACACTGCTGCTGTACCCATGAGCAAGGTACTTTACCTAGACTGCTCCAGTAAAAACCCAACTGTATAAATGGGTAATTGTATGTAAAAATAATGTGATATCTTGTAACAATTGTAAGTCGCCCTGGATAAGGGCGTCTGCTAAGAAATAAATAATAATAAATGCCACTTATCCAATTTTACGTTTCATTGCTATTTCTAGTTCTGTACATACTGTTGATGGTTGTTTGTTCGACTGTCAGAAATTTGAATCTATTAAAGCTAACTTGTGCCAAATCATTGAAGATGCTTCAAACACAGACTGTTAAAAATTGATTTTCTAAATGGGAGATGGCAGTAGTAAGAGATTCTGCTTGTCTGCTGTATGTGGCTGGCAATGCGTCTCTAGAACACGGGGCACTGTTGGGACTGAAATAAGACTGTGAGTCAGTCCAGGAAAAACAGGACATTTCACAACAAAAATAACAAGTTTGTCAGTAACACACTCCAACTCAACATCTGTAAACGACTAGCGCCATCTACATCTACTGAATTCCCATGGGAAAAAAGCAAACACGTTATACAGACAGGCAGACATGTCTCTGTATAGACCAAGAATACCCTACTCTCAAATACTTACAAAATGTCATCACAGCTTATGACAAACACGCCTAATATTCTGATACTCGTAATAACTTGTGCTAAAGAATGTCTGAACAGTTTTTTAAGTATATGGAAAAACACAAAGCGGTATGTAATGCAATATGTTAACATTATTCAGCGGGTTTCATTCGCCTTTATGAAACAAAATTAGTTCATTCTATAGGGCGATGCAAGACCTTTGCCATAAGCTGTAGATAGAAATAAAAATGTAAGGACACTGTGGCTTCCTTGTGAAAATAATAATTATATATCTTCTTCTTTTAGACTTGACCGCTCACAGTATGCATCGGATTCCTCTTTTTATAATTTTTTTTAAGAAAAAGAAGGAACAAACACTCCTGTAAAACGTGTTTGTTGCTTGTTTTGTTTAAATAAATAATACTTTCTGTTTTAAAACCAAATGTAAGAGGAATCTGATGTATAATACAAGTCTAAAGGAAGAAGAGATTTCTGAGTGTGCAACCAACCTCATCTCTACGAGCGTCATAGGGGAATGTATGCGTGGTTTGTGTCACTGCTGTGAACTATTTTCTTTTAACTCTGCAGACATTAATATATGAAGTGCCATATGGTCGACTTATATAAAGTACTGAGATATGCATGCTACACTGGGACTGACAAAGTGTTTTGAAATCAGACTTGTTCATTTTCATTTTCAGCAGATCTGAGATCAAATCCATTTCAATTGGGACTCTTGTCAGTCAGTCCCAGTTTGGACTGGCAGAACTGCATCTCTCCACACTGATGGTTGAAGTTACCAGACGAGCGTCCAATTGCAGGTTTTAAATCAGTAACTGCTGAAATAAAAATCTATGAATCTGACATTATATGGAGGTTGGGGAATTCATTTCAAAATAGCGATTACACAAAAACAGGATCCATCTGGGTAATGTCTGGTTACAGATGGAACTGACTGCAGCCCCAGTTTGATACTGGAATGACATGAGATGATGCAGATGGAGATTTTCCTTTATAGAGCAAGAAAGCATTTTTTTTTTTTTAGGTAGTAGTGTAAAACAGAATACAAATACCCAGTTTCTGGATGCATCCATCGGCCTCATGAGAGATTATGTAAATTGAGAATAAAAAGGTCACAGATAATATTTATAATCACTTTTATTGGTTTTCCCTTGAGTTCCATACATCACACTTCAGGTTAAAGCATTCTATCAACACACACAAAAAATGGAAGTGCATAATTTATCCTTTTTATAACCTTGACAAGAGCATGATTTGTAAGGTGGGGAAAGATTTAATTAAGATTTAGCTTCAGTTAAAAGAGAGAGAGAACTGTAAGGCTGGGTGCCAATAAATAAGGTCTGGATTTAAAATAAAGATGAACTCTAATTGGCTTGTTTTACAGACCCCGATTACCATTAGTCTTGGATTACTTTACCTAAAATAATACTAGTTCGTCCAAGATGAGTGATAATGGGGGTCTGTGAAAGCAGGCATCAATCTAGTGTACAAAGCAAAGGGGAGTCCTGATACTCTGAAAATCAGACCAATTCCCTTTAACATTGTAGGCAAGTATTAAATAAAACCAAAAGAAGCCATTTAAAAATATATATATTCATTTCACAGCAATAAAAGCTGCCTTTCTCGGATTTGCCCTCATCTATATAACCGAGTACCAATCAATGGTAATGAATGAAGTGATTTAAGACAATTGGAAGCTAAATTTCCCTTTCACCCTGGGCCCTGACAATTTTACTACCGCAGCGAGACCATTTTACACATTTTTCTTCCATTTACCCGACATTAAAACAAGATAAAGGGAAATACTTGAATCTTTTGGAAGGGTACAAGTTATTTTTATGGAGGGCAATTATGGGTACAACTGTAAGGTTTCTTTAAACTGAACAGCATGTAGTTCTGCACAATTAAAGGATGAGCAGATTTTGGCCTACTTATGATAAAATTGCTTGTTAAGTATTTTTAAACGTTTCATCTAATTGCTGACTTGTTTAAAAGCATGGCGCTCACCAGTAGTGTCAGGGTGCAGCAGTTAAAAAGGGTTCCTTTATTTTTGTAAACTGCAAAATCAATGGATTTCTTTATCAGTCATTAAATTGGATAAGTGCAAGTTTAAAAATACTTTAGCAAAAACAAAACAGAGTTTCAAATGATACTTTATTTGCTTTTTTACACTTCCTTTACTAGTTGATGTTTTTTTTTTAACCATTCTCAATGGTTCTACTGCTTCAGTATGGAGTACAACTCTGCCTTTATCTGGCTTTGAGCTTGTCTGGAGAATCCTAAGTGCCAGGCACTGACCACCCTTCCTCATTGCAACTCTGCCAGCCCCACCCACTTATCAATAGAAGTAGAGTAGGCGGGGCTAGCAGAGTTGGAAAATTGCATTGAATGGAATGAGGAAGGCTATTCAGTCCCTGTATTTAGGATTCTCCAGACAACCTTAAGACAGATTAAGAGAAAATTAAGAATCTATATTGGAGCACCAGAACTCAGAACCACCAAAACTGATTCCAAAACCATAAACCAGTAAGGGAAATATATAAAAAATAAAAAAATAAAAAATAATGAACATAATATTTTAAAATAGCTACTCTTCAATATATTTCAGTTTTTCCCAGGAAGAATTGATGAATAGCAGGTTACCTGTTACAGTTGCATACATAATTAAAAAAATTAAACTCCCCCCCAAGTTTTATACACTATACGCTCTTATTATAGTTTAGTTCAGTTGTGTAAAAATAGCAAAGTTCCCTCTATGATATCACAGTCAAACCCACTCAATATCACACCATTAAAATGCCCAGGCCAGAATACTATGGGAGTCAATGGGGGCAAACCACTGATATCACTTTGGTTATTCTGGGAATATCAATCACGTTTATCACTTAATATCACTTTTGGGAAAGCATAAGGTTGAAAGTTTTACATGTCCTGTACAATCTGTGAATGTTTACAGCTTTGTAGTGCTGCATGATCCAATCATTCTGACTGAGCTCTCCACAGAAATCAGACGAGAGTCATTGGAGCTGATCGGGCTAACTTACCATTCAAAGTGAAACAAGTGAAGAAACAGCTGCCTGGGTTTGTAATGATTGCTGCTTTAGACTCTGGAGAATATCAGTCCACACAAATCCAAGCAGCTGTTTCTTCACTTGGAATGATAAATCAGCCCGACTGACACTCATCTGCGGAGAGCTTGTTCCGAACAAATCGGTCTGTGCAGCTCTACACCTTTAAGTTTTAAATTATTACAAAGTGTTGCACAGGTAATAAACTGTACACTGAAAATACTTTTTAATAAAGAACTATATGCAATAGCTCGTACTGAATTTGCATTTCACAGCACAAAAGGTGTTTTAATTATTAATTTTGCCAGGTTATTGGTCCCTGATAGCCAGCTCTGCTTACTGTCACCATTTACGCTCAGAAGTGATATTAACAGAATGGGACTGTTTTACAAATACGACACAGACTTGCTTAAATAGTTTGACACAGATTAGTTGAAGTAGTGCCTTCAACTCTCAGGTATGCCATGTCAATTTCAGTCACAATACTGCTGTAGATTCAAAATCATGCACAAGCATTCTATTTATTGCCTTCAATATTGATCAAGTGTTCAATTTAAGTTTGGTTCTTTGCTTTTTACACAACTGAATGTCCCACCCCCTCCCAGTAAAACCAATTAAAAAACGAATAGCTGAAAATCAACTCTGCCTGGCACATGCATTCCAATATATTCATTTTTGTTTCACGGCAGTATTTTTTTCAGCTCAACAGGAGAACTGAAGGTCAGTGTGTCCCCTCTGATCCCCAGGCCAGCCACCTCTCTACCCCCAGGAGCTCCACAGCGGACGCGGAAATTCAACTTGAAGCACCCTGAAGTTTAAAAATACTTTTGCCCGAAACAAACATTCAAATACTGGAATTCATGCAAGACGGAATCTATTTCAGGTGACTATTTCTTTTACTAGGAATACACGCTTTAACTGTAATTAACAGAAATGTGAATAAATGAACCACCTGACTATTTACTGGCCTCCCTGTATAGAACGGGCAAGCTGCTTCGAACAAAGTGCGTTACTCGTCTTCATAGCAGCAGACAAACATAAATAGTGTTTGCTTTAAAGTTTAGGATATCCACTTATTTGAAATACAATATCCACACATACGTAATGATATCGGCGTTTTAGAGAAGGTGCTGTATTGAACATAGATTACAGCACCCCCTACTGGTCAGCAACAGATAGGCGCAGTTGTAAGCATCTCCTATAGCCTACCCTTTGGTGGCAAAAGATAATAGCGCAATTGCATCTAAAATGTATGGCCTTAATAGGTCATAATATGGTTGCATTTGTTCTGTAAACGTCATTCCAGAAACACCCAGGAGACTGTCTTTATGCTGGGCAATGCACCCACAATCTCGCCCCTGTGACGTCACTGAGATCTTTCTGTTTATCCATGATTGTTGCCGAATAGTTGCACACAATGTATGTAGGCCCAGTGGATCACGTCATGCCACCACACATGTGCATACACTGCAGTCCAGGACATTTAACTTAAATTCTTTGGCAGGTCAGTATATACACACTTGGTTTACTGTAGTGAACCCTTTCTTCGTCACCTTTTACTGAAACAGCAGTTTCCAGTTTGTCCATAAATAAATACAGTTTTCAGAACTTACTTTCCTGAAATGGAGCGAAGTTTTGCATTTTCAAGTCTTACCATTTTACTAAAGTTTCCTTTATTTTCGCTGACCTGAATTCAGCCCATTTAAGCCACAATCACCACACTATAAATCAATTTCTTTTCCTATACCTGATGACAGGAAGGAAGTAGGTGTATCACATGGCGATACAACCCAATGTCCATTTTTACAGCTTGGATAGTGTCTTAAAAGCATTGCCTTTTAAAGAGAACCAGGGCTTTTAAAATTCAGTTTCTTCTCTTTATTAAGCACAAGCAAAATTATCCCTGCCTCTCTTTAAAACCAAACCTTTAAAATCATCTTACCGCTTTTTAGTAGAAGCAACTTTATCACTGCTCCCTTTAAAGGAGTGTTAACCAAGCCTTCTTTAAAATAACTGCTCCCTCTTAAAATATTAGTAACATTATCACTGGCACCTCCTTTAAAGGACATCATTAATAAAAAGATTGACATGTGGTTCTCTAGATGTATGTGTGATATACAATGCTTGGCCACTTTATTAGAACCTGGTCGTCACTTGCCCAGATCACAGCTTTGATGTGGCATAAACTCCACAAGGAGCTGGAAGGTGACTTGAGGGATTTAAATCCATTTGTTAATATTTCAAGCAACTGGTAAGGCAGGCAGAGGACTGACGAGCAGAGTTCATCCTAAACATGCTCAATGGATTAAGAGCGAGGGAATGTAGTGAAAGATGCCTGCAGTCCGTCAGGTTTCTCAAACCGTTCCTGCACAATCCCAGCACATTTGTGATCTAGGGACCCAGAGTATACCAGGAGATTATGCCCCACACCAGGGTGATACCAAATCAAGTAGACATGCCCTAATAAAGTGACCAAGTTTCCTGGCAGTGGGAGAAGAAGTTTCCTCATGTATGCCCTTGTTGCTTCTTCAACCCCAAGATGTGGAGCAGTGATAAATGCTGAGCAGCTTTAGCAGAACTATCTGTCACAAAACGTACATATTTCCATTCCTGTCTCCGACACAGAAAATCAACAATGTTAAAGTTTAATGATAAAAAATCTAAATAAATTAAATAAAAACCTTGATTACATTAAGTCACCCCCACCCCCAACGAATTTCCATTCAGTTGGACCAAACACCCACCATAGCACTGTCAATGGGGTTTAGACTGCACAGGTCCACAGGACACTGAATTGAGTCTGCAAGGTGATTTTTTAAGTATTCTGAAGGGATGCAAGCCTGCGATCGATCCTCAATGGTTTACAGTGGCCTCCAATTCCTTCAAGGGTGATTGATGGTATTGTATTGCACTGGGGTGGGACTCTGCAGCCGAGTTTGTTCTCCAATGCAGAATAGCATACTGTCTAGATAGTATCAAGTCAGATCCATTTTCTTTTGAAACACGAATCTGTGCAGTCTTGGATATACAAGGAAGGAAGCACCTACCGAATGAGCACACGCTATCGTCTCCCAATCAAAAGCCAGCAGCTGGTCCATCATCCCGGTCTGTCGGGCTTGAAACAGAGAGATGCAGCTTTCTGTCTTCTTTATATGTCAGTGTCAGGGTTGCCACATACACATGAATTGAACTGTCAGTTCATGTACAAGATTGAAAGGTCTTATTTTTAAACTCCTTACCTGTTATTAGCACTAGCAATGCGATCACTGGTCCTTCAGGAGGATTTCAAATCTTAACTAATGTAGTTATATTCTTGTTTAGATTTGCTCTGTATCATATTTTGTTGTAATCATCAAATCCTGATGACTTTTTAAAAGGGACCCTGTGGCCTCAATAGAGCTCTCTGAAATCGAACCCCCAAGTACACCAGTGTGTAACCATTCAAACTGTTCCCCCTGCAGCAAAAATGTCATAAAAAGAAAAGCCACATACTAAAACTAGAATCTCACACATGTTGTATTTATTACATCCACCAGGGGCAGCGTTTCAGGGGGACAGATTAATGGTTACACTCTGGAGTACCAGATATACTTGGAGGTCAGACATGATTTTAAGAGCTTTATTGAGACCACAGTGGTGCTTTAAACTGCTAAGTTTAATAAAAAAAAAGTCACCAGAAGGAACTTTTACGGAAAATGATACAAAATGAACCTGAAGAAGAAAATTACATCTGATACTTCACAGCTCTTTCAGACACAGCCAGAGAGAGAACTCTGTCTTCATATCTCACAAGCTGATGCTCCGATGGTGTTTTAAGAAAGTGGGAGAATGACACCTGCCTCCCTGCCCTCTGTTATCCCGATTGACCTCCCTCTGACCCCTGCCTAGGTCATCGCTGTGCAGACTGGTAGCATCGCACTGAATCTCCCCGAGGTGCTCCACAGAATCAAATTTCTGCAGATCCGAAGCGATGGTCTGCAGACTGAGAACCGAGATATTATCAGCTGAATCTAGGGGGTGGGAGGGGCTTGTGACATCATAGTCAGCCCCTCCCACCCCGGGTCCTGGGATTGGAAGACAAGCTGCTTCTGACTCGGCCCCCACCGGCGAGCCCCGCCCCTCCCAGGACATTGGTTGGGGCAAGTCCTGTTTCTTTCTGTTGCCTCGACGACGGCGGGCATGGATTTGTTCGCTGATTTGTTCCAGGTTTCTCAGAGCCAAAGAGTAGCGGAGTTTCACCTGGGATACTTTGCGCTCCAGCTCCAACACTTTAGACTTGTGTTCCTGTTTAAAAAGAGTACAGGAGATAACTGTACTGGAAACATGGAAACATACAGAGAGGGTGCATAAGCTTTGGATCACCCACACGCGAAGCATAGACATATACATCCTCTGCCGTTGCTGCTTTTCATGGACTCTGGAGAACACCAATCCACCCAAATCCAAGCAGCCGTTTCCTCACTTGTTTCACTTGGAATGGTAAATTAGCCCAGTCATCACCAATTGTCAGCACCTGATTTCTGTTGAGAGCTCAAGATGAATAAATCGGTTCATTTTTAAAACCATACAGTAGGCTACTATAGAAAAACCCACTTGCCAAGTGTTCTATTACAATATTAACAATATAACTGTAGGATAACTGGCTGAATTCATTAAACTATATTGGATCAGTCGCTCTTACCTCCAGGATGTGGTTGAACTGTGCTTTGAGTTCAAAGTAGGGTTTGGACTTCACGATGACCCTCTTGAGTGATTTCTGCAGGTTCTGAACCCTGGCCTCCGCTTGCTGGCACAGCTGAGTCACTCTCTGGTGCTCCCTTTCACTGCGCAGCCTCTCCTCCTCAGCTTCGTTCACCTGCCAAAGCAACACCCAGCACCCCAGAAACAGAGTCACTCCAAACACCAGTCATCAGGGATTCAAACTTGCACTGCGCCCAAACGATTGGAGACTAGGGGGGGTGAACTATGCATCACAACTGCTGCAGAGTCACTTACAATAGGACCTCGGTTTTACGTCTCATCCGAAGGACGGAACACAAGGAGGTGAAGTGACTTGAACCGGGAACCTCCTGGTATCAAGCCCTTACAGATACTGTATTATTGAAATGGCCAGGTGCCAGGAATTTGAACAATCAGGCCCCTGCTCTTACCTGATCGCACTGCTCATCACAAGATGAACAGGTCATGTGTTTGTAGGTTTACTAACAGGAACTGCTCAACCAGCTGTCAGGGAGGAATAATTTATGTGAACATCAAACTCCTGGATCCTAATGGTTTAAATAATTTACTTTAATAAAAAGGTAGTTTTGAAACCCAGGACTGTGTTAGTGGGAGTTTTTTCCCCCCTACTAAATATTTCAGTTTCCAGAAAGTAATTTCTGATGAAGACAACCTTGTACCTACAGTTAAACATGGAGGTGGTTTGATCATGATATGGGGATGTTTTAGCAGGCCAGGGACTGGAGACATTGATGTGATTGAAGATTGAATGAATGCAGCCTTGTATCAAAACATTCTATACAGTACAATGATACCATCTGCTCGTAGGATGATTGGCCATGTACCTTCCAACACGACAACGACCCTAGCATAAGTCAACTCTGGAATTCTTGAAGAAAACAAAAAGATACAAATTCTGAAAGGTCTTTGTAATCACCAGATCTCAATCCAATGCAAATGCTTTGCCCTGATCTGAAAACACCTGCAGCCAAGCACTGCATATCCAATCTGTCTGAGCTGAAGGGAATATGCATGACAGAATGGGCCCAGATTTCACCAACAAGATGTAACATACTGGTTAAAAAAGAAGGATACATGAAATACAAAAGCAGATGTGCCAACACTTTTGTCATGAACAAACACTTTAGATGAAATAAGTTTTTTTTTTTTTGATAAAGATTGTTTGTTAAATTACTAGAAATTGCGTATTTTGCTTTTTTGTTTTATTAAAAAAGTGGTTAAAGTTTACTGAATGCTTGTCCTTAATCTGTTACCTTGAAGTACGGTATAATAAGCATAGGGTGCCAATAGTTTTGTCTACGACTGTATATAAAGAATGGATGTGCAATGTGTGGAACTGTTTTGCTAGCTACAATTACTTTAAAAACTGCACATTTGAGACCTATGTAGCTAAGGGAAATGCCAAATGGGTACAATGTAGGACATTATTTTGTTAGCTGAAATTACTATAAGCAAAAAGAGCACCATGCCTATCAATAAGGAGGACAGCTGGTATTTCTCGTTCTTCAAACACAGCAGGGCGTTGTTTAATTAGACACTTATCAAATACTTAACGTGCTTGTGTGTAAATGGCAAGGTTTGAGTGCGCAACAGTGAAGCTGCTTGTCTTTCAGGATCTCTGCGATGCTATGAAATAAAGAGCACCTGCCAGGTAGAGGAGGCGAGACACCGGCAGAGCATTCAGCTTAGCAGGCAGGAGAGAGATCAGAGAACGGAATGGTGCATCACGGACAATGTGGTGCCACTTAAGAAATTCTGCAGAGTTTATGGATCTTTACAATACAGCTGATCTTTAGTGCCATTTGGTGAACTACAGTGAGCTAGGTTGTGCTTTTTGGTCCAGAATACAAACGGCACATGCCTCTATTACAATGCAAAATATAATTTAAAGTATCACAATTCTACAGTGAATCGTTACACCCCTATTAAACATGAAAAATGGGTGATTTATTCAGAAAACATACCATTTCCCATATGCTGTATATAACAATAAATAGTCGCCATGACATGTGCTCACTGCTTACACAAAGTATATTTTCATATTTAATACGCAAATCCTAAATTTTCATATCCCAAATTGAGATGGTTAGTTATTATATTAAACACATTTCGATCATTCCTAGATGGCACATATTATTGTATCACAGCAAGATAGGAAATACAGGGAATCACTAAGCTGATATATAGTCTGTAATGCCAGCCTTCACCCCTCTCTGCCCCAGTCAATGCACAGGGCAGGCCGTTACCTTGGAGGTGGCGTGATTCAGCATCTCTTGCCAGGTGGGGTCCAGTCGATTGCGGTCCGCCATTAACCCTTGCTCTGCCACGTACACCATCTCCCGCGCGGCGTTGTGCATGCTGACGGCTCGCTCGTAACTCAGAGCCGCTTTCTGCGTCTCCTGCTGGGCCTGGCACAGGCAAAACACAGGGAAACAAGCAAGGCGTCAAATTCCCAAGGAACATGGTCACCATAATGTTCTCCAATACCCTTTATGAAACGTGGGTCTTTGGTATACAATCTGGAGGACGTTTGGGTCCATTTCCAAGGCTGTTGGATTGGAGGCGCCATTTTGAATATGTGTTGTTTTTTTACAACAATCTAGTTTTAGTTCCACAGCTGCTTTTACATGGCTTTGAGCTTGCCGGTAGAATCATAAGTGCCAGAACTGAACAGCCTTCCTCATTCCAATATAATCATGTGTCAACTATGTCAGCCCCACCTACTCTCTCTGTTTATATAAAATGAGTTGAAAGGTCATATAATTTCATGATTTAAATAGTGCGCAGAAGGCTGTTAGTCCAGGACACTAAGATTCTCCAGACAAGTTCAAACCAGGTCAAGGGAGACTTACAGAAAAAATTATGATAACTCAACAATTGAGCAACAAAACCTAGCACCACTCAGAAGGATTGCAAACATAACAACATAAGGGAACTGCGTGTGTGTGTGTATATATATATATATATATATATATATATATATATATATATATATATATATATATACACACACACACACTCACACATACACATACATACATATATGCATCAAAAGAATCTTATCACTTCGAAAAAACAAAAGTATATAAATGAAAGACATTGACAAAATGTTTTTGGTTTCTTTTTAATCACTCGATCATTCATCCTTGCCCATGACACGCTTGAGTGACTGACTGAAGCATATGCACTTAATCACCTAATTAGTGAGGCAACAAAGCCATACAGAAAATCACAGAAAAAAAACTAATATGCCACGTCTGTCAAGAGAGCAGCGCCTTCATGCAATTGGCATGTTGGAGGCTGGACAAGGTGTGTGTATATATATATAATTTTTGCTCAAACAGCCAGCTGCCCTTCATATATATACAGTATATATATATATATATATATATATATATATATATATATATATATATAAAATAACCCTATTTCAAGCAACAGTGTTGTATTGTAAGCCTAAGAGTAAGGGTTTCCTTTCTCTATATAATGTGTGTGTGTGTGTGTTGTATTGGGATGTGAGTGTTGTAGTCCAGAGTTATAGACTGACCTCTTTAGCCAGTCTCCTGGCCTCATAGTAAGGTCTTGCCTTCTCTATACAAGCCCCTAGCTGGGATCCTTGAGCGTTGAGTTTGCGTGCCGAGTCTGTCAGGATCTTCCTATAAGCAGAACGAGCTTCCTGTGAAAAAATATTTAAAAAGCGTTTAAAAAAACACAGGACCTGGGAGCAACACAATTTTTTTTTCTCATTTAAAATCTCCCAAGAAAGTTTACTTGTGTTAATATTTCTTAAACAGTTTCATCAGCACCAATTTGTGACCAAACACACATCAGGGGTCACAAACCAACTGGATAATACATTTCTCAACACTCACTCGAGAGCGTTCGCCAGCAGAGAGAGAGAGACAGAGAGAGAGAATTTCTATTCTAAGGATCGCAGTGTATCCAGATCACGCACCCTTCCTGCAACAATACTGATTTTCTGTTCCCGCATTTTGCCGCTCATTTCCAGCAGAACACCAGCATTGTTGCAGGAGGGAGCATGATCTGGATACACTGCGATCTTTAGAAGACGTATCTTTCTTCTGGCAAACGTTCCAGATTACAAGTCAAAAAAAAAACAAAAAAAAATATTTTTTGATACCTTTAAAACCTGTAGGAGCCTGGACCTTGTGCAATGGATTTGAGCATCCATAGTCAAAAGCAGTTTCAGGGATGGAAATAAGTCTCCTATTGCATTCCAGGTTGTATTACTGGCTTGATTAGCAGTGACAAGCTCAAGTGTGTCTCATTCAACTCACAGTAAAACCGGCATGAAACTGCTATGCAGTGGGAGTTTTATTAATATACCAAAACAATTCACATGAAATGCATTTTATTGAAAAAACAGGCTTCCAAATAACATGCCATTGAATAGGACCCGGTGTCTCATACTCACATCGAGTTGCAGCTCAAGATTGTTGATTTCTTCACTGGCCTGATTCAAGTGCTCCAGCTCCAGCTACGAAACAGAGGGAGACAGACGCTTTCAGGTTTCTGAGCTGCACCTCACATTATTATTTGTTTATTTAGCAGACGCCTTTATGCAAGGCGACTTACAGAGACTAGGGTGTGTGAACTATGCATCAGCTGCAGAGTCACTTACAACTACGTCTCACCCGAAAGACGGAGCACAAGGAGGTTAAGTGACTTGCTCAGGGTCACACAGTGAGTCAGTGGCTGAGGTGGGATTTGAACCGGGGACCTCCTGGTTACAAGCCCTTTTCTTTAACCACTGGACCATACAGCCTCCTGTGTGGTCCAAACTGCACTTTGGAGGCATAGATAGTGCATGGAAATGCTCAGCAGACCGGAGGTCAATTACAATTGTAATTGTCTAATTGTAACGAATTGCAATTACAAAGTAATTGTAATTGAACCTTGCGTAACTGTGTTTGTAATTCCCATATTATTGCTCAATTACAGTTCGATTCCACACCTTTCCAAGCTTAATCTTTATGCTGAGCGAACATTCTCCTTGTATTTTCAACCACTTTTAGTGGCCCCATTTGTTAAAAAAAAAAAAAAGTTCTATAGTGTGTTTGTGTATTTGTTCCTGCGATTCCTGCTCAGTAGAATGAACAGAGTAAGCATGCTCATGTGTGTAGCTAATTATGTTACTTTGTAATGCAAATGTAATTATTGCAGTATAACTGTAAATGTAACTGAACATAATAGCACTGTAACTGTGATTATAATAGAGGTCTGGTGCTCAGCAGGTATGATTTATGGAAGTCCTTTGACAGCTACGAGCATCTTGGGATGCTTTCACCCCAGGTCAGGAGCTGAACTTCAGTTCCAGTTGCCTGCCATCAAATATGTAAGCAAGGCTAGATCAGCCAAAGCATTATTACAGAAAGAAGAGACAGCGCCATCTAGTACACAACTGTGTACTGCTAGATCTGTAAAAGTCTCAAGATAGAAGGGTCATCTTTTCACTAGACCCCTTTATCCAAGGCAACTTACAGATGTTACAGGGCAGCACAGGGTTACAATGCAAAAGCAATATTTAAATACAGTATCGTTTACAGCGAGCGCAAATTTGGCAGGCAACACAGACCTAAAAAAAACACAGCATTTGTATACACCAAACAGTACACCTCTCGTTAAGCAGGAAGCCTCAGAGTTCACCCTAAACAACACTACATTTTCATTCTCCTCCAGCAATCAAGTTTTTACCATTTTAATCAATTTAACCATCTGATTAACAATAATAAAATAGCTAGATGACATTTTAAAATGCACAAAAAACAAAAGAACATGCATGTCTAATGAAGGTACAGGTATTGAGTTATATTAGGACATGACTAGCTCAAAGGAAATCTGCTGAGTTCCAACAGTTTATGAATAGTTTCTGGTATACTTTGATGCTCTCAGCCTCTAACATTGAGGGACTTGGCACTAGACTCAATGGTCCCAGAACAGAGACACTGTTTCTGCTTATACACCTCTTATAAACAACAGAGCAGTCTTTAAATCAAACACCGTTACAAAGCTTTAACTAAGTAAGGCTTTGAGAATTTAAATACCAACTAAACTACGAACAAGCTGAGGGAAAACTGAAGGTGGTTTGTATGGAGTTTTGAATGAAATGAGCGCAGAAACACCTTTAAAAACGCCACGTTAAGCGTTCAAATCCCATGTTCTTACTTCTCAGCAATTATAGTCTCCAGTCCCAGCATCTAACCCAGGTTTCAAATCCCTTTTCTTACCTAGTATTATTATTAGCAACAAGATCGACGCTTCCCCTCCCTTAAAGCAGTGCTAGCCACAACTTTTAAACCCATTTCCAAAATCAGCAAAAAACCATTAATATTAGCACTAGCAACATGATCATTAGGTCGATGCCTCCCTTAAGGAGTGCCAACCACGACTTCAATACTTTCTGATTGTTCAAGCAGAAAGAATCCAGTCCAACAACGCCATGGTGTTCGCTTACTTTAGTCTTCCACAGATAAGCCTTTTTTTACAGCGCACACAAATGCATCCAATTAAACCATTTTTGGCTGGTTTGCATTTCAAAAGCGACCGGCTGTGCGTTCAGTTGTAGGGGCATTCATCCTTCACAAACCTGCTAGCCACTACACGTCACACTATGATCCAAATAGAATAGAATTAACACCACCACTTGCATATTGTTTTGCTATAATCTGCATCTAACTCAAGCTTGGCATATAATGGTATGTGTTATATCTAAGCACAAGGGGCGTTACGCAAAGCAGGAAAGATATATACAGAGAAATGTAGTGGTACAAAGCCGTTATTTCAGTATCGGTATGGTCTTTAAAATGAGCCACTGCATTTGTTTTTGCAACACGAGTGTTAATAGGCCGACACAATTTGTAGTAAAATGAATTGTGCCAGTTGCTCGTCTCGCGTAATGATGTTTTTTTACCGACATACCTGTATCCTAGGATCCAGTTCTTCTTGCTCGTCAATTTCCTCTTCGTCTGCTCTCTGTTCCCCCTCCGGTCCATCTGCATCTCTTTCCCCGGCTTCTGTATTTTCGCCGTCCCCTTCTCCCTCTCGCTTCCCTTCTTTCTCGATTTCTAGCGGCTCCGAACTGTCGCTATGATTCTCTTCCCGCCATTCCTGGCCGTCCGGCCCCCCTGACCCGACCGGGCTCTCACGCAAGCTCCCCGGCTCCATCTCGGGCCTAGGGAAGAATAAGCGAAACCAGAACCCGCCCGGGTTTTTTTTTTTTTAAAGAAAAACGAAAACCGAAGCAACACTACATATATGCTTATTGAAGTGCAATTAAATAAATATTAATTTGTTTCTTTTCAAAGTCCAGGTCTGTATCTAAAGCGGGTGTACTTTCTAATTTTATTCCGATAGTTTGGACTCCTCCCAAAGCCAGACATTCCCTCAGACAACCCGGAGGCGGAGCTGGCCTCAAAATCGAAAAGTAAATAAAAACGCTTTTCTGGTTAGAAAATTGTCCTCCCACGGATGCCGTATGGATTTAAACAACTGTACGGCATCTCCCCTCTATTATGAGAATGGGAAAAAGCGAGCGTGAGAGATGCCATCTTGTTACGGCACAGTATGGTTGCAAATACTACTCTCCCAGAATACACTGCCTGTGCAAAATGCTTGAACAAAACATGGCAGAGCTAGTGTTTAACTACCAGTAGGCTACGGATACAAAACCCAATAGTTTAATACAATTTTTTTAAAAGATTGGAAATCGGTTTAGACACAGCATAACAAGGTAAGTGTATTTAATACTGGCTTTGTTTTCTTTATGGGGTGTTATGAAACCGTTATCTGTTATTTGCTACAATGTTTTGCGATGGTTAATTCATAATTAGATATTTTCAAAACTGTACATCATTGCATTTGCACTACACGCATAATAGTTTTCCCAAGTTCGCGTACAGTATCCTAAGTCTTGTTTGAATGCGTTGTTGTTGTGCGTAGGTAGTTTTCAGACGCACTGTTAAAAATTGTTGGGGGTAATTATCTCTATGTATACAATTACAATTATCTCTAAGTATACAATTATACAATTGGCTGATCACTTTGCATGGCTTACATTCAGGTTTTCGCTCCCTGGGTTATAGTTAACCTCAGCAATGCCTTTATCATTTAGGGGTCTGTCACCCGAATATTTAGAACTGAGTGTAAAAAAAAAAAAAAAAACTCTCCACAGATGACGGTAATTGGTTGATTTGGGCTAATTTACCACAGCAAGTAAAACAACCGAAGAAACAGCCGCATGGGTTTGTTCTTGTTATTTATTTATTAGCAGACGCCCTTATCCAGGGGGACTTGTGAGACTTTAAATGGTAAATTAGCCCGATCAACACCAATGACCCACTGGACAGCTTACCCGAATAGTCGTTTCATATGGCTCTCTAACACTGGGTCAGGAGGGCCCCAGGTTTTATAGGTGACTTTACGTCATCAATGGCGACAGATCTTGAACACGTGTTAATCTTGACTAATTTAGCTAATAATTGGTTCACTGAGGGTTTGGTTGAAAAGAAACTCAGAAGACCCTGTAGCTGTCCAGGACCAGGGCTGGAGACCCCTGATGTAGTGTAGTACTCCTGCTGCCACTATATTAGCCCCTGCAGGGTTAGAAACCTCCACGAGTCCTGCACCCAGTCTAGGGTTTCAGAACTCCCCTTGTTTCGGTGTATTATTGAAATCAGCAGGTGCCAGGAGTTTGAACAGTCAGCTCCTCCTGCTAAATCTGCTCTGAACTGATCACACTTGAAAAAGTCTCACCTATGAGAGTGCAGGTTGACTGTTAGGAGTTGTTCATGCAGCAGTGTGGAGTAGTGGTTAGGGCTCTGGACTCTTGACCGGGTGGTCGTGGGTTTAATCCCAGGTGGGGGGACACTGCTGCTGTACCCTTGAGCAAGGTACTTTACCTAGATTGCTCCAGTAAAAACCCAACTGTATAAATGGATAATTGTATGTAAAAAATAATGTAATTGTATGTAAAAATAATGTGATATCTTGTAACAATTGTAAGTCGCCCTGGATAAGGGTGTCTGCTAATAAATAAATAATAATAATAATAATAATAATAATAATAATAATAATAATAATGCAGCTATAAGGGAAGGAACAATATGTTTAACAGGGGTTGCTCAAACACCTGGCAACTGAATCATTGAAATAATATAATTGCTGGTAGTTTGGAAACCCAAGACTGGGTGCAGGGCTAGTGTGAGTTTTAACCCTGACATGTATATGACACCACCCTCATTTACTGTTGCTGATTCTTGAAAAAGCAAACCGTCACTCGTAAACTCCAACAAAAACCCTACGCTCTGATACTGAGTGCACAGGGGACGTCCGGTCTAGTTTGCAACCTCGCCTTTAATTAGCTAAACCGCTTCTTCACTGTTGTGTGTCTCTTTGCAGTCATGAAACTACGAGAGCAGCTCCGGTGTAAGAACTTGCACGAGTTTCTGAAGGAGTTGAGCCCAGCCGTGCTGGACCGGCTCTACAATCATCCAGCCACCTGCCTCGCTGTCTTCAGGTAATACAGACACAACACGCCTTGGACAACGGGTTTAGTAAGCAACGTTTCCATCTGCCACTGGGACTGAGTTTGAAAGAGGCTTGAAATCAGACTCATTCGATGCTGGCTGCAGGGATCAACCACAGTGCAGCCTGTATGTATATAAACACCTTGAAAACACATTTTTCAATGTTCCGCAGGGAGCTTCCCCAATTGGCTAAGAACTATGTGATGCGGATGCTGTTTCTGGAACAGCCCCTCCCCCAAGCAGCAGTGGCCTATTGGGTAAAGAAGGAGAACCAGAAGTAAGTGTGAAAGGTCGTCTCCCTGGCAACCGAGGGGACTGGACTGGTTTACTTTTCCCCCTTTTCCACTGACTGTGAAACTCAGGCCTCACAGCATTAAAACAACCCTGGAAGTGTAACGGAAAACAGGGCACAGAAACTGAGAACTTTCTTTAACCTAAAGTATTACCAAACATCAGAAAATATGTGTTTTGCTGGAACTGCGAGTTTGTGACTTAAGTAGCTAATGGAAGTGTACAACTTAAGACTTATGGAAGTATTTTCGCTGCAATCGTTGCCAGAATGCAAAACCTGGAATGACTCAAACTTGTCTGCAGTAGGAGTCTTATTAAGCTCCGAGTGTAAAACCTGGAGTTGCACAAAGTGCTCTGTGATAGGAGTAGTTCAGTCATCCCTGTTGCGGCTCCCTTGACTCTCAGCGTGTGTTTGTGTATTGACAGGGAACACGAGGAGAGCACTGGTGTGTTGAGTGGACTCAGGCTGTGGCACACACAGCAGCTGCCCGGAGGTCTGCAGGGTTTGATACTGAACCCCATCTTCAAAGACAACCTGAGGATAGCCCTGCTAGGAGGGTAAGGCAAGCACAGCATTCACAGCTTCACACAGGAGCACCAGGTTTGGATCTGCAGGGGAGGGACATTAACCATACAGCAGAGAAAATAGAGCAAGTCATATTTGTTCAAATGGTTTCTTCTTAAAATCAATCAATCCGTCTTTATTTATATAGTCCACTTGGAGCACTTTACATCAAATAAAATGTAAATAAATGAGAAAATATATACATAGATAGGAAAATCGATTAATAATTAAATGAAATACAAAATATTTAATTTGAAGTATAAACTAAATGTATAACTATCATTTAAAAGTAATACAAATGTATATTATAATAATGAATATTTGCCACACAAAATTACTTTAGAAAACTACAAATCCCAGCATGCCTTAGCAGCATCAGTGGGGGGTGATGGGAACCGTAGTTTTAGTACAGGTTTTTACTGTAAACATCTGCCATTATGATCAGCCTCTCTCTTTCAGAGGGAAAGCTTGGGCCGATGATACCAGCCAGTTCGGGCCAGACAAGCATGCCAGAGATATCGACTCCCTGGATAAATATGCGATTGAGAGATGGGAGGTGAGACACGGGTGTGCACTGGTATCAGAGATAGATCACAGGGGCAACTGCACCTACCACACTGCTAAACCATCTGCTGCTCGGTACACACAACTCTCTGTGTTACTGGCACATTGAGGAAATCAAGAATAATTGCCCACAGGGGGAACGATTGAAGCCCAAATCACATGATTAATTAACTACATTCTGAGCTAACTACCTAATTAACTGCATCACATGGAAGCGCCAGAGCTAGTGCTCCCTGTAGAATCCCCAGCGAAGACCGTTGACTTCGCACAGTCAGGAACCTGCGCTCCCCTGACTCTGTGACTCACCGTGCCTTTACCAGGGGAGCAGCAAGGGGACTCCCAAGCTGTTCCCTATTCCCTTAGGAAAGCGTGGTCTTAGTAAAGCATTTCATGAAAGTCCACAGTGCCCCCTACTGTTTTTTTTTTTTTTTGTCCCCGTCTGCCACCTGGTGGTAGGAATAACAAAGTGCAGCTGGTCAGAAAAAGTCATTTCTGCGTTTGACAGGCAATCAGAAAAAGAAAAAAAAAAATCTAATTTGGAAAATCAAATCAAAGTCATCAAATAATTTTAATTGAACCACAAAAAACAGCGCTTCCATGTTTGTAACTGAATTTAGACTTGCATATTGATGTACTCTGTTGGCGACTATCTCTGTCTGTGTAAACGTAGAGCAGGTGGGATGGTGGGATGGGCAAGGTTGACAGGTCATATGATGTGAACGGAAACGCTGTCCAGTCCCGGCACTTAGGATTCTCCTGACAAGCTCAATATTGGAGCAGCGGAACCCAGAACCACTCGGAATGATTACAAACACCATCACATAGTTAAGGGGAATTACAATGACTGTTAACTCTTTAATTAAACATGTGATCTGCACATACATTCTATTATTACTTGGCCTGTTCTGTGCAAATGCTACATTCAGGACTCTACAGCTCTGGTCTAAAGTTTAGTACCACCTTGAATTTTAGGATTGAGACATTTAAAAAAAAAAAAAAAAAAAAAGATCATAATTTGGATCTTTTATTTAACATCGTGTAATATAATAATATTGCAAGAGTCTACCGGAAGGCATGTTAGTAGTACAGTATTTCATGTTAGATTTCGAAATGTCATGTTTTTTCATTTCTGTCAGGTTTTCATTAAGTATATGGATAACTGCAAAGTGGTATGTAATTCAATATGTTGGCGTAACATTATCAGCAGGTTTCATTGGATTTTTATGTAGCGAATTCTAGAGGGTGATTTAAAACGTACTGCCATAGCTGTACATTGGCGAGATAAACCACAACATACAAATGTAGTAAAAAGTTTACAAACCCCAATGGAAATTTATAATTTCTAGAAATTTCTCAAACAAAAAGTTTTAGGAAAAATCTTTTTTAGCAAAAGAATCATGCCAAAAGCCCATTGACAAATACCCTAATCGTTTAAAAGAGGTTATTGTTGCTAAAGGTGCCTCAACTAGCTTTACATTTTATTTTCCTTGTCAGGGTATGAATACCTTTTGAATTAGAATTTTTGGAGTTTTGCAACTAATAGCTGAAATAAATTGTAGACATCTATTTCTTGTAACTTTTTCTTCATCCACAAAACCAAAAGCTACAAAAGATTTTTCCCTAAATTTTTTTGTTTGAGAAATTTCTAGAAATTCTAAATTTCCATTGGGGTATGTAAACGTTTGATTACAGCTGTAGATATAACCCAAGTGATGTCTCTTTCTTTATCAGGATCCTGACAGCTCCAATTGCTGTTGTCCCAGCTGTGGAGTCAGGGAATATGACTGACAGACCTGTTTAAACAAGCATATTCACAGCCTGTGTCGGAATAATTCTAGCTTGAAAATGCAATTCTGTGCTTAATCTAAAGCTGTGAGTTCTGTATGGCCACACATTCGGCTAGCTGCAAGAATTAATTAGAAATGGACTGCTAATTACCAAGCATAAGCGCTTTCTTCAAATTATAAAGCCCTACTACCCAGCTGCTGTCTCCACCATTAAGTCTCAAGATTTCAAAGACTGGTTTTTAGAATACAGCTGTAGAGAGGCTTTGATTTTCCATGCTGACAAACTGACTTTGATGTGTTATCTATTTCCCTTTCCTCTTCCTTCCTTTCCCAAAGGCATTTCACAGGTACAAATACAGCAGAAATCTCTTCATCTAGAAAGGCGAAAAGCCTGTTTTAGCTCGAAACTTGAACAACTTAAATTGATTTTTGAACACAATTACCTTTTTTCAGTATTGACAACAAACGTGATTTAGTAGTCGATTTAATCGTGCGTCAAGTGATTGTGAATTCATTGCACAGTGTGCGATTTCAGACGGAGTCTGTATGAAGTACCAGTGCAAGATGGTTTAATCTGTAGCTTCTGGTTCAGGAAATGAATATCAATGACAATAAACTAGACGTGGGCTATTTCCAACTGTAATATTTTCCATACGAGCTAAAAATGTAGCGAGCCTGAGTGAAACATTAATGATCGATTGATCGCCCTATCTGCAGCCTCCGGTATATATCCTAACAGCAGCCTGTTTTCAGTTGTGTTTGAAAGCTTTCTGTTTGTTTGCTTCGTGCTGATTGCATCTCTTTGGTGTGCAGGTGATCCTGCACTTCATGGTTGGCTCACCCAGTGCAGCAGTCAGTCAGGACCTGGCCCAGCTGCTGATCCAGGCTGGGCTTATGAGAAGGTAAGGGAGATTCGGATCCACAGCGGTACAGCGTATAGAGGGGGCACCCATGCTTACCAGTCTTTACATATATCCTCACAGAACCTCTCATCCCATTGTGATGAAACTTGGTTAGGACATTCTTTTTATTGAGAGAATCTGCACATGGTCATCTTGGAGTGTTTTACATCTCAATCAATCAATCTTTATCATTTATATAATGCATGTAAGATGTATAGTATAGGCTATACTGTGAAAATGTGTTTTTAGTCTTGTTTTAAAAGCAGTGACAGTGCTTCCTTTCAGAGCTCTGCAGTTCATCCCATAGGGGCTTGATAGCTGAATGCTCTACCACACAGTACCTCAAGATAGCGTTGTACCCCCGTCTCTCTCTCATTCATTTTTTGTCATCAGTATATTCCTAATGTCTCCCAACGGTTAACCCTTTACTGCCCTGGTTATGTTCCCATACCAATTTAATGCCTATTTTCTCAACGTCAAATATATTGGACAAAAATTGCTTTGTACGCATGTGGAGTCTCGAAGCTAAAACAGCTCGCCAGACACTTCAGGAACAAATAGAAAAAAGCGTTTAAATTTTTTTTTAGTGTCATCAGAACTATTAAACACTCAGTAATGCTGAGTTTAGGAATAGAAAAAGAAACTTGATTTCAGCGACAAACGTTTCGACTGGAAGTATTTTTCAACCTCTTCAAAAACGACATTGAAAACCGCTTCTGGTCAAAACTTTGTTAGTATTTCTAAATACTAATCGGGCAAGTTTATTTCGATTGTATTATAATGCTGCCTAATAAAAGCTACTGTAATACAGCGTTTTATTGCCTTATTCATAACTCAACTAAATGCAGTACGCTCGGTTTATTTGAATTGATTGCATTGATTACTGTATTTTGATGTTGGTTTTGGAGGGAACTGTCAGCCGCACAGAATATACATGTAAAAGTCTCAATTTATTAGCAGAGACCAGCGACTCTCAAAGTGCTTTTATTTCAGCAAGTTATTTCGTTTTCAAAATGTTTTACGTACCTCTTAGTGGTAAAACTACATTTGTTTGTGGCTTTGCTATAATCCAATTGTGATGAAAGTTTGTAGTCTCTCTCTCTCTCTCTCTCTCTTTCTCTCCCAGTGAGGCTGGAGATGCCCCCTGCATTACCTCTGCTGGTTTCCAGTTCCTCTTACTGGACACAGCCTCCCAGCTCTGGTACTTCACACTGCAGTATCTCAAGACAGCCGAGGTAGGGCTAAACCAACTCTACTGCACACCCCCCACATACACCCACCTCTCTGAGACATGGTACACTCCATAACCCAGTAACAGCAGATAATCAGTGCTGACAAAGGCATTGGTTAATTATCCCCTACCGGTGATGAAATCCCTTGCAAAAGGGATATACTGGAGCCAGTCGTATGTACCCATGTCACACATTTTTCCATATTGTCATGAAACTTGAGAGTATTATATACTGGTACAACATGGAGGTTTCTATCTGTCCATGCATCTGTCCAGATGTATGTTTCTTTTGTGCTATTGAAGATCTTTTAGTTCTCTTTCTTATATTTTCTTCGTCAAAACTATAGATGACACGTTCCGACTACTGCCACACTTTGCTGTATTCGGCTGCTGCTCTCGATCATAATTCTGTTTTCTGTGTCTTGTACTTGATTTTACTCTTAAAGGTAACCATATTCACGTTTTTTTTGTAATTGCTCTGATTTGAAATATTAAGTTTAATTGCTGTTAGTGGTAACCGCTCTCAAACATAATTATTTACTGTTCTTTTTATTTTCTCTCATTTTTAATTTGCTTTTACATACTGCTGATTTGATTGTCTTTTATAACTGCTCTTATATGTAATGTGATATTTTGAAATGTGATACTTTGTAAAAGCTGTAAGACACTCTGGATAAGGGCGCCTGCTAAGAAAATAATAATAATAATAATACTTCCTGGTACCCAATCAGACCATGTGACCTACAGCACAGGAACCAGGATGTAGAAGTCTATCTATAGCGCTGTATTTCAAATATTTGCATATTATGAATTAGGTAAAAAAAATAAATAAAGTGAGATTCCTCGGTCAATTTAATTCAGAACCAGTTAAAGGGTACATAAGGACCTTTTTATTTCATTGTGTTACATGATCCCATGTGTTGCTACAACTGTTTACGTAAGGTGTGTGTTGTTTTAATTATTTTTTTTTTTTACATTTTCACCACTTTTTTAAAATTGCATTCTCTGCCTCAAGATGGCTTCCCATGTACCTGCATGGACCTCTCAGAACTACATTTCCCATCATCCTCCTGCTCACTGGTAAATCCATCTCAGTTACATATGTGAGCAGGAGGATGATGGGAAATGTAGTTCTGAGAGGTCCATGCGGTTACATGGGAAGCCAATTTAAAAGTTTTAAAAAGTGGTCAAAATGTTAAAAATAAAATAAAATAAAACGATAGACACCTTACCTAAACAGTTGTAGCAACACATGGGAACATGTAATAAAATAAAAAGGTCCTGATGTACCCTTTAATAAAGATAATAAGATTTGAATTCCATATTTCTGCTGTTTTTGGAAGTGGCAGGTTTGTTGATGCTCCTGTTCCTTGTCGTTCTGCAGTCTCGAGGGATGGACCTGGTTGAAATCCTCTCCTTCCTGTTTCAGCTCAGCTTCTCCACTCTGGGCAGGGTAAGCACAGGAAGTGAGGCGGCAGGGGGTGGGGTTAGTGATGTAGTCGAGCCGGAACTTCCATAATAGGCAAGCTTAGTCACGTGACTCCTCTCCTGCACTGTCTGAGTGAGTCAGTAGTCCTCTTGATGCAATGAAAAGAGCATTAGGAACTACTTCTATTGTGAGCTACTTCTTTAAGAAGGCTGAATGCTGATGAAGACGACAGCAGCTGTGCATCGACTACGACTGCGGACACAAACACAGCTCTTCCCGGAATGTCATATATTGAAGCGGCTACTGTAGTGACCGTGAACCACGAAGATAACTCCACTTTCCACTTGGCATCCTCTCAGCGATGCCAAAACGTGGCTCAGACATCATTGTTCTGCCGCTGACACACGGACACGTAAAGTACAGCATTCTGAAAAGATGGAGAAAATCACTGTGTGCAAATACTTGTAAAAATGAGCGAAATGCATTACCTATTACATGTGTTACTTGAGGTTCAGGATACAAATAAAATGTGAATTCGTGTGATATTTCATGTTGAAGAAAATCTGTATTTTAGTGGCGTTCCATTACCTTTAGGGCTACAGCACTCAAAAAATGTGCTAAAATGTATTCAAAATTCAGTTTTACAGTCAAACTCTTAATATGACTGGGTCTGAGCTGTGCAGTCAGGTTTATGTTAGTTTTAGACAGACGACTTATGCCTAAATGCACCATGAATTCCAATCGGGATTTGGTCTGGACCCAAAAATGTTGCCGCATGATACACACTGTAGAGAGGCTGGATTTGATAGGTTTTCCGTTTCTAATATGCTTTTATTAAGTGACATGAACTGGGTTGTATGACTGTTAAAAGTGTGACAGTAACCAAAGAGATGACTGCTGGTCTAATCTGGAAGGACATCTCACTGTGGTGATAACAAAGGTTTGGCTGTATCTATAATATCTAATTGCGCTGAAAGTTGTCAAGGACCTTCTTCAGAATGCGTCGTAATCGAAATCAGGGCATAAAGCGACGCCTGTCTGTCTGTCTGTCTGTCTGTCTGTCTGTCTGTCTGTCTGTCTGTCTGTCTGTTTGTATGTCAAGCTGTCAGTGTAGGTCTCCCTGACAGCCCTTAATTATGTATCATTCTTTCTTCCCAAACTCTAAATGGGCCAACATACAATTATCCTTAACTGCACAGCGAGACAGTCCTTGAAATCAATGTGCTTTGGCTTCAAGTTTCTTTTCCTCACTCGAAATAGCTTTATTGACTTTCCAGTGAAATTAAAGCTGATTGCAATGCCACTTTGCGGAGAGAGAGAGAGAGAGAGAGAGAGCGTGCAAGTGTATGTCAATACTTAGGGATTCTGATTTTAAAGTAATTGTAGGAAACAAAATAACTTCACCATTTTGCACTTTCATTAGCTACAGCAAATGTGCAGTTTTGAAAGAAACACATGTTACAACATACCATGTATTTTCTTTTGAAAAAAATAAACGTAACCTTCCTGTACTTTTTATACAGTTCCAGCTGCCTGATTGAAGTTAGTAAAATATTAAAAGGAGCTGACAAACGGAACCCTAATGAATACTTAAAGCGCAGCACAGAAACCAGAAGCAAAGGACACAGTTGGAAATTAAGTGACTTAGGACAGAACAGAGGAGACACTGAGAGGGGGAGGGTATGGATGGGTTACCCAGCCATGTTGATGCTGAATCACCCCACTTGGCAAAGGAACTAGGAACCGGATGAGCATAGATAGACTGAATGGCTTCCTCTCATTTGTAAAATGTCTATTCTTCCAAATTGCTAGAAGACTGCATTCCTCTAAAAGGATGGGTCTGTGTCTCCCCCTCGTGGCAGCTTGTGGTAATATCATCTGCAACATCACTGGGACCCTTTTATGCAGCCTAGAGAGAAGATCATTTCAACTAATGCACCCTCTGAGATTAGAGAACAGACCAATACTCAAAAGTTCATATTTTGTTAATGAAGCTGAAGTGTGTGTTCTGGTACAGTTTTGAGGCCAGGACAGAGATTCCGAGTGACTGTAAGACTCGTTCTTGTTCAGCAGTTTTGTTGGCTTTGTTTTTCAGGATTACTCTGTTGAAGGGATGAGCGACTCCTTGCTAACTTTTCTGCAGCACCTGCGTGAGTTTGGACTTGTATTTCAACGCAAGGTACGGTAAAGGAACTGTACTTGCACAGCGACAAACTTTTCTGTTGAGCGAAAATGCTCAGTTATTTAGGGTAAATCCAGAATCTCACACTTTTATATTAAAAATGGTATTTATTGGACCTCGCCTTCCCTATTAAATGTACCTCTTATCATCATCACATTGAAATATCCTAGCCAAAATATAATGCAAGTCACTGGGGAGAAATCCTGTTGTTCCCTTTCTGTAGGCATATAGACCTTGGTATACATCTTGTAAATATAATGGTCTCTATAGTAGTACAGAATCCTGCAGTCATTTTTATAAACAAGATACTTCTATACTTTCTAGAAGTGTTCATTTGGTAGAGGTTGAAAAAGTAGGTAAGCTTCAGTTAAAACGGAAACAAAATTTTTCCAGGGATGTTGCTCTATTGTTGTTTTGTTTTTCGTTGGAATTTTAGGGGTTAATTAGGTATTGTTCCTGTGTCCGGTTACCAGAATTGAGGTACCGGCGTGTCAACCGAATCGCTCCCAAAAAAAAAAGTGTTTACTCCAGTATTTAGTAAACTCAAATATTATTTACTGTGTTTGTTTCAGAGGAAATCCCGCAGGTATTACCCCACACGCCTAGCCATCAATCTCGCTGCCGGCGTTTCAGGCACCTCTGTGGACGCCCATAACCAGGGCTTTGTTGTCGTGGAAACCAACTACAGGATCTACGCCTACACAGGTCAGAGAGAACAGGAAGTGGACCATGGGTTAACAGGATTTATAGTCGAAACTTTGTTATTTAATTGATTATTTTTCTCCTACATTTTCCAATGATTGACTTTCCTTCCAGTTTATTAATAAGTAGGTCTCGGAGTGGCTCAGCTTGTAAAGGCACGGCCATGTTGTGTGCAGGGCAACTGTCAAGCCAATTGCCCCTGTTACCTGCCATAAGCAATAGATGTTCCCAAGCAACAGAACCCTGGAGGCCAGGGCCATGGCTGTACATGACTAGTAGGAGGTGCTGTTTGAGGTACCCCCAGACAATCTTCTTCCCTAACCCAGCGGGAAAGCCAGTGCAGGGCCCCTTGTTGATCCCTAGCCAAAATCAGCAACTCTGCGTGGACGGGATTCATACCCTGATCGCATGACTCTCCCTGCACTCCAAGCCCGACAGGTTGTGATGATGTCGTCTTGGTGTTTTGTTTCAGAATCGGAGCTGCAGATCGCCTTGGTGGCTCTCTTCTCAGAGTTGCTCTACAGATTTCCCAACCTGATTGTAGCCCAGGTGTCAAGAGAAAGCGTGCAGCAAGCTATCGCAAACGGGATCACAGCCGAGCAGGTACTGAGATTACTGTGCGTCTTTTTTTTTTCCCATAGGAAAGCTGGGAATAGACCTTGCCTATCCCAACGCATGGCAAGAGTTCCAGTTTGAAGTAGTTCTGGAGAAATGACAAGTCGTCCTGTTTTAGTGATCAGATTCAAGTGGAGATTTATTGCTTTGTTGTTGCAAAAACTAACTATCAGTGGACAGGCAAGTGTGTGGTAAACGTGAAAATCATCTTAATTCAAGATCCTCCCTGGGGTTATTGTTGAATTATTGAATTCTCTGCCTGTTTTTTTCAGTGCAATACGAGAGCAGCTATTTTACACAAGTCATATAACTGTTTTTTGAGTCTGATTTCTGAAATGAGGCACTTATTACTTTGTATTTGATTCATTTGTTTAAATGTGTGTCACACTGCAAATCCGAGAATGCATTTTCTTACCTCTTATTAGCTCTAGAAAAATATCTTTGGTCCCCCTGAAGATCTTTTGATCCTTTGCCTTCAATTTGGAATATGCAGGTATTTCAAAGACAGATGACAAATTGCTGTTTTTATCCCTCTCTGGGTACAGTGAAGGCACTGTGTCACAATTTACATTTTTCCATATATCTGAAGAACCCCTTATGTAATTGCCATGAAACCTGGCATCAGCATTTACATCACGGATATATAGAGGAGTCTGTCAGTTCATCCATCTGTATGTTACTTTTTTTGCACAGAAACAGTTATCAAATTGAGATTTAAACATGTCATTGCAAACTCTTATTCTATACAATTCTGTACTTCCTGTTGATGTAGGTCACGGTCATCAACTTTTTCATCATCGTGATGGCTCTGATTTTGAATATGCAGCTGTGGCGATGGGGAGGATGGATGCTACTGACACGCTTGTTTTAAGTGAATGTCTTCTCTCTCTTTCAGATCATTCACTTTCTCCGAACGAGAGCTCACCCAGTCATGCTTAAGCAGGTAGGCTCTAGTCCTTTGTACTCCTGTCATATGAATACAACAGTACACCGCGTATTCTAACCAGTGCTTGCTGTTCCCAGACTCCAGTCCTGCCTCCTACCATCACAGATCAGATTGCACTGTGGGAGCTGGAGAGAGACAGACTGCAGTTCAGTGAAGGTAAGACGCAGAGCTATGGAAACACATTGGTGTGTCTTTCAATAGCCGCAGTGTTGAAGGAAAATCCAGCAAGATTTTAAATGTTACCAGCATACCAATTTGAGCCTCGACTGGTACAAACTAGGGGCAATCGAAAAGGTAAGTGACAGTCCATCTCAGGTACTGGGAGTCCACTAATGGCACATCACGTGATTGTGAAAGGTGCGGCTTCAGATGGTGCAGTTGCAATCCATTAACATGTAAATTATGTTTTAGAACATTAATAGTTGGTTAAAAATCTAAGCAGTTTTAAAATACAGTGCACAAACAGAAAACTGTTGCAAAACAGTGATAGTTTTACTGTTTATAACACTGCGTTTCTCTTTTCAGGCGTTCTGTACAATCAGTTTTTATCACAGGTTGATTTTGAGGTCCTGCGGAATCACGCCAAGGATTTGGGGGTACTGATCTGGGAGAACCCCCAAAACAGAGTCATGGTGGTCACCCAAGCCGGCCACTCGGATGTCAAGAAGTTCTGGAAAAGGCAGAAACATTAGCTCGCACTGGAATCTTGTGTAATATATTTTTGTCAAACCTTGTTTTCATTTTTAAATATTGATATATAAAAAAAAATTATAATAAAAAAAGTTAACGTTCAAAACTTATGCGGTTGTGTAAGTATTTTTGGATTTCTGTGTTGGCTATATCTTGGGAACCTTTGATATAACTTGGCATCCTTAGCATGCATTCTTGAGGGTATACATTAATCTGTACAGGTGTCTCTAATGGTATATGACTACTGTCTTTTTAAGTTAATCTGTCTAATTGAAAGCGAAGCAAGACTTTGGGTAGGCATGGCAGTCTTATACTATAAGAGAGAGGTCAGCTGAACAGATTTAAATAATCTAAAGGTAAAAAAAGCAAGAAATGTACAATCTTGAGACAAATCAGATTTTATTCTGCAAGAATTTTACTGTCAACCTATTGAAAAACAGGTTGAATTTGTTTGTTGGTTGTTTCCTGTGCACAAGAGAACACAACTGGCAAACTACGATGGACTGAAATGTTGGTGAATCTGGAACTATGGCTGTCCTATCCTAAATCGGTATTTTATTTTACTAAACATTACTACCCACAGTTCAAAAAGACACAACTAAGTTTAATGTAACATGAAAAGTCACAAGTGTTCACAGAAATAAACACAGGTCCATTCATGAAAATGTACAAGTGCAGAATATGTGCTGCAAGGCGTGAATTAAATCAAAATCTATGGCACTGCCACACATTTGATTTAATCCAGGCCCAAGTTACACATTTAAGGGTAACATCTGTGTTTTTGAACAGTGATATCATCCTGCAGCCATTAGGTGTCAATGAGCCGGCACATTTTAAACCCCCCACACCTCTATCTTTTCCTGCATTGATTAATGAACAGGTGAGACTTGTAACTGACTGCAAAACTCAAGTTCAAAATTCCTACGTGCTGGACATGCGAATCACTTCCCTCTAATTTGGCTGGATTTTCAAAAACGAGTTTTATATTTCCGATTATGTACACAATCATTCCGAGTCAATATGACAATGCAGGCAAATCTTGTGAGGCACATAATTACATGAGAAAATATAACCAGATTTCACCCTTCTCTGTAACATCATTATCTTTTCTACTTGTGAGTCCATAAAAAGTTTTGAGAAGGACAACATGGCTTTTTGTGAAAATGAAAGCCATTTGGGGCAGAGGTTTGATATTTCACATACAGCACTATGTACTACTAATGTACAGGACTTGGATAGTTTGAAGGTGGTGTTCTATGTGAAATACTGAATCGAACTTCAACATTAAAACATGGTCACACAGGGAAAAATGACAGTAACTCAAAAACTGCTGTGGTAACATTGAGTCTTGAATTTTCATCAATATGTCCAGGTCGAAATCCAGGGCTTATTGACTTCAATCCTTGTTTCCACGGTCACAAACTCCATTCTCGATGTGCGCTGCTGTTCCAGTGATTGCACTCCCCTCCCTCTGTAAGCAGATCACTCAGGTCTCACTCTGGAGAATGGGTAGCAAAGCACTCTCGGGGCAGGTTGAGTGAGCACACAGTGCTGCTCAAAACCAAACTGGAGATGTAAAAAATAATTACTGATTCTTTATGCATCTCAAACAAGTGTCTTCTACACACAGGTTTCTATTCAATGAAACAAGTCTTTGGTAGAAACTATTACTGGGTTCAACAAGAACACACTAAGCTAGGGGTGGCCAACCTGGGTCCAGGAGAGCCACAATCCAGCAGGTTTTACAGCTAACCCTTAAATAATGAATTTCTAAAGACTTGGAACAATTCCGTTATGACTAGTTAAGCATTTGTTCAATTCGTTCAAGTAATTTAGAGATAATTTGGATCTAAAACCTGAACATCCTGCAGCTCTCATGGACCAGGGCTCACCACTCCTGATTAAACTGAACAAATTAACTTGCTAAATTGATCGTAAATGTACATTCTTCAGAAATTGATGATTAAGGGTTACCTATAAAACCTGCTGGATTGTGGCTCTCCAGGAGCAGGGTTAGCCACCCCTGCACTAGGCAGTGGGAACAAGCTCTGGTTTCTACTCTCCGGTATGAGTCTTCAGGTGGGCTTGGAGACTTTCAAAGTCTTTGAAACCCTTTCCGCACTCAACGCACAGAAACAGGGTCTGTCCGCTGTGGCTCTGCTGGTGCGTCTTGAGATTGTGCGAGTGCTTGAAGCTCTTCTCGCACTCGCTGCAGTGATACGGCCGCTCCCCAGTGTGAGTGCGCTGGTGAGTTTTCAGCTGGCCCAGCTGCTTGAACCCCTTCCCGCACTGCTCACAGCGGCACAGCACCTCCTCCGCGTGGATCCGGAGGTGCGATTTGAGGCTGTGGGAGTGCCTGAAACTCTTCTCGCAGTCGCTGCAGTGAAAAGGGGTGTCGCCGTTGTGAATCCGCTGGTGTTTGCCCAACGCCCCGGACTCCCTGAAATCCTTCCCGCATTCCAAGCAGTGATACGGCTTCTCTCCCGTATGAACCCGCTGGTGGGACTGAAGGGCGGAGGACTGCCTGAAGCTCTTCCCGCAGTCGGAGCACCGGTAAGGGGTCTGGCCCGTGTGAATGAGTTCATGCTGCTTGAGGTTCCCCAGCTTGGAGAAGGTCTTCCCGCACACCGCGCAGTCGTACGGAGGCTTGCCGGCGGGGCTCTGTCTCTTTGGCTGGTCTTTCTTTGCCGAGCAGAGGTTCAGTGTCCTAGCGTATTCCTGGTGCCTCTTCAGAATGTGCTTCTCCAGGTGCTGCACCCCAGTGAAGGAGATTGCACACTGAGGACAGGGATAGGACGGAGTTTCTTCTTCGGCCGCTATGACCCGGACAAATCCCAGCTCGCTCCTGTCCCCTGCAATCTGGTCGAGTTCAAGGTCCAGCTGCTCTTCTTTAACACAGAGTGGTTCCTGCTCACAGGCCTCTTCTTTATCTTGAACAGATGTCAGCTTCGGAAACGGCACAGGCTCCATCTTCAAACCCGCCTTTGTTTAATCCAGTGCCTGAATCCGAAAGAAAAAAGTGGACAATTGTGAACCGACATTTCTCTCTGAGTAGCAGAGACTGGGTTTAAAATCCCTTGACAGCAATGCTGGAGGAAAGTATGAGAGTGAAAGACGGAGCATTTGTTCAGTAGAGTTGCCACACTGTCACTGTGTTTTGATGGTTTATTATTTTTATTAATTATTATTATTATTATTATTATTATTATTATTATTATTATTATTATTATTATTAATTTATTTGGCAGACACTTTCATCCAAAGCGACTTACAGGTGTTGCAAGACAGTACAAGCTTACAATGCAAAATTAATATTTTTAAATTCTGTATAGTTTACAGTAAGTGCAATAATACTACTTGAATACAATATGACAAGTTATATCTACAATGACATATTAGTAGTGCAAGGTCAGTGCATTCCCTGAGGATCCAGGAACATTTAAAATCAGAGATGTCCAGCAGAACCATATACGGCACAAAATATGGCTCCTGATTTAGTGGCTGAGCAACCCATTTACATCCGTTAAAGGGTTGAAAAGTAATAAGGTAGCCTTTGCTGGAAAATACAGTAAAAAAAAAAAAAAAAAACTGACATGTTTAGCCAAAAAATGCTGAAGCAGTATCTTAGTTTTTTAGAATTGATTTGTTACTATGTAATGATATATTAAGCTTAGCAAACCAAACCTATTTAGGGGATATAGTCTGCAATGTTTAAAATGTCCTCGGTTTGTGTTAGCTTTTAAAAAAAGAAGCTGGCCTGTATTGTGAGCATGGAACTGTTCAGATATGTATTCCTAGTAAAGTTAATTCTAAAATGAAAATCTGAAAGTTTAATATAATTATATTTGTTTCATGCTAAATTAGTATTCAGCTTTAGTTGTCATCTAATTGTGAGACTAATTAATTAAGCAATTGCTTTTGTACTGTTAACACAAGAGCCTGATATTGTGGAACAAATACTGATTCGATTAAGAAAGAATAACGTTTAAAACTAGGTTTTTCATTAACAAACCAAGTATTATACACGTATTGGGCTTAATGTGGTGCAGAGTCGACTTCACTGTCTACAGCGATTATGTCTTCATTTGCGTTTTATTTGGGTTAATCTAGTTAACTTACATAAAAAATGAAAACAAAAATACAGTTAACTGCACAGGTTCGATTATTCATTTACCTTGTGTTTTTTTTTTTCCCGAACTCCCTCTACGTGCTTTAATTTAAAAGAAAACACAGAAATGTAATCTCTACTGTTCTCGGTCATTGATAATGAACACAATTTTAAAAATAACGATTAAAAACCGCAATAATAACAGACCAAAAAAACGTATTTTTCCGGAACACGACAGCGGAAACCAGCATCACGACATCCCCTATCTATCATTGGCTAATATTTAGAGTCTAGCTTACTCATACAGTGCTGATTGAGTAGAACCGCCGTCTTGCATCACTATTCAACCAATTGTAAGCCAGAGCTCAATTTGGGACCAACCCCTTTTTCTAACTGGTTCCTCCGCATCTGCGGTCCTTAGCCAATGAGAGAGGCCGGAGGGAGGATAGCAGGGGTGACCTGAAAATCAGTGCAGTTGTCATGAGTAGTTAGGGCAAAGATATTCTATTATAGAATATCATTGGTTTGGGTTATATAGCTTCCCTGCTCTTTGTAATGTAAAACATGTAATAATAATAATAATAATAATAATAATAATAATAATAATAATAATAATAATAATAATAATAATAATAATGTGTAATCTCTAATAATGTGTACCTTTTCAGCAAATAACAAAACATTTTAAACAGTAGTGTCATACTCAGTTTCACACTAAAAGTGATTGCTACCGTTTTTCCATTGTTAAGTAAAAAAAAAAAAAAAAAAAAGCGCACATTTGAGATTCTTCAAGTAATCTTGATGTGGATCCTCAGCGGAGTTCGTGGCCTTTGTGCATGTTGGACAGCTGCTGACGTCACAGACCGCATGTCTTTGTTCAGTAGTGGTATTGAATGGGTTAAGGATCGCTGTTATATTAATATATATATCAGCAAGAGGAGAACATGTGAAGTAAGCCCTTAACCAACAGGCCACTGAAAACAAATGGGAGAAATATCAAATTAATATGCAACCACATGTTTAAAGATTCAAAACTAAAATAAAACACAACTCTTCAATCCCTTCAGACGTTGTGTGTTTGGTTGTGGAAATTCAAACCGCATTTTAATGACATTTTAGCTGTATTACCAGTGAAGAGTAACATTTCTGCAGCTCCATGTAAGAAGCAAGTCACCTGAAATTTTAAATGTAATTCCAATGTATTCTTTGACTAATTTCATTAGCTTATTGCACTACAGTAGTAAAACATCTGATTTGTTTGGAAAGATAAGCGAACGTACTAAAGATACAAAAGACAGATATTTGAATGTTTCCATTTGATTGTTTCCATGGCAGCGTGTTTCCAGTAGCAGGTCATTTGCTGTGCATGTTGGTGTCAGCAGAATTAACAGCACTGAGCTACAAAGGGTGAACAATGCTAGTTGTACAACAGGGCCTGAGGAAGGTTCAACCCGTTTTCTTAAACCTGAAAACAGTAAAATAATACAATAATTAAATAAAACGTCTATTCATAATCAAATCACAAATTCATGTCAATATTCCCCTCACTAAATATCTTGGTATCCCTGAATAGATATTACCCCCCTCTTTAAAATGGATACAACATATTTTATTGAGCAATCTGTCCCACAAGTGCAGTGGTACCCCCGCATGTTATCAATTTACTATCAAATTAAGAGGACTTGGGCTGGAGCATCTGTTTCTCTGGATATGTGATAGTCTGCAGTGGCAGTAAATGGATCATATTTGGCGGGCCACTGTACAGTACTTGTGTGACATCGTACTTGTGGGACTGCTTGATTATTAAAACCTTTTGACTGTTTCTGAAGTGGGGGTGATTAACTATTCAGTATCATTTATTTTACTAATGCCAGAGGTCTGGAAAAGGGGGATCCAACATTGGTACACTGGGCGGTCCGACTAGCAGGACTGATTCGAGGCACACCGGTCAAGGTTATCCTAGGAGGATACAGGGTGATGCTTTTACCTTGCCTATGGGCATGAAGAAGGGCACTGCCCAGAGGGGGAGCACTGCACAGAGTAGCAGAAGCTGGCATCCCAGGAAAAGCAGCCGCTGCCGCTGTCAGGATTACTAGGGGAAGACCCCCTGAGGGAGGAGCTTGCAACCCAGCCTGATTACATTTTTTAGGGGGACAAGGGCAACCAGAATGCTGCCCTCAACGGTTCCTGGAGGCCAGAAAAAAATGGGACACCGGGAGGTTCCTGGAGGCTGCAGAGCCAAAGCTAGTGCTGCTGGAGGGTCCAGCTGCCACACAGGAGTGCCACCCTCAGGAGAGGATCCCCAGAAGGGATACAGGGAATGGAGAAAAGGAGGATCAATTTATTTTCTTTATATACTGTATATATGTAGTATATATATATATATATATATATATATATATATATATATATATATATATATATATATATATACAGTACTGTGCAAAAGTTTTAGGCAGGTGTGAAAAAAATGCTGTAAAGTAAGAATGCTTTCAAAAATAGACATGTTAATAGATTATATTTATCAATTAACTAAATGCAAAGTGAGTGAACAGAAGAAAAATCTAAATCAAATCCATATTTGGTGTGCCCACCCTTTGCCTTCAAAACAGCATCAATTCTTCTAGGTACACTTGCACAAAGTCAGGGATTTTGTAGGCATATAGTCAGGTGTATGATGAAACAATTATACCAAACAGGTGCTAATGATCATCAATTCAATATGTAGGTTGAAACACAATCATTAACTGAAACAGAAACAGCTGTGTAGGAGGAATAAAACTGGGTGAGGAACAGCCAAACTCAGCTAACAAGGTGAGGTTGCTGAAGACAGTTTACTGTCAAAAGTCATACACCATGGCAAGACTGAGCACAGCAACAAGACACAAGGTAGTTATACTGCATCAGCAAGGTCTCTCCCAGGCAGAAATTTCAAGGCAGACAGGGGTTTCCAGATGTGCTGTCCAAGCTCTTTTGAAGAAGCACAAAGAAACGGGCAACGTTGAGGACCGTAGATGCAGTGGTCGGCCAAGGAAACTTACTGCAGCAGATGACAGACACATCATGCTTACTTCCCTTCGCAATCGGAAGATGTCCAGCAGTGCCATCAGCTCAGAACTGGCAGAAAACAGTGGGACCCTGGTACACCCATCTACTGTCCGGAGAAGTCTGGTCAGAAGTGGCCTTCATGGAAGACTTGCGGCCAAAAAGCCATACCTCCGACGTGGAAACAAGGCCAAGCGACTCAACTCTGCACGAAAACACAGGAACAGGGGTGCAGAAAAATGGCAGCAGGTGCTCTGGACTGATGAGTCAAAATTTGAAATATTTGGCTGTAGCAGAAGGCAGTTTGTTCGCCGAAGGGCTGGAGAGCGTACACGAATGAGTGTCTGCAGGCAACAGTGAAGCATGGTGGAGGTTCCTTGCAAGTTTGGGGCTGAATTTCTGCAAATGGAGTTGGGGATTTGGTCAGAATTAATGGTCTCCTCAATGCTGAGAAGTACAGGCAGATACTTATCCATCATGCAATACCATCAGGGAGGCATCTGATTGGCCCCAAATTTATTCTGCAGCATGACAACGACCCCAAACATACAGCAAAAGTCATTAAGAACTATCTTCAGCGTAAAGAAGAACAAGGAGTCCTGGAAGTGATGGTATGGCCCCCACAGAGCCCTGATCTCAACATCATCGAGTCTGTCTGGGATTACATGAAGAGAGAGAAGCAACTGAGGCTGCCTAAATCCACAGAAGAACTGTGGTTAGTTCTCCAAGATGATAGGGCCAACCTACCTGCCGAGTTCCTTCAAAAACTGTGTGCAAGTGTACCTAGAAGAATTGATGCTTGATGCTGTTTTGAACGCATAAAGGGTGGTCACACCAAATATGGATTTGATTTAGATTTTTCTTCTGTTCACTCACTTTGCATTTAGTTAATTGATAAATATAATCTATTAACATGTCTATTTTTGAAAGCATTCTTACTTTACAGCATTTTTTCACACCTGCCTAAAACTTTTGCACAGTACTGTATATATGAAGGTGTCTGCAATAATAATAATAATAATAATAATAATAATAATAATAATAATAATAGTAATAAGTTGCTGTATGAAGGCACTGGGTGTGCTCTTTGTCTCCTCCCATGCTCAGTATAGGTAGAAGCTGAGCTGGTATATTGTCACTGCATTTCCAGTCAGAGAGGAGGGCACTTAGCCACTGCTTTCAGAGGTAAGGAATGGCTTTCCTAAAATAATATCTCTATTAATGTTTCTACATATACAATATCTATTTGAAAAACAAAACAGTATGTATATATTTGAATGTGCCTCATCTATTGCTTTTTCTTATTAGTAGTAGTAGTAGAATTATTATTATTATTATTATTATTATTATTATTATTATTATTATTAGTATTAGTAGTAGTAGTAGTAGTAGTAGTAGTAGTAGTAGTAGTATTAATATTATTAGTATTATTAGTATTATTTTAGTATTGTGTGTATTGCTTTTTATTATTGTTGTTGTAGTTCTTCATATGAATGCAGCTGTTCTACATACACAACTACAATATCTGTAATACATATAGACCATAGTCAAGCTCACAATGCTTGTACATGTATAGGCAATTGGTAATATGGTAGAAAACTATACAAAACATATTTATAATTCTATAGAAAATAAATTTAGACCAAGTGGTTCCTTCAACAGCTTTTATTCTAAAACAAGTATAGAATTATATTATAAAATATAAGTAGACACATATAATATAAGTAGTAAGTAGCACAAAAAGGGTTTAGGCGATGGAACTGATCTGGGTGTACTTTGCATAGCCCTGCTGAAGTCTGTTCAAATGCCTAGGTGAGGACAAATTCAAATTAGTTTTGCTTAAATGAACAATCAAAACAAGAGTGCGCATTAGCCCCTGCAAGCAAATCAGATACTTTCAATAAAACGCTTCAATGTGACCTCTTTATACAAACACAGGATGAGCAACTCAATAATGAATTGACTTACACTTATTGAAGTGACAGGTTGTTTTTTTTAAAGCGTGTGTTGCGAGTAAAAGTAATTGAGCTGAAATTGATATAATATAGCTAATATATTAATGTATGCTGCATGCATATTTGACGAAATAAAAAAGAGGTAACGTATTGACGTCTTAGTGCCTGTGACTGTGACTGTGACTGTGAGCAGTACTGGCTTTAGCTCTTTCAACAGACAAACGACGACAAAGCACACCCTTATATAGGCATAACCCCGCCCACTCTGCCTTTCCCATTGGCTTAATTACAACTCAGTACCCCATTGGTTGTAGTAGGCACACAATCGCTCTCCGTGCAAGCAGGCTAAAAGAGAGGCAACTGGTACAACTAGCGGCAGGCACATTCACTCGCTGGCAGGGAACGCGGCATTTACAATTTAAACACGGTCACAGCTAGCCAAATCCCAGCCCATAGGTGTAGCAGGTGCCCCTCCGCTATAGATAGATAGATAGATCGATACTAGGTCGGGATAAATACATTCTATCATACAGTAGTTTGTAATAAAAAGAAGCAAGTTGAAAAGTAAAATTAGTAAGTCGTGCAGGTTGGTAACAGTAAAATGATGATATCATTTTTTTTTCTTATTAGTATTGTTAATGATAATAATAACAGCGGTCATTAATCAGTCATTGTGTATTTAATTATCGTGCTTGGCCGGGTGATAAAGGAGGGGGCTGCAGAAAGCTGCATGGGGAAGAGGACTTTTTTGAGATTGAACCTGAAAAAAACCCATCTTAATCATTACTAATACATTGACAGGGTTGCCATTTGAGTGTTTTGTTGCCATGTGGCTACTTTAACTTTTCTGAGAATCAGAATCTGCATCTTTTTCTTTTTTTTTAAACCATTAACCCAGTGCTGATGTCTTTAAGATATTTCTAGTTTTGTATTTGGACCACTTGGTGGCAGTAAGCAAGTAACATTAGTTCATTTTCCACCTTTCACAAAAAAGGGGTCCATCAATAACTTACATTTCTTTTTTCAGATAATCTTGAGGCACAAATGGACAATTATTATATTTTTGAATTCTTATATGTAAAAGTAACACACTTAGTTTAATTGTACAGGGGCTGTATTAAAATTATTACTGCAGTAAACAGATTGGAGCCTTTACTAATCTTGCTTTGGTTTGACTTTGCAGGATCAATAGAAAGTCTTCTCTTTGTAGCGCTGTGATGGAGAGGAGGGAGTTGCTCATCCTTCTACTTGCAGGTGGGTTTCCTTTATTTCTTTTTATCACTGTTTGATGTTTTACACATTCTCTCTCAGAAAGGTTCATGCCGTTCTTAAAGCTGCAGGGTCCCTCAATCACATTCAATCTGAAGCTAACATGTGATTCCTGGGTGTGTGTTTACTGCAGTCTTCCATAGGTTACCCGGCTGTGCACTCCACTGCTCCAAAGCAGGCCTTGTTGGTGTTACGCTTTGTTTGCATTCTAAAGGTAGTTTCCTCTGCAGGCTCCTTCCTGCCACTCTGTCGCTCTCTCACCTGAACAGGCATCTACCTGCTGCTGCAGGAGGTTATGAAACAGAGGAGCTCCTTTGTTTCCAGTTGCTGTTTTTGTTGCCGGTATCGAGGCTCGACCTCAAGTGTTGCAGTCAGTGTGTGAAGTACTGTTTGTGGATCAGTAGGGGGCGCTCCTCCAGTTTGTTTTAATATAGTATGATTTTGTGTAGAACACTATTGTCCACTGTTCTCTGTGAGGAACTTGTACTTCAGTTTGACCTGTGACCAGAGTTGCCTGTCAAATTGGGGTCATGTGATTTTTAGGTTTCCGGATGATAAAGACCTTAACGCTTTGAGATATTGGCTTCGCTCGGCTGTATTGTGTGATTCTCCAGGTCAGGTTCGATTGTGGTGTAGTACAAGAAAAATCAACCCTTTTCATGCCATTGTTTTGCAAAGCTGCCATCACCATAGCATCAAACTGTTTGAGACAGCGACTTCATATTTGCAGGGTCATATAAACCCTACATGCTAAATGATTTGCAGACCATGACCTAGGTACAGTATGACACAGAGTCATTGTTTTTATGTTTAGAACGCATCTGTATTCTTAGTTTTTCTTACTTGCCACTGTTACCAGTGTTGTCCAGTAAACATGAACCCTTTTCACTGCCACATCACATTGACCTGTCATATCAATGGTACAGACCACATGCTTTCACATAGGTTCTTTGTAGTTGGTACACAGTTGTATTCTGTGATTGTCCATTGTTACAGATGGTGTCCAGTGAAAATGAACCTTTACACTGAGACATTGTTTTTATTCTCTGGACATATCAATGATACAGATCTCTTTCACATTCAATCTGTTATGACATACCCCATAGATTACACATTTTGTTCACATTTCAAATTTATTTTGTTATCCACTTCTGGTGTCCAAATAGGCACAGGGCAAAGCTGAAATAGATGGGGTAGGCACAGGGCAATGCTGAGATAGATGGGGTAGGCACAGGGCAATGCTGAGATAGATGGGGTAGGCACAGGGCAATGCTGAGATAGATGGGGTAGGCACAGGACAATGCTGAGATAGATGGGGTAGGCACAGGGCAATGCTGAGATAGATGGGGTAGGCACAGGGCAATGCTGAGATAGATGGGGTAGGCACAGGGCAATGCTGAGATAGATGGGGTAGGCACAGGGCAATGCTGAGATAGATGGGGTAGGCACAGGGCAATGCTGAGATAGATGGGGTAGGCACAGGGCAATGCTGAGATAGATGGGGTAGGCACAGCGCAATGCTGAGATAGATGGGGTAGGCACAGGGCAATGCTGAGATAGATGGGGTAGGCACAGGGCAATGCTGAGATAGATGGGGTAGGCACAGGGCAATGCTGAGATAGATGGGGTAGGCACAGGGCAATGCTGAGATTGATGGGGTAGGCACAGCGCAATGCTGAGATAGATGGGGTAGGGACAGCACAATGCTGAGATAGATGGGGTAGGCACAGCACAATGCTGAGATAGATGGGGTAGGCGCAGGGCAATGCTGAGATAGATGGGGTAGGCACAGGGCAATGCTGAGATAGATGGGGTAGGGACAGCGCAATGCTGAGATAGATGGGGTAGGCACAGCACAATGCTGAGATAGATGGGGTAGGCACAGGGCAATGCTGAGATAGATGGGGTAGGCACAGCACAATGCTGAGATAGATGGGGTAGGCGCAGGGCAATGCTGAGATAGATGGGGTAGGATGTTATCATGTCTCAGTTTATGAATCTGTCACTCTGGCTAGCTGCCAGTTTTCTCAATAATGTTTTTTTTTCCAGGGCTTTTTGCAGCTGCTTCCAGTCAAATCAGAAAGCTCCTTTTTGTGGAAGCGGAGAAGAGCTGGTCTGAAGCTCAGAGCTACTGTAGAGAGAGGTACACGGACCTGGTCACTGTTGACAGCCAGGATGAAGCAGAGCTCTTATTTACTGCAGAACATTCTCTCAATGATGCTGCCTGGATCGGGCTGTATCGTGACACACAGAACTGGCAGTGGTCTAACAGCGATGATGTCATCTACACTAACTGGAGGGCAGACCTCTTCTGTACTTCAGTTAATTCACAGGGAGAGTGGGATGATTTAGTCTGCAGTGAGAAGAAAGCTTTCATGTGCTTCAAAGGTAAAGCTGTAACTTATGCTACATTTCAAATGTGTCAAGTGTGACCATTTCAGAAGCCAGAAGCATGACTTGTCTGTGCCTGTAATGTTTTGTTTTTTTTTGATCATTTTGCTTGTGCTTTCAAAGCAGTTCCCTGTGTGTCATTTAGTATGGTTTAATATAGTCATAAGATAGACCAACCACCTACAGGTCGCCAGAAACATCAGGTACAGCCGGTGTCTTCATCTTTCCCAATTCAACTGGGGAAAATATTGTTTGGAGCTGTAAGATTTATAATGGGAATAGTCTCAAAAGGTTAAACATGTGAAGATAAAACACGTTTGGTTTTGGCACCATACCTCCACCCCTATCACTCTATGTGTGTTTACAGAGACCAGCAACATCACTGAGAGATACACCCTGATTGAAGAACTGAAAACCTGGACTGAAGCTCAGCAGTACTGTAGAGAACACCACACCGACCTCGTCAGTATAAAGAGTGCCAGTGAAAATGAAGACCTAGTGAAGAAAGCGCAGGGCAAGCCCTTCTGGATAGGCCTGTTCAATGAGCCCTGGAAGTGGTCACGCCAGAGTTATAACTACATATTTCACAACTGGGACAATGAGGAGCCAAACAATGTGGGAGGCAGTGAGGGATGTGTTGTGATGGATTACAATGGTACATGGAAAGACGTTAGCTGCAGCTCAAAGTTCCCCTTTATCTGCTGTTACGGTGAGGACCCTTATTTAGTCTGAGTTCTCATTTAGTTCAGTGTTTCATCCCAGTTTGTTTGGGGTTGCAGCACATCGGTCCAGCCTAGCAAACCTATTCACTCTCTGTGATTGAAATTCCTTCAGAACAATGTCTTGTTGGGTTCTGGCTGTCATATCAAAGACAAAAACATAAATACAGAATATGTATTTTACTCCAAATAGGCTACAGTATTATACCTTGGTCCACTGAGGACAAAAAAATTAAAATGTGTTTGTTTGAAATGTCAAGAAACTGAGATATCATTTATAATACTTTTTGTTCTTGCCCCCACTGTCTTTAATGAGCCACCATAGTATTATGTACTTACTCATTTTACAGAGACTAGAGAGTGAACTATGCATCAACAACTGCTACTGCAGAGTCACTTACAATAGGGCCTTGGTTGTTTTACGTCTCATCCGAAGGACGGAGCACAAGGAGGTTAAGTGACTTGCTCAGGGTCACACACAGTGAGTCAGTGGCTAAGCCAGGATTCAAACCCTTTTCATTAGCCAATGGACCACCAATCCTGGCTTCAGCTGGTCTTAAATTGTCCCCACCCTGTCCTTGCCTTTTTCTCTGTCATTAATCAACCCTCTGTTTTTCTTACAGCCACTGGTTCCTTTTTGATATACAATGCGAATCAGAAAACATGCGTCAATGCCATCAGTTCCAGCTCTGTAGTGAACAGTCCTTGCAACCCCGATGCCAAATCACAGCAGTTCAGATGGGTCTCTGAATACAGACTGCAGAGCGTCTCGTTGGAATTATGTCTGGGAGTGGCGAGTAAGACAGACGGGGTTAGAATCCTGCTCTACCCCTGTGATGAGAAGAATGAACTGCAGCAGTGGGAATACAGGGATAAGGATTTAATTGCAATCAAGGGAGCCGACCTATTTTTCAATTCCGGACACCTCGTTGTAAACTATATCGTGCTGTATACAGGAACAGGGATCTATAGCAGATGGAACATATATGGCACGGATGTAGGCTTGTGCTCCAGGCTCTCCAGGAGTCATGAAGGTAATTGAAATATTTGCTTTCTGATGTGGTTTACTCGGGAGGGAGGTTGATTAGTTTGAACTTCATCTTCTATACCTGGAGATTTAAATGGCTCACCACCTCTAGACATATTAATGATAGAGACCGCTCGTTTTAAGGCAGTCTCTGTGCAGCTGGTACACTGCGGTATTCTTTGATTCTCTCAATAAAGAGTTCAATTAAAAGTGGCGTGCAGTGGAAGTTAACCATTTCAAAGTCACATTGTTTCAGCTCATGTCCCAGTTCGGGTCTCCCTTGGTGGCTCAGCCAGACCCCATGCTCTATCACATACACCCCTGGGGTGGTAACATGCTACAGGATGCATATTTATATACTGTACAGTAGTTGTAGGATACTACATTCTTACAAGGATAATCCTCTTTTTCTTATATTTATAGTGGAAATCCTTGCTTGTGTTTATAGCGGACATGTTTTTACTAATCTTTATTCTTCGGTTGCCCTCTCCTCAGACGGTCTATGCAGCTTTGAAGAAACTGAGGAGACCTGGCATGACGCTCAGAGCTACTGCAGAAACCAGAGCAAAGAGCTGGTTACCATTCAATACCAAGCCAGGATGAATGAGACTTTAGACCTTCTGAATTCAACTGGATCCTCTGATGCCTGGATCGGGCTGTATCATGATAAAGAGAACTGGCAGTGGTCCAATGGAGATGCTTTCATCTACTACATCTGGAGCACAGTCCAATTCTGTGCTTCAGTCAATTCAGAGGGAGAGTGGGAGGATAGAGCCTGCAGTGAGACGACCCCTTTCATGTGCTACAGCGGTGAGTTGAGATTCAATTCCTTGGTTAATGAAACAGTCGACTGGACTGGGGGTTGAAGCCAGGTCCCCTGGATAATGCCTAGGACTGTGAAATGCTAAACTCGTAGTGTAATGCTATTCAGTAAAACCTGCATTAAAGCAAGAGACAACCAATCAGTGTTGATCGTGTACAAAGATAGTATGCATGAAAATAAACCACAGCAAAACTTTCCACCCTAGAAGTTGTCTGGTGAATAAAATAAAAAATCAGCAATGTGGTTGTGGCAAAGTGGTAAAGACGTGCAGGTGAGTGCAGTGCAGAGCGGAGTAATCACACAGACAACGTTTGTACAGGTGCAAGGGTGTTTATTTAATTTAACCAATGTCCAGAGCCTTAAGGCAAACCTGCAAATAATAACAGTGTTGGAAGTGGTACAGCGGCGTGTATCACTTCGAATTGTAATCCCACGGGTTTGACCCGTAACCCAAAGTCCCGTTCCGTCACCCACACAAAACACAAAACACAGACACTATTGAGACAGTGCGTGATTTTAGTGCTAGTGGTGAAAACAAAGACAGTTCCTGTAGTGGAAAGGTGAGTGGTGAAGTCCGGGTTTTTCGCTGGCCTGCGGCTGCAGCTCCGGATCGTGCTCAGTAATCTTCAGTGACAAATAACACACAAGACACCCAGTGTTAATACACAGACACGAAAACACTCACGGTTTATTCACAGTACGGGCTCCTTCTCGATTATTTAACTTAACCATATGCAAAGGAACAGATCACGTCCGCTATGACCCCTATTTATATCATCGCTCATGACCCCTAAGTTAACGAGCGCATCCGCTCCTCCAATCCTCGGATGCCACACCGTTTACCGACGGGGTCATTGAGTTTGGATACCGTAGCTGCGCCCCTTTCCTAAATGACCGACTTCCACCTACCCTACGGAATAAATTGTCGTGCCATTTAATTAAGGGTACTCTGTTCCTCTTACACCGTGCCCTCACAGGTCGAGAGGGAGATCTAACACCAAGAATCATTCGATCTCTGTCACAGTGGTTTACTCAGTCTTTTCAAAACCACCTATTCGTTCCTGTCACATGGTATTCTTCTGTGACACAGGTGCAGTAACATTCACTTTCTAATTACTTGTATTACATATTTTTTTTTTAAATGCAGTGTTTAAACTGTTTATTTGGAATATAAGATCACCTCAAAACAACAAAAATGACTTATTCTTAATTTCATTTCACTGTGTAAGTGCATTTACATCACATTCTCGCTAAACTTCTCAAATTCTCAAAGCTCCTTGCTACAAATCCTCATTAACACTATTATTTCAGTAAGGGAAAACGCACCCAATAAACAACTCAAAGACTGTTGCTTGCACTGTAATTAATCACATTTGTTTTGGTGTTTTTTTTTCCAATAGTTCGAAAATATGTCAGTGGCAATTTGGTGTAAATAGTGTCAGAAGCTAGTTGTGTAACATTGCTACAAATTCCCAGAAACACATTCATATATAATAAAATGAAATATCAAAAAGATTTTGTTGGAGGGTGATGGTAAGTTATTCCACATTTTATTTGCATGTTGGGTTTGATTTGAACTAAGCCTTCACTGATCTTGTCACAGAGGAACCTTGAATTAGCCCCCCCTAAATGTTCAGTCCCTTTAGTGACGGACGGTTAGATCCATTTTCACTCACTGTTTTTCTTTCTAACAGTCCAGACAGCATTGGATTGGCTGAACGCCTTTTCGTTTCATATACAGCATTTTAAACCACACTCACTGTCATCCGGTCAATCTTATTATCATCCGCTCACAGCTTTAGAAATGTGAAACTCTCAAACAGTTGCATAGTTTGAAACTGTCAAATACCAGCCAGCAACAAAAAGCTTTAATTGTATTCATTAAAGCAGCTATCACTGTTAGAGTTCGCTTTGTATAACCTTGATAGCTGAGCTGCTTGTGACCCGGGTTCGATCACTAATACAACAAGAGAGCCACCGCACCTCCACAACTGACATGGCTATGAATCTGTTTGTTTGTGTTTACAGAGACCAGCAACATCACTGAGAGATACACCCTGATTGAAGAACTGCAAACCTGGACTGAAGCTCAGCAGTACTGTAGAGAACACCACACCGACCTTGTCAGTATAAAGAGTGCCAGTGAAAATGAAGACCTAGTGAAGAAAGCGCAGGGCAAGCCCTTCTGGATAGGCCTGTTCAATAACCCGTGGAAGTGGTCACACCAGGGGGATAACTACACATTTCACAACTGGGCTAATGAACAACCCAACAATGTGGGAGGCAATGAGAAATGTGTGATTATAGGTGTAAAGGATGGTGCAAGTCAATCCAGAGGGGAATGGCATGATAAGGATTGCAGCTTGAAGCTCCCCTTCTTCTGCTTTGATGGTAAGGCTTCCTGTTCAGTCTGTGTTCTTGTTCAGCTCAGTGTTTTTACCCGTCTGTGAGCAGGGACTCAGAGGCCCAGTCCATCTGATCCTACAGTAGCTGTCTGACCCCCAGAGCAGAGCAGGGTGTAGACTAGAGATCTGAAGAACCAGAAACCAGCCGCCTCATTAAATCTGTTGCACACAGGAGAGACATGTGCTGTTTTAAAGTCAAAGTTTCTTTTTGTGGATTTATTTGATCAAATTAAACAATTTAGGATGACTGAGAGAAACGTCTCGTTGTCAGCATTGCTGGTAGTGACACACCATGCTGTTCTAAAAGTGCAATTAAATTGCATTAGAACAATACATTTGAAACATGAAACACTAAATCCTGTATTTTTTTTTTACAGTTCTAAATGCCACAAGCTCCCCTTCAACATTGACTTCTCAAGGTATGTGTCCCTTGCAGAGTGTGATTCACAGCCCTTTTTATGAGTTACACATGCAGTGTTCCTGTCATCCCTTTTAAATTCAACAGGAGTTCATCACTGAGATTCCTGATATGCTGCCTCTCATTTTCAGCATTGTCCCGGTGGTGGCAGCAGCATAAAGTTCAAACAAAGTTCAATTGAAATGCAGGAGAAGAATACATTTCAAATGTGAAATATGTTTTAATCTTGTTTCCTTCTTACAGATCGTGAACCCTCCAGCCCACCTTCAACCCCGGTCTCTCAAGGTATGTGCAGTTTGTAGAGTGGAGTTCAATCTGATTCATTAGATTTAAAAATTATTTATTTTTCTTCTGCAGATACATTGTGCTGGCAGGGACAGCATGAAACACAGTTTCATTAAAATGCATTCAAATAATAAAGTTGAAACCTTTTCTCCTTTTTACAGATACAACCCCCTCAGACCCACCTTCTGCACCAGCCTCTAAAGGTAATCAGTTCAGTGCAATTCACAACCAATCACAAGAATGAGGCTTGTAATATAAATGATAGTCTCTCAAGGTATGTGCAGTTTGTACAATGGTGTTTGTCCAATCTGATTCTCATCCAACAAAATGTGTCATGGGTCATGTGATCTACTAGAGTAAACTGGTGAGAGTTGCAGGTACCAGCTGGTGCCACTGCTGTTTAGATCAGGTAGGGTCCTGTTGTTTTATATTGTGCTTATACAATGTGTGTGTGAACTCTTCTGTTTGTCTGCACAGATGGCATGGCAATCGGAAGGGTCAAGTTTACAGCACCAAAAGGAATGAATCTTGAGGACCCCAAAGTGAGCGAAGCCATTTTAGAGCAGGTAGGTGACATTTCTGTACTTCTATGACACTCATTTCTCTCACACAGAGATAGACAGATAGATAAATAGATAGAAAGGTTTCTTGATAACATTGAGTTTCTTGTGGTTTCAGATTCGGGAACATTTCTCCAAGAAGCTTCCGATGGACGGTGTTAATATGCGCTGGAGAAAACAAGACGGAGAGATTTTCCACGAGGATGTGGAAGAGAAGAAGGAGGAGAAGTGCTCTGATCCGTGAGATACCAGCACAGGCATCGCAAGTGGGGGTTCAGGGCATTGTGCCATTAATCTCTATTAGAAACAAATTCTAGTCAAAGGCTTTTGACTGTTTTGATTTTAATATTTAGGTCACTATACATAATATAATCAGGGGTTCAAATCAATATAATTGGGTAGTTCAGAAATGTTTTAATCTGCATTAAGATCAATATAATACTAAAGAGATTAAACAGTTCGACATGAATAGTAAAGTCTGCAAACAGTAGACTGCCAAATGCATTGCTTCATTTCTGAATGTTTTGACTTGTTTAAGGCTGCTGTAATAAGTAATAAAGTGAGGTTTTGTAATATCAAAAACCCGGGACCAATGACACCAAGCAAACACTGTTTAATTCCAGCATCATCATACATTCAATAAACTGCTCCAGTGATAATGTGCTTGTATGAATTCATTTGATAGAAAACTGCCCATTCAAATATAAGTTTTGTACATTGTGTCCTGGTTTATATTAAGGTATGTGCTTTAATAGTTCTGTTAATTTTACATTATATTGGTGCAATTCAGATTTCTATGAAGGTGGTGGTGGGGGCATTTATAATAAAGTAGCACCTATAGCCTTATCATTTCTATTCAGGGTATTGAAGGGAGGGTGTGTTTTAGTGTCACTGCTGGAACACTGGTTTATATTAAGGTGGTGGTGGGTGTGCGTTTTCATTTATTATTATTTCCACGATTGTTACATTAGTTACTGGTGCAACTACAATTTATATTAAGGTCTTTAAGTGTGTTTTAGTTGTATCATAAAGATACTACAACTGTTGTGATGTAAAAGTTTTCTTTACAATATATATGGTCAAGAATATTTGGTAAAAGAAATGAATTGAAGATATTTTATTATTATTATTCATACAGTACATGCTAGACAAAAGCATACATTGATAACGTATTGAGAGAGAGACATGCAATATGGTGTTGAAAAAGAACAGTTTCCAATGTGCAGTCTGCTGGATGCAATGCAACATGTTCAAGGGTGTCTCTGCTTGGTATGAAAATAAACAGATCATGCACTGGGCAAGGAAACCAGCACATTGTCACAATTCATACTCTGTATGTTTTCTGAATTATTACAATAAAGTTTTTAACACAGTCTTGGGCTTGTTTGTTCTCATTTGTTACCATTATCAAAGACATTTTATTTTTTACATTTGCTGGTATGCATACTTGCATGTTTACATATAACAAGAGAACCCATTGCTAATTGTGAAAAACGAACAGCAGGGTCTTTATTTGCAGACAAACAGCAGAACAGGTTCAAAGGACTATCGGCACGATACTCAGCAACACTCCTTACATCCGAACAACGAGTATTCCACGCCATCCCTTTCAAACCCCATACAATTAAACACACAAGCCAATCCACACACATTGACATCTGGATTAGCAACCAGGGTTAGACTCCTACAGAACAGTGAGTGGACTCTACAGGATTACACAATGTGGAGCAACAATGCACGTTTTCCTATGCGCAAGGGGTCTGGGACCCATCCAGCCCTGGGGATATTACAGTGCCAGTGCAGTCAATTTAACACATAAAACGATGAAGAAAATGATATATAGATATTATTAGGGGCGCCTGGGTGCATGAGAAACCACACTGTTGGTTGGATGGGATAATGTTTCTTTGCATGGTAATGATTATTTTTTGGGTAGATTGGAACTACATTTTAGGCTATCAATAAAAAGGAGGTTTAATTCAGTTGAAATGATTAGTGTATGTTGTGAAATATTTATGTGTTCACAGAGTGTTTTGTATGCAGTTAGCTAAAGCAGTGTCTGATATTTGTGTTTGACACCGAGTATCCCAACAAAAATGTTCACATTGGCCCAACAATAGCCCAACAGGGGCTGAAATGTTGCCCCATAACTGGCAGCTGCTGTGGGCCTGGCGTGGATTTGCAGACTGGGCAGCCAGCACCGGGCCAATGACTTGGGGACAGAATGACCCCGATGTGCGCATAACGAAACAAGGGGAAATTGTGAGTAAAAACAGAATCAGTTTCCTTAGTACAATCCCAAAATCCTGGGATTCTCTGCTATAAATCCTGGGATTTTGGGAGCTGAATTAGCATACAGGATCCCGAGATTGCAACCGCTAGTTGGAACGGCCCAAAATGAAATAATCAGATATGCGTCACACTTGTTTAATCGTCTCTGAAGTCAAAAAATTTTATCGGATATGTGCGTGCTGACTGTATATTTAAGTGTTTTTTTTGTTGTTACAAGGTTGAGATATATATATATATATATATATATATATATATATATATATATATATATATATATATATATATATATATATATATATATATATATATATATAAATTATTATTTTGTATTATTTATTTTTTTTAGAAACCTAACATTTTAATTATTGTTTTTTAACTTATGAATGATATACAGAAATGTATTTACATACGAAAATAAATACAGAAGCTCAATTGTAAAAAAAATATTTTCCCATTTTCTTAAACCAAATTCACATTTATAATCTAATTTTCTTAAAACACCTCAAAAATTAATGAAGCTGCGTTAAGAGGATCAACAAAACTTGTCTTAGTCCTCATTATTTAATTCACACAAAACAAATGCATTATGTAAATTATAAAAGGTGTAAATCGAATCAGAAATGCTAATTACATATTTCAGGTATATCCTATAAAAGCTTAATTTCTCAGTACATCCAAACAAAGGTAATCATAGCCAGTAGTCATGTGTAAAATTATACAATGGAGCAAAACCTTTATCTCATAGAGTGTATAAAAGATTGTATTGAAACTGTGGAGGATGGCTGAAAGGATTCTGCAGAGCACAGCTGCACAGGATACACTTGTAAGCAGATGCCATGCTTCCTTTCCTGTGGAAGAGGCTGAAAGCAGAGACACTGGAAAGAGTACTGGATATATATATATATATATATATATATATATATATATATATATATATATATATATATATATATATATATATAGTTAGTATGAGACCACAAGTTATTATATTACCTGTACTGTAACACTTGAAATGTATTTGCTTACAATTGTAAGTCGCCCTGGATAAGGGCGTCTGCTAATAAATAAATAATAATAATAATAACAAGTCTTTAGTCTGCCAACAGTCGTTTCACACAAACGCACACACACACACACACACATATATATATATATATATACAGTCACCTCCAAAATTATTGGCACCCTTGATAAAGATGACTGTATAAAATAAATAACACCAGTACTGAGCTATATTGTAATTTTCCAACATGTGCAATATATTTGACTTTATTAATGATTCAGTGGAATCAACCAAAATTACACATTTCTCAAATTATAAATTTATTTTACAAAAAAATGAAGTGTCACAATTATTGGCACCCTTGTTTTTAGTACTTTGTGCACCCTCCCCTTGCAAGGATAACGGCACTGAGTCCTTTTCTATAATGTTTAATGAAAGTGGAGAACACATTGGGAGGGATCTTAGACCATTCCTCCATACAGAATCTTTCCAGATCCTTGATATCCTTTGGTCTGTGCTTATGGACTGCCCTCTTCAATTGAAACCACAGGTTTTCAATGGGGTTCAAGTCCAGAGACTGAGATGGCTATTGCAAAATGTTGATTTTGTGGTTAATTAACCATTTCTTTGTGGATTTTGATGTGTGCTTGGGGTCATTGTCTTGCTGGAAGATCCACTTGTGGCCAAGTTTCAGCCTCCTGGCGGAGGCAACCAGGTTTTTGGCTAAAATGTCCTGGTACTTGGTAGAGTTCATGATGCCATTGACCTTAACAAGGGCCCCAGGACCAGTGGAAGCAAAACAGCCCCATAACATCAAAGATCCACCACCATATTTTAAAGTAGGTATGAGGTTCTTTTCTGCACATGCATCCTTCTTTTGACGTCAAACCCACCGCTGGTGTGCGTGGCCAAAGTGCTCTATTTTCGTCTCATCTGACCATAGTACCCGTTTCCAATCGAAGTGCCAATGCCGTTAAGCAAACTCCAGGCGCTTACATTTGTTGGTTGCTCTCAGTAAAGGCTTTTTTTTCTGGCAACTCTTCCAAATAGCCTATTGGCATGGAGGTGGCGTCTAATTGTAGATTTGGAGACTTGGTGACCCCAAGATGCAACCAAGTTCTGTAATTCTCCAACTGTAGCCTTTGGATTTCCCTTTGCCTCCTGAAACATCTACCTCACTGTGCGTGGGGGCAAGATACACTTGCGTCCTCTACCAGGCAAGTTTACCACTGTTGCAGTCGTTTTGAACTTCTTAATTATTGCGCTAATAGTGGTAAGTGGTATATTTAGTTTTTTAGCTATTGTTTTGTACCCATTGTCTGATTTATGAAGGTAAACAACTATTTGTCTCTTTTTATTTGTGAGTTCTTTGCCTTTCCCCATGGTGATGGATGACAAATGGATTTCATATGCGTGTTACCTCATTTTTATACCCCAGTGAAACAGGAAGCCATGGAAGGCCACAATACAGTTCCTTAAGACTGAGATGAACTTAAAGAAGTAGAATGTTAATGCAGATTTAATTTTGTTTGATTTTATTTATAAGAATCTAAATGGGTGCCAATAATTCTGACACCTATCTTTTTGTGAAAATGTTTTATTACTGAGCAATTGTATTAGAATAAAAGAATATGGTTTTCCCATGTATTTGAGGATAAAATATAACTCATTACCTGTGTTGTTTATTTTATACAGCCTTTTCTGCTCATCTTTATCAAGGGTGCCAATAATTTTGGAGGTGACTGTTTATATATATTGATTTTTTAATATATTTTTTTAATATTTTAAACTTTTTTTCAATATATATATATTGAAAAGTAGGAATATAAATCAATTAGAAATTGTCTCCATTTAACCTGTCCCACCTGCAACAATCTGTAAGAAAAAAGTGTAAGTATAATAATAGTGTAAGTATAATAATAATAATAATAATAATAATAATAATAATAATAATAATAATAATAATAATAATACAACAAAATAAAGTATTAATATAATGTTGTTTTTGCATAGAAATTGCATATCAGTGAAACTATACCCCCGTCTTTTTTATTAGTTAGTAGTAATGCGAATAAGATTTTTTGTTTTTGTTTTCATAAAATACGTTTCCAATGTAAGAGGTAGCTTTGGTATTATTATTATTATTATTATTATTATTATTATTATTATTATTATTAGTATTATTAGTATTATTACAATTTTATATATCCTTTTCCAGGTTTTAAAAAAAGACATTGCATTTGCTGTGTGTCCTTATTTGCATGTTGTGTGTTCTGATCACCTGCACTCAGGTGTTTATAGCAGCAGATTCCTGCAGCAGCTCCTCAGACTGAAGGAGAGAGGACACAGAGACAGGTAGCTGTGAGACTCCACTGAGAAGGTGAGTGCCACATCATTCTGATTAAAACCATTTACACATAATTGTGAAAAATTATTTTGAGAAGAGTTGAAAATTATATCCTTCAAATTTGAGCTATATATATATATATATATATATATATATATATATATATATAAATATATAGGATATATATATATATATATATATATATATATATATATATATATATATATATATATATATATATATATATATATATATATATATAATTATTTTGAGAAGAGTTGCAAATTATATCCTTCAAATTTGAGCTATATATATATATATATATATATATATATATATATATATATATATATATATATATATATATATATATATTATATACAAACACACTTCTTATGTAATACTTGTATTTGTATAAAGCGGGAGAATGTTCCAAAGGTCCAAAGTAGGTCCGATAACGAGTACAAAGAAATACTTGTAACGGGTATGGAAATGTTTTCCTCAATAAAGAACCACACAGTAGTTTCGCTGTCATTCATACTCAGGTGAGACTCTGTTCAGTGACGCACTCAGCATTACAGTATTACAGTGGGGGAGCGCGGGGGGCAAGTCCGTCTCAAACGTAACTGAAAACAATAAATAAATAGTAATAAAACCATTCTAGCGTACTTCACTAAAGTATTTGTTATTTTGAAACACCACTGCTTCAGATTATTACTAGTGCTTAATAACAGTAACAACGTATTATTTAGAGCTGGTGCTGAACTTAAATCCGTTCATGAACCCGCAGCGACACAAACCTTCTTACATATTATAACAAAATAACAACAAAAAAAACTCTGGTTCGCTCGTCTTTTCTGAATGAATATAATTGATTAATACATAATAATAAAAAAAACTAAACTAACAATTATATATATATATATATATATATATATATATATATATATATATATATATATATATATATATATATATATATATATATACAACCAACCAGGAAATAACGTTTTTTGTGCTTAGCTGAAAATAATAAAACACATTGGTATTAAATATTAAATAAATTAAACCAAGTAGTTTCCATCTGTACTTTATGCTGGATATTAGTATGGCTCAATTTCACATTATTCTTGTATCAGATTTGTGCAAACATTATCCAAGAGTTGCATTATGAAAAGGAGCCTGTTATCGTGGGAGTGCGTTAGGCTGCCTTTTTAAATAACATAATTACATATGCATGAGCACAAGCTGAAATACATATGAAACCACACTGAACACACTCGAGCTTGGAACTGCAGGGATTCCCCTGGGTCCTACTGCCTGTAGATAGGAACCAATGTTCTGATTCAAGTGGTTTCCTAGACAAACAAAATACAAAGAATTAAAAATACATAATAATAATAATAATAATAATAATAATAATAATAATAATAATAATAATAATAATAATACAAAAACCCTCAAGACAGTGCTTAAGATAGCTAAAACAATGAAAAAGCATTGTGTTGCCACATAAAATGATTAACTTTTCTTTTTTATGTAATACTTGTATTTGTATAAAGCGGGAGAATGTTCCATAGGTTCAAAGTAGGTCCATGTCGAATAACGAGTGCAAAGAAATACTTGTAACGGGTATGGAAATGTTTTCCTCAATAAAGAACCACACAGTAGTTTCGCTGTCATTCATACTCAGGTGAGACTCTGTTCAGTGACGCACTCAGCATTACATTTCGGGGGGGGGGGAGTCCGTCTCAAACGTAACTGAAAATAATAAATAAATAATAATAAAACCATTCTAGTTCTTCACTGTGCAGTGCGGACTTGGGTCAAACCAATGTTCGTGTAGGGTGAGTTTCATTGTGTTTTTTTTTTTTTTTTAAATTACATTTTAAGCCTTTTAAAGGCAAAACTATAACAAAATAATAGTGTCTCTGAGCAAAAAAGTAGAGGACCAAAATGTATACCGGTATTGCCTCCCCTGTGCTCTATGGGTTAGGCGCCTACGGTCTTAATCAAGTTACAGTTACAAAAATAAAGTGCCTGCAAAAACATTTTACAGTTTTCCACGATATATATATATATATATATATATATATATATATATATATATATATATATATATATATATATATATCCCCCTCGCTTTTCCGGAACTGGTTAAGCAATGATGTACATGCCTTTGTTGCCAAGTTCGTTAGCAACCACAGAAAATACAAATAAATGCTGCGGAAACAGCCAAGGAAAAAGACAGAGACAGAAAAAACAAAACGGTAGTCTTAAACAACAAATAGTGCAGACCTTTTCTAAACAATTTTTCCTGCCCTTGAGGTAGGTAATGCAGAGCTCTCTATATCAGCGCTGCCGAAGTCCCCTTCCTGGGCTGACGCACTCAGTCCACCGAGGGTATAAAACTGTCACTCACAGGAAGATCTCCCTCTTTTTCCATCAAACCCGTGAGGGCGACTGAAGTGACCTCGAGGTTGGTGGTCGTCTTCTCTTACAGGGAACCAGGGTTACGGTCAGTAACCTAACGTTCCCTTTTGAATTCGAAGATGACCACCAAACATTATGTATGGGATAATGTATACCACAGGCGTCGCGTACTGGTATTGAATGATATTGGAAGCTAATGCAGCATCTGCCCACTGCAGCTGGGCATTTTGCTAAATCGGCAACTGCACGATTTCAGCAACGGTCCATAACACACACACACACACACACACACACACACACACACACACACACACACACACACACACACACACACACACACACACACACCATTTTAAATGAACATTTTATTTGTTGATGTTGTATTACAGTGTATGTTCTCTTCCATGCAGTTCCTCATTACCACTAGAATAAGAGCTATTTTTTTATTGTCATTACCTTTGCTTCCAAAAACATAGTATATCACTTACAACTAAAACAAAATTAATTATTAAAAAAATAAATAAATACAAAAGTTCTGCCTGAAACCACCAATCACAAATTTGCAGTGATTTTTAATCAAGTGATTCAATGTAAGACTTGGTTTCAAAACCTTTGACTGGAACTTTAAGAAAGTTTGGAACTCCTTCTGTGTGTGTTTTTTTTTTAATCAATGAAAAGGTTAAACAGTGTTGACAATGTTGATAGTGAAATAATTTAGCAATAGCCACTCTTTAGCAAGAAGTTGTAAAAATGTAGCAAGTGTTATGTATCTGTCCAACGCAGGTGGATATATATTAGGGCTGTCACTCGATTATAATTTTTGATCGTTTAATTTTATGGACATTAGTTTATTAACTGGAAGACTAATCCTTGCGCATTTTTAAGAAAGGTTACAAACTTATAGCGGCTGTTCTGTACAGTAATACTTTTTTTAAAAATCTATAGAAAAATAATAAAAAATGTAAAAAATAAATAAATAAAATAAAATAAACCCAATGGGATTATTTTTTATTATTTTTATAAGACTTTTATTATTTTTATTTTAGTAAATGTAACAAATTTTCACATAACAAAGTCAATTCATGAAAGACTTTAACAGCAAAATATAATGCACAAGAACTGAGGATGGATTTTGTTTTGTCTTTCATGCAAACATAAGTAACACTTATAGGCTCCTATAATAATAATAATAATAATAATAATAATAATAATAATAATAATAATAATAATAATAATAATAATAATAATACCCAATTCTCACTTGAAATTCAACCTGTATTAAAAAGATTCATTTCTCTTTGTTTCAGTTTCTGGTCTGGCTATCATGGAGAAGCTGGTGCTCCTGATGCTGTTGCTTGCAGGTAGGTTTGTATTAGTCCCTGCACAGATGCATATCCCTGATAACTGGGGTGTAGAGAAAATGACTGTAGCTCTGTCAAATGCCATAGTGACTAACATGTACAGAGGAGTATTCCTTTCAATGTTCTCATTCCACTGCTAGCATGCATTACAATTTCATTTGGATGAAATGTTTAACTGTGATTTAAGATGAAAACGTTTACATATTTGAAGAATTACACAGGGATACAAACATATTTAGTAAGAAAGTCGTCAAATTAGGTTCAAAGCTTGATAACCCTGAATGTTGATGAGCCTGGCTCTTTTGCACAGAGGTTAAGGTGCTCTCTTGTGTTGTGCGGTGTCAACCAGCCTCTGCCCTGTTACACACACAACCGCTTGTAGTTGGATCAGCCCTAGGCTGCCAACCACAGCTCTACAAGTTCTGACTAGACCAAAACCTCTACAGCAGGGGTGTCAAACTCAACTCTGGCTTTTGTTCCAGCCGAGCTCTCAGTTACTTAATTGATCTAATTATTTGATTGATTGGACAAACGTAACACTTCTGTCCAGGCCTCAAACTTTCATAGGTAGTGCACCTTGAATCAAGTGTGTGTGTGTTTTAAATCATAGACTTTAAAATACCTTGAGAAATATTAAATATGTCCAATTGAACAAATAATTAGATCAATTATGTTAATTGAGAGCTGAAGTTGGAATGAAAACCAGAAGACCCTGCGGCCCTCGGACTGGTGTTTGACACACCTGCTCTATAGTACGTAATGTACATTCAAAGGCTTCTACTCCCCCTACAGGTAGCAGCACTCATTACACACCCAAGACACAATGCAATGCAGCCAACAACAAAAAAATACATCCCTCCTAAATCACTTAAACTTGTCAAGTTTAGTCATTGTATATAAAACGGCTGTGATGATTATTGAGTTACAAACACATGTTTATCTTAAATCACAGATCTAGTACTGGTAAAATACATTAAAAAAAATCTAAAAAGCTAATAAAAAGAAAACTCTAAATTAAATATATTAACTTTCACTCTGATGTTTTAGTGAACATTCTTATTGTCTGTAGATTCAATTAGGCAATTGTATAGACCTTTGTACAAACAGTGTAGCGCAGTTTTCATGGACGTTTAAATCGTGTTTTTGCTACAGTTACGATTTCAGTGGTTACTTAAATGTTGCCTTTATTCCATGTATAGCACCATTTTAAAGACTTTAGAACCATACCAATAAGAGTATTGCATTACTGTGCTGTTTCCTTGTGTTATTCACCAGATTGAGGGTGTAGCTAGCAGACACGTTTATTAAAACCATTGAAAACTCTTTTTCAGAGTTATGGACATTTCAGACTTACGAACAATCTCCATTCCAAAGGGGTTTATAACTCTGAGGTTCTGCTGTATTTTTTTTTTGCAAACTTAAACTGGAAACAGACAACCAATTTAAACACATTTACAAGATCCAATGTATTGCACATGATATGTAAAGCAATATAACTTTTTTGATGCTTTAATATATGAATCTCCTACAGCAGAACCAGAACTGGTTGTTGAGGAACAGAAATATTCTGTGACTGCAGGAATTTCTAGGGTTTGAGACCCTAATGGGGTAAGAGGCGTCAGCTGTGACCGCTGGATCTAATAAAGTGCCTGATTGCTTTATTAATGACCTCCCTGACGTCCGCTCATATGTATGAAACACTTCCGTTTTTTCGGATTTCTGGTGAATCGGTTATCCAATTGTCATTAAACTTGGAGCTATTCACTTGGGTTATTGAGAAGATCAGATTCTGGGGATACAGGGGTTATCTATTTGTCCTTTTTTTCTCAGCTGTATATAAAGAGAAGACTTTGTGGAGTCTTTGTTTTGGAGAGTAAGGAGCTGTGCTAATCCATCAGAATCCTCTGAACCTGTGTTTTATGATAGGAGACAGACATCCTGACAAATATATTTGTTCCCCCAGTTGGGTATTAGGTGCAGTGTTTATTTTATGAGCAGTTTAATAAAAGTGCTTGTGTCAAAGCATTTCGTTTCCTCTGTACACCCACTGCCAAGCCAACCTCTCACAGGCCCAATATACCCTTTTTTTCAGGAATATGTGCAGTTGCCTCCGGCCACTTCAGAAAATACCACTTTGTGAAAGATAAAAAGAGCTGGTTTGATGCTCAGAGCTACTGTCGAGAGAAGCACACAGACCTGGCCACCATTGAAAGCCAGGAAGAAACAGAAAAACTAAATATTTCAGCTGGTTTTACTGATGCCTGGATCGGCCTGTATTATGACAAAGAGAACTGGCAGTGGTCCAATGGAGACAATGTGAGCTACTACAACTGGACATCCAGTCTCAACTGTACTAGTGTCGATTCAAATGGAGAGTGGGTGGACTCAGACTGTCATGATAACAAACATTTCATGTGTTACAATGGTAAGGTAACATTTTCATTCTGTTTTTTATTCATGCTCTCCTAGAAAACAGGGTCTATGTATGTTCCTCTGTTGTTTTTTTTGAACACTTACATTAGGAATGCAGAAACCTGACAACAGGGGTGGTGGTGGGGTGTAGGCATTTACTGTACATATACACTTACATTCAGACAATTAAATCAGTTATGACTTTATCTTATGATTTATTCATTTTAGCATAGCATTCTTAAAAATGGATTTAAAAACAATATTTCCGTGTTCCCGTGTTTATAGTCTCCTTTAGCATTAAGTACTGAACACTGTACGAAAGCAGATAGCACACTGGCGAATTGAAAGGTCACACTGGCCTCTGTACTCAAAAGTGTCAGTACCAAAATTCCTTAATAAGGAACATTTAAGGCACTTTTAAAGAATATTTGCTGTACTCAAAACACTCCTTCCCACATTCCAACTATTTAAGGAAAGAAAAACCCTCTGTTTTTCACAATTCCGCCGATTGATAAAATTCCGACTCTTTATCTCCTTGTTAACTAGTCATTTACGAGTTCCAAGTGATACACAAAAGTTTTAGTAATATTTAAGGAGACTTTTTTGACACCAGCATCAAAAGAATTATGCGTTATAACATTGGAGAGTTTCCATCGGTGCTGGGATTGCACATAGCCTATGTGACCTGGACACCTTCTGATGGGGCTGCAGTGTGAATAGAAAGGGAACCCAACACTGAGATGTATTTATTGTATATGTATATTAAGGTATGAATAAAATATCATGAAGGTCTATATTTAAAAAAAAAAAAAAAAAAAAAAAAGTTTCTGAAAGTGCATTGTAATGCATGTATCGCAGATGGATGTGTGTAAATCAGCAACTTGTTCATTCTATATAGACTCAAGATCAAACTTTTAGAAATATTGTATTCACTTCAAAATCACTCTTAGATTAAACATGTTGGTGTTTTTGCTGTCCACACATGCCCCAGAAAGTGCCCACTACCCAGACTTCATTATTCTACCACCAGCTGATGGAAATATACAAATCTCATACCAGACAAATACACGTACAGCAATCGTATTATAATATATAGGTTAGAGCATAAAAATGTATGAAAAAAAGTTGATGTGGGTTTTAAAATAAAAATTATAAATTTGGGGGGAAAAATGTTTACCACAATGCTGAAATACGGAACCCTTTGAGTACAGAACCCTCTGTCATAAACAGGGCTCCCTTTATAAGACGTCTCTTTATACCGTGGAAGAAGTTATAATGTGGTTTGATCATGGCTTCCATTCCACCAGCACTTTCATTCTCGTTAGAAGGTGGAACACAAAAGGCACGGTCTTAGAACTATGGATCCAGACTCGAGCGTTATAAAGGGGAAGCATTGTATTTTGAATTGAATGAGGAAGGCTACTCAGTCCTGGAACTTGACATTTTCCTAACAAGCTCAAAGCATGTGTAGCAAGTGTTAAATGTAAAAGTACTAATGTAGACCGACTACGCCAGAGTGGAGACCCACTCACTAAGTAAGAGGGCAATTACACACCCGCACAGGTTCTTTTATTTAGCACTGGAAGGGGTGCGTGACAACAAGCAACCAGAATAACTAAGTTTTAAAAGGTTTATTTTGGGCAGGTCAATAAATACACAAAGCAAATAACATAATATTAAAACAATAAAAATGATGTAATCTGAAATCGGGAGCTTTGCATAATAAAATAAAACAAAAATCAAAACATGAAAGATAAAATATACAAAGCACTATCACGAAGCCCACACAATAAAACGTCTGAAGCTTTGTATATGAAGACAAAATACAATAAAACCAAAAAGCCACCACTACAATACAGAATTGATTACACAAGAATACACCGATAAAAAGGGATTACAAATTACTTATATCCGTATTTAAAACTGATGTGATCTCTCTACCATGTGGAGGATTTAGTGCAGCGACGAAGTTTAAAACAAAGTCCAATCTCGGATGCAAGCAGTTTCCACAAGAAGGAGATATAGAGGACTGGAACGCCGACACAGCCTAGAAATTCTGGTAGTTTCGTTCGTTTCCTTAAAATCAAGACAGGAGCAGCAGCAGGAGGAGGAGCAGTAGCAGGAGCAGGAGCAGGAGCAGCAGCAGGAGCAGGAGCAGCAGTAGGAGCAGCAGCAGGAGCAGGAGCAGGAGCAGGAGCAGGAGCAGGAGCAGCAGCAGGAGCAGCAGCAGGAGCAGGAGCAGGAGCAGGAGCAGCAGCAGGAGCAGGAGCAGGAGCAGCAGCAGGAGCAGGAGCAGGAGCAGCAGCAGGAGCAGGAGCAGGAGCAGCAGCAGGAGCAGGAGCAGCAGCAGGAGCAGGAGCAGGAGCAGGAGCAGCAGCAGGAGCAGGAGCAGGAGCAGGAGCAGCAGCAGGAGCAGGAGCAGGAGCAGGAGCAGGAGCAGCAGCAGGAGCAGGAGCAGGAGCAGGAGCAGCAGTAGGAGCAGGAGCAGGAGCAGGAGCAGCAGCAGCAGCAGGAGCAGGAGCAGCAGCAGGAGCAGGAGCAGGGTATCGCTGCTGCTGTATTCACGAGTCTGGTTTTTAATGCCGTCCCAGATAATAGGAGGCTGTGTGGTCCAGTCGTTAAAGAAAAGGGCTTGTAACCAGGAGGTCCCCGGTTCAAATCCCCCCTCAGCCACTGACTCATTGTGTAATCCTGAGCAAGTCACTTAACCTCCTTGTGCTCCGTCTTTCGGGTGAGACGTTGTTGTAAGTGACTCTGCAGCTGATGCATAGTTCACACACCATAGTCTCTGTTAGTCGCCTTGGATAAAAGCGTCTGCTAAATAAACACATAATAATAATAATAATCAACAGGTGTACATCATTAGCAAGCAGCTGGTTAATAATCTGGGGATGATTATCAGTGACAAAAAGTGCAACTACAGAAAATACTACACGTGAATAATCAAAAGCAAAACAAAACAGTGCAACAAAGCAAACGTGAATAAAATGAATAAACGTGTCCTCTACATAACAGAATAAATCAAAACATGCAAGTGCTTAAAAGAAAACGTGATTAAATAAATAAATGTGCAAACAATAAAGAAAACAACTATTACTAATAAAGTGCAGCTTTGCACATGTTACAAACAGATTTAGAGAAACGTGATAATAACTCAATACTGGAGCAACAGAACCCATTGCATACACCCTAAAAATGACATTGGAAGCTACTGGCTTTATAATGTTAACAGACTTGAAAGAATAAATACAGAACAGTGTTTTCTATTTTATTTTTGTTTGTTTTGTTTTATGCTGTGTTTTGTTAGTAGTTCAAGTAATGTTCTATTTTGCTTATCAAACAACTCTATACAACAATACAAAAGGCCTGGTTACTTTGGGGTACATCGGCAAGATCCCTATTTTTGGGTCAGACTATTCTTAATAGCACACCTCTTTTTAGATTTGTGTTTCCTTTTCAGAAACCAGTGACTACAGTCAGAGATCTATCCTTGTCACTGTAAAGAACGACAGTAACACAGCCTATTTGATCTGCTGTCTGTTACTTTTTTCAGAAACCAGAGAGAGTTATATCCTGATTGATCAACCGAAAACCTGGTATGAAGCTCAGCAGTACTGTAGAAAAAATTACATCGACCTTGTCAGTATAAAGAATAATGATGAAGATAAGAAAATAAAGGAGAAAGCAAATGGAACTGCTGTCTGGATAGGTCTGTTCAATAACCCCTGGAAGTGGTCACACAAAGGGGAGTATTCCTCTTTTACCAACTGGAACAAAGGGGAACCAAACAGTGTAGGCAATAATATCTGTGTGGCGATGTATGGTACAGACAATAAGGAAAGAGGTAAATGGAATGACGGTGAATGCCATTCCATCTCTCCCTTCTTTTGCTATAATGGTAAGGATCCCTCAGTGTTTTCACTCCATCTGTGACACAAAGCATGCCATCATATAAAACAACATTGGAAAAAAAATATTGTTTTTTGTAATTCATGAATGGTTATTCTTTGCTTATTAAAACAAATACTGTACATTTATACTTTGAAAGTGAATGGTTGTGGAGGTGAAGTTATATGATCTGTGAATTCAGGTAATGAGTGTTAATGTATTAATGGGAATTTATTAATGAACAACTGTTTCATCATAAAATACAGCTGTGTTGCAAATAAGATGACAATGGGTCCCATTTTAAAACAAGTGCCAAGGGGAAATAGGAACAAAGCTAATGATTTTCTACTAAGAAGAATTATTTAAAAGCTTCTTTCTGCAACTAAGTTGTTTCTTGCAAGTTTTATTTCTCTCAGAAAAGCTGTTGTCCTAAATAAACAGCAGCAATATTGGGTCAAAGGGTCAGAGGTCAACGCCAAGGTCCCTGATGCATTCATCACACATTTATCATCTCAAATGGGATACGAGACACAAGACTTCCACAAACGTTTTAGAATCAGTTGGCTGAACTTTGAAAATCAAATCTTTGTCCCAACCATTTATTAGATCATTATTCATAAACTACACCTCATAATGTTAGTCTTGACAATCCAAAGAACATTATATATTCATGAAATGGGCTTGTTTGTGATTTGTAATCAACAATATATCATTTTCTGGTTTTTCAGAATCCTGTAAAGACGCTTTCTGCACTAAATACCACTTTGAGAAAACTGATATGAACTGGTCTGCCGCTCAGACACACTGCAGAGATAAATACACAGACCTGGCCACTGTCCACAGCCAAGAGGAAGCAAAGCAATTAGATAATTTAAATATTAGTACCTATGCCTGGATCGGGATGTATCGTGATGTCAGTGAGAACTGGCAGTGGTCCAATGGAGATAAAGTCACCTACAACACGAGACATGTCAAACTCTTCTGTGCTACAGTCAATCCAGATGGAGATTGGACCGATTTTGTCTGTCATGATAGAAAACATTTCATGTGTTATGACAGTAGTAAAGGTATTTTCTTTTCAATTATGCTCTATGTGATGAGGTGTATAGACCCCAAACTAGTAAAACAGACTTCGAGGGCTGCTTAGTACATGTCCTGTGTAAAAGGTGCATGTATGTACAGGACAGCATATCACTAGGTTCCTTCTTACAATAAACTAATATCATAAGCTGCACTCTGAAAGGGGCTCTGAAGAATACAGTAAGTGTTTGGCTGAGAAAAGCATTGTTCATGTTAAGGTGTAGGTCAGACATTCTCAAGACTTTGAAATAATAACCACTGTACATTGTATTATTTACAGATGCACACACAGGCAGCCATGACCAACAACGTTGATTCAATATCCCTTAGAACACGAAGAACTCCAATTAGCTCCATACTCTGAGTAGTGACACAATCTAGTACTGCACATGAATAACAATAACACCAATTTAACTAACACATATCATTGCATCTCCTCTCCTTTACAAGTATTTAAATATGTGCAGGGGTGGACTACCCTGGTACTAGTGGCTGTACTGGGATTATTCTGCCCCGTCTGTACAGTCACTCAGTATAAATCCATTCTGTTACGGGCTTTCTGAATTCTTATTCTCATTCCCATTTAACTAACACATATCATTACATACTTAGTTTTTTTGATTACGCTGAATATATATATATACATACAGTATAAGAAAAAAGAGAAATGGATATTTCAGGTACTTACAAAGGTAGAATAATTGATTACAAATCAATTATCAGGATTTTTCGGACTACCAGTCCTTCATCGGCTGAATACAAAAAAACAGTGCTTTAAGAAGTTGATAAAAAACAAACAAACAAAATTCCAGAATGTTGATGATGATGATGATGATGATGATGACCTCAGAATAGAATGTTCATTCCAAATGGCTCCAAAGTTTGAAAATAAGTTCATATTCCTTTTGTTTCCTGACAGCATTAGTTCCATAGCATTGAACCATCCCACAAATTGTGATGTCTTTTATAGTGTGGTCATTTCTGTTAAAAAGTCTGGCGACAGGAAAGGTAGAGGTGTTAATTTGTATACTTCTCAGATGTTCCACGAAGCGATCAGCCAAGCGTCGTTTTGTTCACCAATATATAGCTTGTTACATTTGATGCAGCCAATGCAATATACTATTCCTTTACTAATGCAAGTAAAAGTATTATGGATAGTAAATGAGGATTTTGCTACCTTAACTACTGTGTTACTGTGAATGAATTTACAAGTAGCACAATGTGACTTATTGCATGGAAACGTACCCTTAAGACTGTCCAGATTGGGTCGAATGTTACTGTGGACCAGATGCTCTATTAGATTTGTGTCTCTTCTGTATGACATAAGAGAAGGGTTATTGAAAATAGGAGCTGTAGAAGGATTGAAGAATGCTAAAATTTCTTTGTGTGTATATACTGTATATATATATATATATATATAGACTTAACTGTGTTGTTAAATACAGTAATGCAGCCTACAGAAGCAAATGTGACAGATGAGCATCATGTGACTCGCCAGCTTTCAAATCCCGTGCAACACCCACTTGTTTAGCTCCACTTTTCACTCTAAAAATGATTAGAAAAAGAAACGGTTTCAATACATACATTTTCTGAAAGAAAACAGTATTTTTTTTTATTAGCTAATATTAATAACTGTAACAGCAGGAGAGCCAAGACACCTCAATAACGACAGCCTATTTGATCTTCTGTTTGATACCTTTTCAGAAACCAGCGAGAGATATATCCTGATTGAGCAACCGAAAAGCTGGTATGAAGCTCAGCAGTACTGTAGAGAACACCACACTGATCTAGTCAGTGTAAAGAATAAGGATGAAAATAAGAAAATAAAGGAGAAAGCAAATGGAAAGCCTGTCTGGATTGGTCTGTTCAATAACCCCTGGAAGTGGTCGGATGGGGGGGTTAATTACACACTTCAGAACTGGTCAGAAAATCAACCTGACAATTATGGAGGCAAAGAGAAATGTATGATGATTCAAAACAAAAGTAATACACTTAAATTGAACGATGGTTCATGCAGCTTGAAGCTCCCCTTCTTCTGCTATGATGGTAAGGAGCTCTGTTCAGTCTGTGTTCTTGTTCATCTCTGTGTTTTTATCTCAGTCTGTGAGCAGGGACTCAGAGGCCCAGTCCATCGGATCCTACAGTAGCTCTGGCCACCTAATTCATTCACTTTAAATTAATGAGTACTCTATTCAGCCCAAGTCATTTATTTGTGTAAAGTGCCCTGGGATGCTATATAAATGAAATTAGTATGGTATGATATTGTCAGCTAAACTACCTATTTTAGAAAATACTTTGAAAATCACATGTGGACATGTAGCTTCAAAGTCTTTTTTGTGTTGGCAATCATTCTGAGTGGTTCTCTGAGGCTCCAGGACTGAATTGCCACAATTTCTCAATAAATCTGTGTTTACTTAGCTTAATGTGTGTGTGAACTCTTCTGTTTGTCCTGCACAGATCACATGGCAATCGCAAGGGTCAAATTGACCGCACTAAGAGGAATGAATCTTGAAGACCCCAAAGTGAGCAAAGCCATTTTAGAGCAGGTCGGTGACATTCCCTTTCAGAATTACAAACTGACACTGTTTCGTGGTTACTGTACAAATGTCTGTCGAAACCCAAGCTGCCAGCCTGGTGAAGGAATGCCAGCGCCAGCTCCCTCCAGGGCGGATGCTCAGGGGAATACAAGAGCTTTTGCCAGGCCTGGAGTTGAAAAGCCACAGTCCTGATGGAGATGTGAATGTCCCTGCCCACCCTCTTCCAGTGGGCAGGTACAGGATGCTGTGTCTGAGACAATGCAGCCCATCCCAGAAAAAAAAAATCAAACATCATTCTTTCAAGCTGTTGTAGCAGGGATTGCTGAGGCTGCACACAGATCAGTGTGTGCCAAAGCAAGGGGCATGCTTGTCTAATGCCCCTCTGGACAGGAAAGGTGCACTCAGCCCCCCGTTCATCTTAAGCAGGCTAAGAATGCTCCGGTAGGAGGACCGCTTAGTATCGCTTAGAAAAACTACAACAGACCCGCTCGTGCGAGATGCTGACTTCATATTTTCATATCCTATAATTTTCCCCACAGCTAGGACACGCTTCTCTAAATCCACAATCCGGCACGATCTTAATCCCATGGCTGCGGGTTAGCCTTCCGAAAGAGACGCTCTCCCTCTGCCTCCCGGCCTCGGCCATGCAAGCTTCCGGAGCTGACACACAGTCAACACCAGGAAAAAAAACACAGTTCTTTAGAACCGTAAAACACTTATGGGGATATGTATCAAGCATTTGCGATGGTGTTAAGGCCATAGCACCGAGTTTACGCTGGCCTTAAAATTGCCCTATATGTATCATGACACTTTTGACAAGTTGAGGCCGTGATAGCACCACCAAAATTCACTCCGCTGTGCAATGCGCTCGGCCGCTAGTTAGCCATGCATTTTAAGGCTTGTCAAGCCTTAATTATATGCATGGGCAAACTGTAGGTGTGGCTCCTTTGTAAATGAAGTGTGATATTAAAATTAGATTTATGAAGTGGCAGAACAGCAGCTAAAAGGGTCCACAAAATTTTCTTATTTGGGTGCAAAGAAAAAGTCAGAAAGCAGCTGATAGGAAAGAGTATTATTGCAGTAGTCATATAGGGGGCTGGAAAATACACTGCATTTTTAAAACAAATTCATGAATGGCAATAAAAATACCAACGAAATTCACAGTGTCACGAAACCGCCAGTTTATTAAAAAAAAAAAAAACATTCTATTTACATTATATTCTACTGATGTAAGTTGCCTAAAATGTGTTATCATTGATAGCTGATTAAGACCATCACCCAAAAACCAAGGCTGAAGCGTTTTAACATTTTTTAGCTTAGCTACTGAGTCAACTCTTTAAAAATGTACATTGTAACTCGATTCGCTATTGAAACCATTTTTTAAAATGTAACACACTTCTGCTGGGAACAAGTCGTTTAAAATGGTTTGTGTTGGCTGCAAAAAAAAAAGTAACAAGCAGACAAAACTGATTTTTTAAAAACAACAAATTCAGCAACATTTTTGAATTTTGTAAACCTTAAACATTTATGTTGACACATCAATTAAAATTATTTTTTACTAATCCCAAAATGAAAATATTAAATGAATAGGGGAGGTGAAGAGTACAGTAATGTAAAATACTGTCTGGAAAACAAAATGCATATTTTTCACGGTAGCCAGCCAAATACATGATTTTCGTGAAATTCGTGATAGCATGAATGCTCAGGTGCATTTCTTACGATGGAGAGTTCAGGCTCCTAACCTTCCTGAACAACCCAGGAACAGAGGGACAGTACTGAGAAGAAGGGAGAGTATTTAGGGTCTGCATTACCCTTTTTGATCTCCCGGAGGACGAAATTATAGCTCGATACCGGCTATTTCATTTTGTACAATGGTTTGAATTGGTCGTATAATAAACTTTGTTCATTATATCCTTTTCATTGTCTATATTTGGTTTTATCCATCGTATAGTAATAGAATAAAGTCAAGACACTTGGTCAACACGGGTCATTGCTTCTCCAAATGATACCTATTGTTCAGTTGAGGTAGGCCATTTGGAGGGGGGGTGCTATGTTTCAGATTAGTCTGTGCTACAGGTAGACCATTTTGAGGGTTTCAGAACACCGTTGCAGCGCATTTAAGCAGTTAAATGTGGCAGCTTACACCGTGCCTCATTCATTTCGTGCCAGTTAATACATTCGGGACGGGGTCAAATTTGTGCCGCGGCACAGCGCTAATTTAAACTCTGCCAATTTAGTACTGCGTTGGTTGATCTTGATACATGTCCCCCTTAAAATCTATAAAATACTAAACACATAAACAAGTAGAAAAAAAGGAAGAAAACACTCACATCCACCCACGATCCGCTCGCAGATACAGATAGATAGATAGATAGATAGATAGATAGATAGATAGATAGATAGATAGATAGATAGATAGACAGACAGAAAGAAAGAAAGGTTTCTTGATAACATTGAGTTTCTTGTGGTTTCAGATTCGGGAACATTTCTCCAAGAAGCTTCCGATGGACGGTGTTAATATGCGCTGGAGAAAACAAGACGGAGAGATTTTCCACGAGGATGTGGAAGAGAAGAAGGAGGAGAAGTGCTCTAATCCGTGAGATACCAGCACAGGCATCGCAAGTGGGGATTCAGGGCATTGTGCCATTAATCTCTATTAGAAAAAAACTGTAGTCAAAGGCTTTTGACTGTTTTGATTTTAATATTTAAGTAACTATACATAATATAATCAGGGGTTCAAATCAATATAATTGGGAAGTTCAGAAATATTTTAATCTGTATTAAGATCAATATAATACTAAAGAGATTAAACAGATCTACATGAACAGTAGGGTCTGCAAACAGTATGCATTGCAAATGCATTGCTTCATTTCTGTATGAGTTGTATCACAATATTGGTGTTCTCCTGCGGATTGATCATGTTTCTTTGTATCACATCATGCTCCACATGTTATCAGGTTTGCATTTAGAAATACAGCTCCAATTTGAATCCCTGAATATAATGTAATAATGCTAGAACAGGTTTTTGAGGTTGTGGTTTAGTTTAAAATGTATTTTGTATTATGTCCTAGTTTTATATTAATGTGTGTTTTTTTCTGTTAATTTTACATTATATTGGTGCAATTCAGATTTCTATGAAGGTGGTGGTGGGGGCATTTATAATAAAGTAGCACCTATAGCCTTCTCATTTCTATTCAGGGTATTGAAGGGAGGGTGTGTTTTAGTGTCACTGCTGGAATACTGGTTTATATTAAGGTGGTGGTGGGTGTGCGTTTTCATTTATTAATATTTCCACGATTGTTACATTAGTTACTGGTGCAACTACAATTTATATTAAGGTCTTTGAGTGTGTTTTAGTTGTATCATAAAGATACTACAACTGTTGTGATGTAAAAGTTTCCTTTACAATATATATGGTCAAGAATATTTGATAAAAGAAATGAATTGAAGCTATTTTTATTATTATTATTCATACAGTACATGCTAGACAAAAGCATACATTGATAACGTATTGAGAGAGAGGCACGCAATATGGTGTTGAAAAAGAACAGTTTCCAATGTGCAGCCTGCTGGATGCAATGCAACATGTTCAAGGGTGTCTCTGCTTGGTATGAAAATAAACAGATCATGCACTGGGCAAGGAAACCAGCACATTGTCACAATTCATACTCTGTATGTTTTCTGAATTATTACAATAAAGTTTTTAACACAGTCTTGGGCTTGTTTGTTATCATTTGTTACCATTATCAAAGACATTTTATTTTTTACGTTTACTGGTATGCATACTTGCATGTTTACATATAACAAGAGAACCCATTGCTAATTGTGAAAAACGAACAGCAGGGTCTTTATTTGCAGACAAACAGCAGAACAGGTTCAAGGGACTATCAGCACGATACTCAGCAACACTCTTTACATCACCAACAATGATATTCCACGCAGATACATTATAGTAGCAGCAACACAGCAGCTAATAGCAGATATCAGGATTAAAATGTAATACAGTAATATAATATATGCACCACATAAGGCAATCAACACAATATAACAAAAAAACATTGTGGGCTTACTTGATTGATGAATCCTGAGTGATGTCATTTGCAGAAATAAATATTTTTACAGCCAGTGGAAGATTTTTTTTTTAAATCACTGTAGCCCACAGAAATCCACTGGGAAGATGAAGAGCCGGTTTGAAAAACCAAACAGTCAACCATTTTGTTTTCGTACCATGACCAATTAAAAATGCAATTTAGTTTTGGCTGTCTCTGTTAAAGTTCTGATTTAGGCTTTGGATGACCTTCATTGTTACTTTTTATTCTTATTTCTTAATCAATTTGAAAGTGAGGGAAATGGTTGAAGACACACAGAATCCCACCCATTTCGAAGCTACATTCGCCAATAGCAATGCAGTAGATCAGGGGTGTCAAACTTCCTGGAGGGCCGCAGCGTCTTCTGGCTTTCGTTCCACCCGAGCTCTCAATTACTTAATTGGTCTAATTATTTGATCAACTGGACACATTTAACACTTCTCTTCAGACCTCAAAATGTTTCACAGGTAGTGTACCTTGAATCAAGTGCATTTTTTCAACCATCAACTGTAAAAGACCTTGAAAAATATGAAATATGTCAAATTGAACAAATAGTTAGATCAATTATGTTAATTGAGAGCTTAAGTTGGAATGAAAACCAGAAGACCCTGCGGCCCTCGAGGACTGGATTTTGACACCCCTGTTCTAACTTGTATCAAAATCACAAGCTAAGCTAGAAGAAACAATTGATGCAACCTTGGCCAGCACCAAGCAAATATGGCCAGCAGTGTGGAGTAGTGGTTAGGGCTCTGGACTCTTGACCGGAGGGTCGTGGGTTAACCCCCTAGTCTCTGTAAGTCGCTTTGGGTAAGAGTCTGCTAAATCACCAATTAATAGTATAATAAGAAATGGCCGACTGGCCTTAAAGACTACATTCCCCAGAAGCCCTGGGTTCAGGATTCAAAGAGGGCGGGGTTTTCTGACATATAAGGAAGTCAGCAGATCACTCGGGGTGTGTGGCAGTGGGGAATACACCAGCAGAGAGATCTACAGACTTCTGGAACCTTAGTTTGAAAAATCTCTGTTTTGTTGAGGACTACTAGTGATTACATACGTTATAAAAAGTATGTTTCTTGTGTTAAGAAGAAGATTTGCTGTTTACTGTGCATAATTGAATAGTTGTACTATTGTTTTTGAAGACGACACAGTTGATGTATATTTAGTTTTAGCAGAGAGTGAGTATAATCTCTGCAAATTAGAAAGTTATCCGAGCCCGACACAAGTACTGGCGTGGGCGTACTTTGTGTTTAGGTTTTGAGACAGGAACAGTTTGTTGTGTTCTGTGTACTGTGTGGGACTCTGCTAACAAAAGACACAGACAACAGGGCAGGGTTTATGGACGATTGTTTATTGTTTTACAACAAGCTGAACACATTGGCCGGACACAAGAGTTGTGTTCAGCTAGCGAACTGTTTCAACACACTCCATACCTACCTTTGCTACAGCTTTACCACGATAGCAGGAGCTATCGTATTGTTTCAACATGCTCCAGTTTACTTACCCTTGCTACAACTTTACCACGATAGCAGGAGCAATCGCACTGTTTCAACGCTCCCCAGTTTACTTACCTTTGTTACTGTTGTACCACGATAGCAGGAGCTATCTTACTGTTTCACCGTGCTCCAGCAGAGGGAGCCAGTTCCAGCATACTGACCTGTGGGCTCACCATGCTCCAGCAGATGGAGCCAGTTCCAGCATACTGACCTGTGTGCTCACCGGGCTCCAGCAGAGGGAGCCAGTCCCAGCATACTTACCTGTGTGCTCACCGGGTTCCAGCAGAGGGAGCCAGTTCCAGCATACTTACCTGTGGGCTCACCGTGTTCCAGCAGAGGGAGCCTTTGCCCGCAAACTCACTTTCCTGTTCCTGGTACTCCAGTAGGAGGAGCATCGCTTTGCTAAGGGTCAGCAGACAAGACACCTAACTAAGACTGAACCAGCACGTCGAAGTAACCTCCTGGGGTAGGCCTAGATAGGGAACAAAAGTGAGACAGTTAGTGGCACGTACAGGGCATGAACTTTGGTGGTGGGAAACAAAGTTTATTTGGTGTATAAAATAAAGAATATTGTGTTCAGTTCTGGTCACCTCTTTACAGAAAGGATATTGCTGCTCTAGAAAGAGTGCAAAGAAGAGCAACCAGAATTATCCCGGGTTTAAAAGGCATGTCATATGCAGACAGGTCTTGAACAAAGAAGACTACACAGTGATCTGATTCAAACATTCAAAATCCTAAAAGGTACAGACAATGTCGACCCAGGGGACTTTTTTGACCTGAAAAAAGAAACAAGGACCAGGGGTCACAAATGGAGATTAGATAAAGGGGCATACAGAACAGAAAATAGGAGGCACTTTTTTACAGAGAGAATTGTGAGGGTCTGGAACCAACTCCCCAGTAATGTTGTTGAAGCTGACACCCTGGGATCCTTCAAGAAGCTGCTTGATGAGATTCTGGGATCAATAAGCAACTAACAACCAAACGAGCAAGATGGTCTGAATGACCTCCTCTCGTTTGTAAACTTTCTTATGTTCTTATGTAACAAATGATAACAAACAAGCCCAAGACTGTGTTAAAAACTTTATTGTAATAATTCAGAAAACATACAGAATATGAATTGTGACAATGTGCTGGTTTCCTTGCCCAGTGCATGATCTGTTTATTTTCATACCAAGCAGAGACACCCTTGAACATGTTGCATTGCATCCAGCAGGCTGCACATTGGAAACTGTTCTTTTTCAACACCATATTGCGTGCCTCTCTCTCAATACGTTATCAATGTATGCTTTTGTCTAGCATGTACTGTATGAATAATAATAATAAAAATATCTTCAATTCATTTCTTTTATCAAATATTCCTGCCCATATATATTGTAAAGGAAACTTTTACATCACAACAGTTGTAGTATCTTTATGATACAACTAAAACACAATCAGAGACCTTAATATAAATTGTAGTTGCACCAGTAACTAATGTAACAATCGTGGAAATATTAAATGAAAACGCACACCCACCACCACCTTAATATAAACCAGTGTTCCAGCAGTGACACTAAAACACACCCTCCCTTCAATACCCTGAATAGAAATGAGAAGGCTATAGGTGCTACTTTATTATAAATGCACCCACCACCACCTTCATAGAAATCTGAATTGCACCAATATAATGTAAAATTAACAGAAAAAAAACACACATTAATATAAAACTAGGACATAATATAAAATACATTTTAAACTAAACCACAACCTCAAAAACCTGTTCTAGCATTATTACATTATATTCAGGGATTCAAATTGGAGCTGTATTTCTAAATGCAAACCTGATAACATGTGGAGCATGATGTGATACAAAGAAACATGATCAATCCGCAGGAGAACACCAATATTGTGATACAACTCATACAGAAATGAAGCAATGCATTTGCAATGCATACTGTTTGCAGACCCTACTGTTCATGTAGATCTGTTTAATCTCTTTAGTATTATATTGATCTTAATACAGATTAAAATATTTCTGAACTTCCCAATTATATTGATTTGAACCCCTGATTATATTATGTATAGTTACTTAAATATTAAAATCAGAACAGTTAAAAGCCTTTGACTACAGTTTGTTTCTAATAGAGATCAATGGCAAAATGCCCTGAACCCCCACTTGCGATGCCTATGCTGGTATCTCATGGATCAGAGCACTTCTCCTCCTCCTCCTCCTCCTCCTCAACCTCCTCTTCCACATCCTTGTGGAAAATCTCTCCGTCTTGTTTTCTCCAGCGCATGTTAACACCGTCCATCGGAAGCTTCTTGGAGAAATGTTCCCGAATCTGAAACCACAAGAAACTCAATGTTATCAAGAAACCTTTCTATCTATTTTTTAAAAAAATAAAATGCCGATTTCGTGACACTCCGTGAAATTCGTTGGTATTTTTATTGCCATTCATGAATTTGTTTTAAAAATACAGTGAATTTTCCAGCCCCCTATATAACTACTGCCATAATGCTCTTTCCTATCAGCTGCTTTCTGACTTTTTCTTTGCACCCAAATAAGACCAATTTGTGGACCCTTTTAGGGCTGGTGCTGCTGTTAAGCCACTTCATAAATCAAATTTTAATATCACACTTCATTTACAAAGGAGCCACACCTACAGTTTGCCCATGCATATAATTAAGGCTTGACAAGCCTTAAAATGCATGGCTAACGAGCGGCCGAGCGCATTGCACAGCGGAGTGAATTTTGGTGGTGCTAACACGGCCTCAACTTGTCAAAAGTGTCATGATACATATAGGGCAATTTTAAGGCCAGCATAAACTCGGAGCTATGGCCTTAATGCCATCGCAAATGCATGATACATATCCCCATAAGTGTTTTACAGTTCTAAAGAATTGTGTTTTTTTTCCTGGTGTTGACTGTGTGTCAGCTCCGGAGGCTTGCATGGCCGAGGCTGGGAGGCAGAGGGAGAGCGTCTCTTTCAGAAGGCTAACCCGCAGCTATGGGATTAAGATTGTGCCGGATTGTGGATTTAGAGAAGCGTGTGCTAGCTGTGGGGAAAATTATAGGATATGAAAATATGAAGTCAGCATCTCGCACGAGCGGGTCTGTTGTAGTTTTTCTAAGCGATACTAAGCGGTCATCCTACCGGAGCATTCTCAGCTTGCTTAAGATGAACAGGGGGCTGAATGTACCTTTCCCTGTCCAGAGGGGCATTAGACAAGCCTGCCCCTTGCTTTGGCACACACTGATCTGTGTGCAGCCTCAGCAGTCCCTGCTACAACAGCTTGAAAGAATGATGTTTGATTTTTTTTCTGGGATGGGCTGCATTTTCTCAGACACAGCATCCTGTACCTGCCCACTGGAAGAGGGTGGGCAGGGACTCATTCACATCTCCATCAGGACTGTGGCTTTTCAACTTCAGGCCTGGCAAAAGCTCTTGTATTCCCCTGAGCATCCGCCCTGGAGGGAGCTGGCGCTGGCATTCCTTCGCCAGGCTGGCAGCTTGGGTTTCGACAGACATTTGTACAGTAACCACGAAACAGTGTCAGTTTGTAATTCTGAAAGGGAATGTCACCCACCTGCTCTAAAATGGCTTCGCTCACTTTGGGGTCTTCAAGATTCATTCCTCTTGGTGCGGTCAATTTGACCCTTGCGATTGCCATGTGATCTGTGCAGGACAAACAGAAGAGTTCACGCACACACACATTAAGCTAAGTAAAGGCAGATTTAGTGAGAAATTGTGACAATTCAGTCCTGGAGCCTCAGAGAACCACTCAGAATGATTGCCAACACAAAAAAAGACTTTGAAGCTACTTGCAGTATGTATCAGTTATAGTATAAACCTCCTTAACATGCCCACATGTGATTTTCAAAGTATTTCTAAAATAGGTCGTTTAGCTGTCCTGAGTTACACCGGCTGGTACCTGCAATTCTCACACAGCTTACTCTAGTAGATCACATGACACATTTATTACAAGCCTCATTCCTGTGATTGGTTGTGAATTACACTGAACTGATTACCTTTAGAGCCTGGTGCAGAAGGTGGGACTGAGGGGGTTGTATCTGTAAAAAAGAGAAAAAGAAGTTTTATTATTCAAATGCATTTTAATGAAACTGTTTCCTGCTCTCACCACCAGCACACTGTATCTGCAGAGGCATAAAAAAAAGGCTATTTAATGTTTTAACTTTATTGCTGTAATGTGTTTTAATAAAGGTGTGTGTTTTCTGCCGTCACCACCAAGGAAATGCTGAGAATATCATACCATACCAATTTCATTTATATAGCATCCTAGCATCCCAGGGGGCTTTACACAAATAAATGACTTAGGCTGAATAGAGTACTCATTAATTTAAAGTGAATGAATTTAGTGGCCAGAGCTACTGTAGGATCCAATGGACTGGGCCTCTGAGTCCCTGCTCACAGACTGAGATAAAAACACTGAGATGAACAAGAACACAGACTGAACAGAGCTCCTTACCATCATAGCAGAAGAAGGGGTGTACTGTGCTGCATGGATCATCTTTTAATGTAAGCTCATTACTTATGTTTTGAATCATCACACATTTCTCTTTGTCTTCATAATTGTCAGGTTGATTTTCTGACCAGTTCTGAGGTGTGTAATTATCCCCCCCATCCGACCACTTCCAGGGGTTATTGAACAGACCAATCCAGACAGCAGTTCCATTTGCTTTCTCCTTTATTTTCTTATTTTCATCCTCATTCTTTACACTGACTAGATCAGTGTGGTATTCTCTACAGTACTTCTCAGCTTCATACCAGGTTTTCAGTTGCTCAATCAGGATATATCTCTCGCTGGTTTCTGAAAAGGTAACAAACAGAAGATCAAATAGGCTGTCGTTATTGAGGAGTCTTGGCTCTCCTGCTGTTACAGTTATTAGTATTAGCAAATAAAAAATACTGTTTTCTTTAAGAAAATGTATGTATTGAAACAGTTTCTTTTTCTAATCATTTTAGAGTGAAAAGTGGAGCTAAACAAGTGGGTGTTGCACGGGATTTGAAAGCTGGCGAGTCACGTGATGCACATCTGTCACATCTGTCTGTATGCTGCGTTACTGTATTTAACAACACAGTTAAGTCTATATATATATATATATATATATATATATATATATATATATATATATATATATACAGTACTGTGCAAAAGTTTTAGGCTGGTGTGAAAAAATGCTGTAAAGTAAGAATGCTTTCAAAAATAGACATGTTAATAGATTACATTTATCAATTAACTAAATGCAAAGTGAGTGAACAGAAGAAAAATCTAAATCAAATCCATATTTGGTGTGACCACCCTTTGCCTTCAAAACAGCATCAAGCATCAATTCTTCTAGGTACACTTGCACACAGTTTTGAAGGAACTCGGCAGGTAGGTTGGCCCAAACATCTTGGAGAACTAACCACAGTTCTTCTGTGGATTTAGGCAGCCTCAGTTGCTTCTCTCTCTTCATGTAATCCCAGACAGACTCGATGATGTTGAGACCAGGGCTCTGCTGGGGCCATACCAACACTTCCAGGACTCCTTGTTCTTCTTTAAGCTGAAGATAGTTCTTAATGACTTTTGCTGTATGTTTGGGGTCGTTGTCATGCTGCAGAATAAATTTGGGGCCAATCAGATGCCTCCTGATGGTATTGCATGATGGATAAGTATCTGCCTGTACTTCTCAGCATTGAGGAGACCATTAATTCTGACCAAATCCCCAACTCCATTTGCAGAAATGCAGCCCCAAACTTGCAAGGAACCTCCACCATGCTTCACTGTTGCCTGCAGACACTCATTCGTGTACGCTCTCCAGCCCTTCGCGAACAAACTGCCTTCTGCTGCAGCCAAATATTTCAAATTTTGACTCATCAGTCCAGAGCACCTGCTGCCATTTTTCTGCACCCCAGTTCCTGTGTTTTCGTGCATAGTTGAGTCGCTTGGCCTTGTTTCCACGCCGGAGGTATGGCTTTTGGCCGCAAGTCTTCCATGAAGGCCACTTCTGACCAGACTTCTCCGGACAGTAGATGGGTGTACCAGGGTCCCACTGTTTTCGCCAGTTCTGAGCTGATGGCACTGCTGGACATCTTCCGATTGCAAAGGGAAGTAAGCATGATGTGTCTTTCATCTGCTGCAGTAAGTTTCCTTGGCCGACCACTGCGCTTCACGGTCCTCAACGTTGCTCGCTTCTTTGTGCTTCTTCAAAAGAGCTTGGACAGCACATCTGGAAACCCCTGTCTGCCTTGAAATTTCTGCCTGGGAGATACCTTGCTGATGCAGTATAACTACCTTGTGTCTTGTTGCTGTGCTCAGTCTTGCCATGGTGTATGACTTTTGACAGTAAACTGTCTTCAGCAACCTCACCTTGTTGGCTAAGTTTGGCTGTTCCTCACCCAGTTTTATTCCTCCTACACAGCTGTTTCTGTTTCAGTTAATGATTGTGTTTCAACCTACATATTGAATTGATGATCATTAGCACCTGTTTGGTATAATTGTTTAATCATACACCTGACTATATGCCTACAAAATCCCTGACTTTGTGCAAGTGTACCTAGAAGAATTGATGCTGTTTTGAAGGCAAAGGGTTGTCACACCAAATATGGATTTGATTTAGATTTTTCTTCTGTTCACTCACTTTGCATTTAGTTAATTGACAAATATAATCTATTAACATGTCTATTTTTGAAAGCATTCTTACTTTACAGCATTTTTCACACCTGCCTAAAACTTTTGCACAGTACTGTATATATATATATATATATATATATATATATATATATATATATATATATATATATATATAATTTATTCAGCATAATCAAAAATAACTAAGTAAAGTTGGAATAATGTGTGTAATGATATGTGTTTGTTAAAAGGGTGTTATGGAAATTCATTTATATGTGCAGTACTAAATTGAATCACTAGAGGGAGCAGGTAGCAAACAAAGAACCTCCGGAGAAGCTTGAGAGACGCTGTCCAGTAAGAATTCAGAAAGCCTGTAACAGAATGGATTTATACTGAGTGACTGTACAGACGGGGCAGAATAATCCCAGTACAGCCACTAGTACCAGTGTAGTCCACCCCTGCACATATTTAAATACTTGTAAAGAAGAGGAGATGCAATGATATGTGTTAGTTAAATTGGTGTTGTTGTTATTCATGTGCAGTACTAGATTGTGTCACTACTCAGAGTATGGAGCTAATTGGAGTTCTTCTTGTTCTAAGGGATATTGAATCAACGTTGTTGGTCATGGCTGCCTGTGTGTGCATCTGTAAATAATACAATGTACAGTGGTTATTATTTCAAAGTCTTGAGTATGTCTGACCGACACCTTAACATGAACAATGCTTTTCTCAGACAAACACTTACTGTATTCTGCCCTTTTCAGAGTGCAGCTTATGATATTAGTTTATTGTAAGAACCACCCTAGTGATATGCTGTCCTGTAAATATATTCACCTTTTACACGGGAAATGTACTAAGCAGCCCTGGAAGTCTGTTTTACTGGTTTGGGGTCTATACACCTCATCACATAGAGCATAACAGAAAAGAAAATACCTTTATGACTGTCATAACACATGAAATGCTTTTTATCATGACAGACAGAATCAGTCCAATCTCCATCTGGATTGACTGTAGCACAGAAGAGTTTGACACGTCTCGTGTTGTAGGTGACTTCATCTCCATTGGACCACTGCCAGTTCTCATTGCCATCACGATACATCCCGATCCAGGCATTGGCACTAATATTTAAAATATCTAAGAGTTGCTTTACTTCCTCTTGGCTGTGGACAGTGGCCAGGTCTGTGTATTTATCTCTACAGTGTGTCTGAGCGGCATACCAGTTCATATCAGTTTTCACAAAGTGGTATTTAGTGCAGGAAGCATCTGTACAGGATTCTGAAAAACAAAAAAATGATATATCGTTGATTACAAATCACAAACAAGCCCATTTCATGAATATATAATGTTCTCTGGATTGTCAAGAGTAACATTATGAGGTGTAGTTTATGAATAATGATCTAATAAAAGGTTGGGACAAAGATTTGATTTTCAAAGTTCAGCCAACTGATTCTAAAACGTTTGTGGAAGTCTTGTGTCTCGTATCCCATTTGAGATAAATGTGTGATGAATGTATCAGAGACCTTGGCATTGACCTCTGACCCTTTGACCCAATATGGCTGCTGTTTATTTAGGACAACAGCTTTTCTGGGAGAAATAAAACTTGCAAGAAACAACCTAGTTGCAGGAAGAAGCTTTTAAATAATTCTTCTTAGTAGTAAATCATTAGCTTTGTTCCTATTTCCCCTTGGCACTTGCTTTAAAATGGGACCCATTGTCATCTTATTTGCAACACAGCTGTACTTTATGATGAAACAGTTGTTCATTCCCATAAAATTCCCATGAATACATTAACCCTCATTACCTGAATTCACAGATCACATAAATTCCCCTCAACAGCCATTCACCTTCAATATATAAGTGTATTTGTTTTACTAAGCAAAGAATGGCCATTCATAAATTACAAAAAACAATCTTCTTTTCAATGCTGTTTTATATGATAGCATGCTTTGTGTCACAGATGGAGTGAAAACACTGAGGGATCCTTACCATTATAGCAAAAGAAGGGAGAGGCGAACTTGCATCCAGCATCATTCCATTTACCTCTTTTATTGTCTGTACCATACATCGCTACACAGAAATTGTTGCCTACACTGTTTGGTTCCCCTTTGTTCCAGTTGTGAAAAGAGGAATACTCCCCTTTGTGTGACCACTTCCAGGGATTATTGAACAGACCTATCCAGACAGGATTTCCATTTGCTTTCTCCTTTATTTTCTTATCTTCATCATTATTCTTTATACTGACGAGGTCGATGTAGTTTTTTCTACAGTACTGCTCAGCTTCATACCAGGTTTTCAGTTGATCAATCAGGATATAACTCTCTCTGGTTTCTGAAAAAAGTAACAGACAGCAGATCAAATAGGCTGTGGTACTGTCATTCTTTACAGTGACAAGGATAGATCTCTGACTGTAATCACTGGTTTCTGAAAAGGAAACACAAATCTAAAAAGAGGTGTGCTCTTAAGAATAGTCTTACCCCAAAATAGGGATCTTGGTGGTGTACCCCAAAGTAACCAGGCCTTTTGCATTGTTTTATATAGTTGCTTGATAAGCAAAATAGAACATTAATTGAACTACTAACAAAACACAGCATAAAACAAAACAAACAAAAATAAAATAGAAAACACTGTTCTGTATTTATTCTTTCAAGTCTGTTAACATTAAAAAGCCAGTAGCTTCCAATGTCATTTTTAGGGTGTATGCAATGGGTTCTGTTGCTCCAGTATTGAGTTATCACATTTCTCTAAATCTGTTTTTAACATGCTTTGAGCTTGTTAGGAACATTTCAAGTTCCAGGACTGAGTAGCCTTCCTCATTCAATTCAAAATACAATGCTCCCCCTTTATAAAGCTCGAGTCGGGAGCCATAGTTCTAAGACCGTGCCATTTGTGTTCCACCTTCTAACGAGAATGAAAGTGCTGATGGAATGGCATTATGGAGCAAATGGAAGCCGTGATCATACCGCATTATATCAGATCAGCAAACGCGATGTATATTAACAGGTAGATTGCCTTCCTCCCAGGAAAACAAGACAAAAACACAGCAGCAAAAGCGAAGAACTACGATTCAACTTTTTCCAAAGGGTACTTATTACCGGAGTATTCCTTCTCTTTTTCAGGAATCGGCTGAAAACGAGCTCTGCTTGGTTTGGGGTACCATTTATTTAAAAAAAAAAAACAACAACGAAATTGTATATTGGCTTCTAAACATTGGAATTGCTAATTCCTGTCATTCCATGTTATTCATTGCACACCTTCCCCCATCTCCACCAGTGCAATGGTTTAAGCCAGTAGGTCCGTCCAGATAGGGTTTGTTTTTATCTTAAGTTTAATAAGAGGGACGTACCTCGATGCTCCGTATTGTTATATAAACATTTATATATTAGAAGAGCTTGAGCTACTACAGTGTACACGAATGAAGGCAGAATGAAAAAAATGCAAAACATCCTGAAAATAAAATATACATATTTTTAATAATTTAAAAACTTCATTTAAAACCTACATCAACTTTTTTTCATATATTTTATGCTCTAACCTATATATTATAATACGATTGCTGTACGTGTATTTCTGGTATGAGATTTGTATATTTCCATCAGCTGGTGGTAGAATAATGAAGACTGGGCAGTGGGCACTTTCTGGGGCACGTGTGGACAGCAAAAACACCAACATGTTTAATCTAAGAGTGATTTTGAAGTGAATACAATATTTCTAAAAGTTTGATCTTGAGTCTATATAGAATGAACAAGTTGCTGAGTTACACACATCCATCTGCAATTATATATATATATATATATATATATATATATATATATATATATATATATATATATATATATATATATATATATGTAAATACAGACCTTCATGATATTTTTATCATACATATACAATAAATACATCTCAGAGTTGGGTTTCCTTTCTATTCAAACTGCAGCCTCATCAGGCCACTTAGGCTATGTGCAATCCCAGCCCTGAAGGAAACTCACCAATGTTATAACTTGGGCTTCTGTTTTTCGGGTTTTATTAATTGTATTTTTTGGTGTTTATTTGAGCTATTTTTGAGTTTTATGTAAATCGTTTTTTTTTTGTTTGTTTTTTCGGGGGTTTCGTTTTTGATATACTGTATGAAATTTGTGTTTTCAGTTATTTTTCAAAATGCTTGAGCGTTTTTTTTCTGTCAAAATATGTATAGTAACTGGACAGTACTTGCACACTTAAGTTGTACCTTCTTTCCTTTGCTGACTTCCACAACTAAATCCCTATGGTCACGGGCACATTCTTCTGGGGGTTTTGTTTGTAGGCATTTTTGTACATTTTGCCACAATTCTGTTTTAAAGTCCTCCGTATATACATCTTGAAATCCCGCTAACAAACCTCCATTCCAGATTGTAATCTCGTTTTAAATCTCACAAGCGGAGTCTCCAATAGAAACGTAGGAATGTTGGGGCGGGTTTAAAGTATTCAGAACGAATCAATGATAGATGCAAGTCAGGAAGGCGGGACCTTGCCCAGCAGCACTGGGAAATGTATTTATTATTATTTTTGTAGAAGGTTTTATTTTTTAATGGTTAAAGGGTAAAGTCAAAGTGAATTGATTAAACATTTCCACGATTTTTCCTGTATTTTCCGGTGTTTATTGGCTATCCACCGATTTATTTATTTTTGTATCGGGGTGTTTTATTGGTTAAAACCGAAAATCAGAAGCCCTAGTTATAATGCATAATTCTTTTGACGCTGGTGACAGTGCAGAGAATATTTATAAAATTGACTGCCTTATGAAGTAACGCAGCTGTTACTTGATACAGGATACAGGGAATGACAAAAAAACTTTCCTTTGGCTATTTGAAAAGACCCTGCTGTTGCATAAAATCCCCCAAAATCATTATTATTTTGATAGATCAATATATCACACATACAATGCAGTAAAGTACACATAAGATTAGAAGAAATTCCAGACAGCAACTACGTTGCTTGGCTCTTTAATAACAGCAAACGCGGTACTGATATACCTGCTACAGCACAAGCGCACAACGGCACAAATCCTTGTTTACGGGGACAAAATACCAGTTCCTATGGAGAACGCTAGGGTAATAATTGCTTTTTAGGGCAAACCAAATCTCTCAGTAATTTTTTACAGAAAAAAGTCTCCTTAAACATTACTAAAACTTTTGTTTATCGCTTGGAACTCGTAAATGACGAGTAGATAATGAGCCAAAGAGTCGGAATTTTATCAATCGGCGGAATTGTGAAAAACAGCAGGTGTTTCTTTCCTTAAATAGTTGGAATGTGGGAAGGAGTGTTTTGAGTATAGCAAATATTCTTTAAACGTGCCTTAAATGTTCCTTATTAAGGAATGTTGGTACTGACACTTTTGAGTACAGAGGCCAGTGTGACCTTTCAATTCACCAGTGTGCTATCTGCTTTCGTACAGTGTTCTGTACTTAATGTTAAAGGAGGACAATTTACGGAAATATTGTTTTTAAATCCATTTTTAAGAATGCTATGTTAAAATGAATAAATCATAAGATAAAGTCATAACTGATTTAATTGTCTGAATTTAAGTGTATATGTACAGTAAATGTCTACACCCCACCACCACCCCTGTTGTCAGGTTTCTGCATTCCTAATGTAAGTGTTCAAAAAAAACAACAGAGGAACATACATAGACCCTGTTTTCTAGGAGAGCATGAATAAAAAACAGAATGAAAATGTTACCTTACCATTGTAACACATGAAATGTTTGTTATCATGACAGTCTGAGTCCACCCACTCTCCTTTTGAATCGACACTAGTACAGTTGAGACTGGATGTCCAGTTGTAGTAGCTCACATTGTCTCTACTGGACCACTGCCAGTTCTCTTTGTCATAATACAGGCCGATCCAGGCATCAGTAAAACCAGCTGAAATATTTAGTTTTTCTGTTTCTTCCTGGCTTTCAATGGTGGCCAGGTCTGTGTGCTTCTCTCGACAGTAGCTCTGAGCATCAAACCAGCTCTTTTTATCTTTCACAAAGTGGTATTTTCTGAAGTGGCCGGAGGCAACTGCACATATTTCTGAAAAAAGGGTATATTGGGCCTGTGAGAGGTTGGCTTGGCAGTGGGTGTACAGAGGAAACGAAATGCTTTGACACAAGCACTTTTATTAAAGAGCTTACAAAAGAAACACTGCACCTAATACCCAACTGGGGGAACAAATAACCTTGTCAGGATGTCTGTCTCCTATCATAAAACACAGGTTCAGAGGATTCTAATGGATTAGCACAGCTCCTTACTCTCCAAAACAAAGACTCCGCAAAGTCTTCTCTTTATATACAGCTGAGAAAAAAAGGACAAATAGATAACCTCTATATCCCCAGAATCTGATCTTCTCAATAACCCAAGTGAATAGCTCCAAGTTTAATGACAATTGGATAACCAATTCACCAGAAATACAAAAAAAACTGAAAAAAAGTGTTTCATACATATGAGTGGATGTCAGGGAGGTCATTAATAAGGCAATCAGGCACTTTATTAGATCCAGCGGTCACAGCTGACGCCTCTTACCCCATTAGGGTCTCAAACCCTAGAAATTCCTGCAGTCACAGAATATTTCTGTTCCTCAACAACCAGTTCTGGTTGTGCTGTAGGAGATTCACAGATTAAAGCATCAAAAAAGTTATATTGCTTTACGTATCCTATGCAATACATTGGATCTTGTAAATGTGTTTAAATTGGTTGTCTGTTTCCAGTTTAAGTTTGCAAAACAAATACAACAGAACCTCAGAGTTATAAACCCCTTTGGAATGGAGATTGTTCGTAAGTCTGGAATGTCCATAACTCTGAAAAAGAGTTTTCAATGGTTTTAATAAACGTGTCTGCTAGCTACACCATCAATCAGGTGAATAACACAAGGAAACAGCACAGTAATGCAATACTCTTATTGGTATGGTTCTAAAGTATTTAAAATGGTGCTATACATGGAATAAAGGCAACATTTAAGTAACCATTGAAATCGTAACTTTAGGAAAAACACGATTTAAACGTCCATGAAAACTGTGCTACACTGTTTGTACAAAGGTCTATACAATTGCCTAATTGAATCTACAGACAATAAGAATGTTCACTAAAACATCAGAGTGAAACTTAATATATTTAATTCTGAGTTTTCTTTTTATAGGCTTTTTAGATTTTTTTGTAATGTATTTCACTAGATCTGTGATTTAAGATAAACGTGTTTGTAACTCAATAATCATCACAGCCGTTTTATATACAATGACTAAACTTGACAAGTTTAAGTGATTTAGGAGGGATGTATTTTTTTGTTGTTGGCTGCATTACATTGTCTTGGGGTGTGTAATGAGTGCTGCTACCTGTACGGGGAGTAGGAGCCTTTGAATGTACATTACGTACTATAGAGCAGGTGTGTCAAACACCAGTCCGAGGGCCGTAGAGTCTTCTGGTTTTCATTCCAACTTCAGCTCTCAATTAACATAAGTGATCTAATTATTATTTATAATTAATTAATATTTTTCAAGGTATTTTACAGTAGGTGATTTTAAAAAAAAAAAAATTAAAAAAAAACACACACACACCCTTGATTCTCAAGGTACACTACCTATGAAAGTTTGAGACCTGGACAGAAGTGTTACATTTGTCCAATCAATCAAATAATTAGACCAATTAAGTAACTGAGAGCTCGGGTGGAACAAAAGCCAGAGCTGAGTTTGACACCCCTGCTGTAGAGGTTTTGGTCTAGTCAGAACTTGTAGAGCTGTGGTTGGCAGCCTAGGGCTGATCCAACTACAAGCGGTTGTGTGTGTAACAGGGCAGAGGCTGGGTCACAGTGCACAACACAAGAGAGCACCTTAACCTCTGTGCAAAAGAGCCAGGCTCATCAGCATTCAGGGTTATCAAGCTTTGAACCTCATCTGACGACTTTCTTACTAAATATGTTTTTATCCTTGTGTAATTCTTCAAATATGTAAACATTTTCATCTGAAAACACTGTTAATCATTTCATCCAAATGAAATTGTAATGCATGCTAGTGGGGGAATGAGAACATTGAAATGAATACTCCTCTGTATATGTTAGTCACTATGGCATTTGACGGACCTACAGGCATTTTCTCTACACTCCAGTTATCAGGGATATGCATCTGTGCAGGGACTAATACAAACCTACCTGCAAGCAACAGCATCAGGAGCACCAGCTTCTCCATGATAGCCAGACCAGAAACTGAAACAAAGAGAAATGAATCTTTTTAATACAGGTTGAATTTCAAGTGAGAATTGGGTATTATTATTATTATTATTATTATTATTATTATTATTATTATTATTATTAATCAGACCTTCAACCACTGAAAAAATTGTGAAGAGATATAGATTACATTTAGTGATGTCCAGCTATAACTTCTGTTGGAATAAAAGGTTTTCCTATTTTCACATAAGGTAAAAGTGACAACATGTCAGAAATTGCTATTATGATACTGTGTATGTATGTATGTATGTATATATATAACCATATTTATTTTTTTATTTGTTTTACTGTAAAGGTAGATATATATATAAGACTTCAAATAACTGCCTGGCCTCAAACAATCACCTGTCTCCACTACGCGCCGGGTCTCTGTCATTGCCATTGAAGCTTGAGCTTGAGCATAATGAAGTGACTCTCAGGTTTAATAGATCATAATAATAGAAAACATAAATTTAGGCTTACATGTAATGCATATTTGTTTAATACAGTTATTAAAAGTTTTGATAATTTTAAGCGTGCTGAAAGTAGGCCAGATACAATGGTGTTTTGTTGTATTAATAATGTACAAGTCTGAGATTAAACAATAAATTATTTTTGATAATTACACTTATTGCTTTTATTGTTCATTTAAAACATTTTTAGTTTGTATTATTATTATTATTATTATTATTTATTTCTTAGCAGACGCCCTTATCCAGGGTGACTTACAATTCTTACAAGATGTCACATTATTTTTACACACAGTTCAATTATTTTTTACACATTATTTTTTACATACAATTACCCATTTATACAGTTGGGATTTTACTGGAGCAATCTAGGTAAAGTACCTTGCTCAAGGGTACAGCAGCAGTGTCCTCCACCTGGGATTGAACCCACGACCCTCCGGTCAAGAGTCCAGAGCCCTAACCACTACTTTATTATTATTATTATTATTATTATTATTATTATTATTATTATTATTATTATTATTATTATTATTATTATTATTATTATAGGAGCCCATAAGTGTTACTTATGTTTGCATGAAAGACAAAACAAAATCCATCCTCAGTTCTTGTGCATTATATTTTGCTGTTAAAGTCTTTCATGATTTGACGTTATGTGAAAATTTGTTACATTTACTAAAATAAAAATAATTTTAAAAAATCCCACTGGGCTTCTTCTTCTTCTTCTTCTTCTTCTTCTTCTTCTTCTTCTTCTTCTTCTTCTTCTTCTATAGATATAGAGGTTAGAGTAAGTGTGTGTGTGTGTGGTGAATCCAGAATTAAATGCCGCAATGGTTTATTTTATTCTTATTGCAGTAATACAATACAAATTTCTGAGCAGAGTTGCATTGTTTGAATGAGAGATCATTCAATATCAGCAAGAGACTAATAATCACAGTGAAGTTTAAACGCGTAAAAGACACCCAGTTAAATATAGTTATCTGAAACTCAGGAAGAATGCAGTGGCAAAAATAATTTATCATAGCAATATTCATTAATCATTAATCAACAGCATAGAGTTTGTAGTTTTCTTATTTAGAAATATGAACGACAATTTGACTCAGAAGAAAATGTTTTCTTATAAAAAGTTTAGTTTTCCTTCTGTAGAAAATATTTACACATTCAAACAACATCATTTCATGTCTAACATTAGTTGACATCTGATCTCAGATAATTAGACATTTGCCTCAGCATTTCATTAAAATAAATAAATAAAAATAAATATAAACGATTCAGTCAGTCTAATGATTAAATAAAGTTATTCGACTGACAAACTATTATTGAGAATTGCAGTAGATACCCAGAGGATGAACACTGCTGTGTTACTTTCCATATATATATTAGAAAAGTTTAATATTATTTAAACTGCACTATATTTTGTTTAAGACTACCGTTTTTTTTTTCTAAATTTTTTATGTCTCCTTGTTTCCTGGCTGTTTCTGTGGATTGAAATTCAGAAGACGCCAGAGGCTGACATTAGCAGCAGCGTGTCTGCAACAACATGCTGGGCAGTTTTGGTTTGGAGACTCAAAAAAAAAAAAAAAATGTATTAAATAATATAGGCTAGGTAGTTGTTAGTTTAGTTTGTTTTTTATTATGTATTAATTCAATTATATTCATTAAAAGAGATGAATTGAATGTTTATTTCTTTCTTTATTTATTTATTTATTTATTTATTTATTTATTTATTTTATAAGTAAGAAGGTTTGTGTCGCTGCGGGTTCATGAACGGATTTAAGTTCAGCACCAGCTCTAAATAATACGTTGTTACTGTTATTAAGCACTAGTAATAATCTGAAGCAGTGGTGTTTCAAAATAACAAATACTTTAGTGAAGTACGCTAGAATGGTTTTATTACTATTTATTTATTGTGTGGTTCTTTATTGAGGAAAACATTTCCATACCCGTTACAAGTATTTCTTTGCACTCGTTATTCGACATGGACCTACTTTGAACCTTTGGAACATTCTCCCCCTTTATACAAATAAAGTATTACATTAAAAAAAAAAAAACTTAATCATGTTATGTGGCAACACAATGCTTTTTCTTTGTTTTAGTTATATAGGAGGCTGTGTGGTCCAGTGGTTAAAGAAAAGGGCTCCTAACCAGGAGGTCCCCGGTTCAAATCCCACCTAAGCCACTGACTCATTGTGTGACCCTGAGCAAGTCACTTAACCTCCTTGTGCTCCGTCTTTCGGGTGAGATGTAATTGTAAGTGACTCTGCAGCTGATGCATAGTTCACACACCCTAGTCTCTGTAAGTCGCCTTGGATAAAGGCGTCTGCTAAATAGACAAATAATAATTAGTTATCTTAAGCTCTGTCTTGAGGTTTTTTGTATTATTATTATTTTGTATTTTTAATTCTTTGTATTTTGTTTGTCTAGGAAACCACTTGAACCAGAAAATTGGTTCCTATCTACAGGCAGTAGGACCCAGGGGAATCCCTGCAGCTCCACGCTCGAGTGTGTTCAGTGTGGTTTCATATGTATTTCAGCTTGTGCTCATGCATATGTAATTATGTTATTTAAAAAGGCAGCCTAACGCACCCCCCACGATAACAGGCTCCTTTTCATAATGCAACTCTTGGATAATGTTTGCACAAATCAGATACAAGAATAATGTGAAATTGAGCCATACTAATATCCAGCATAAAGTACAGATGGAAACTACTTGGTTTAATGTATTTAATATTTAATATCAATGTGTTTTATTATTTTCAGCTATGGTTTGCAATCTGTTTTATTGTTGTGTTTCCTTATTTTGTACAAATCATTTCATTTGAGGTCCTTGGGTGATATAAGTCTTTTTTTAACAAATATTAAATAAATTAAATAAAACAATCAATCAATCCCTAGAAAAGCTGTAAACAAGCATGAATAAAATAAGGAAATGCATCTTGACATTTCAAACAACCAGACACATTTTTAAACCACCCTCAGTACCATTGATTAAAAAGAAAAAGTCAGTGAAACAATCAAATTAAAAGAGCCAGGAGTGAGCCCTTCCACCCCATAAAAACCACAGACAGCAATTCAAAACTACATTCATATTTTAAATTCCTCACTTTGGCTAACTTCCAATTAAATGTAAGCAAATATTTTCAAAGTATAAAATGACATGTAAGTAAATATAGGTATAAGCATTAGCTGGCATTATGAAACATTTGCAGTAAATGGCACTATGTTAATACTTTGTATTGCTTATGATTGTCTTTCAATACAATTTCATATCACTAGCAAACAGGTGTGATTAATCGATCACATCGATCGGATGATTCATTGATCAATATACCATGTCAAGATTAAAACCCCTAATATATAGCTAGATAGATAGATAGGTAAAACAAATTGCATGTACACAAAAGATTTAAATGATTAAATACATATTTTGTTTGTGATTGTAGCTTGGGGACAAATTATAACAACTACACAGGTCAAGTAATACTTAAATAAAAATCATTGAAACCTTTTGTGTGCTTCCAAAAAATAATACCCCATCTATTCTATATATATATATATATATATATATATATATATATATATTTTTTTTTTTTTTGAAAGTGCACGCACAAGTTTTTGCTCAAATTTGGAGGATATAATTTGCCACTCTTCTCAAAATAATTTTTCACAATTAACACATGTACGTTGATTTCCTCAACCCTTTTGTAAATGGTTTTAATCAGAATGATGTGGCACTCACCTTCTCAGTGGAGTCTCACAGCTACCTGTCTCTGTGTCCTCTCTCCTTCAGTCTGAGGAGCTGCTGCAGGAATCTGCTGCTATAAACACCTGAGTGCAGGTGATCAGCACATGCAACATGCAAATAAGGACACACAGCAAATGCAATTTTTTTTTTCACCTGGAAAAGGATATATGAAATTGTAATAATAATAATAATAATAATAATAATAATAATAATAATAATAATACCAAAGCTACCTCTTACATTGGAAACTTATTTTATGAAAACAAAAAAAAAATTATTTGCATTACTACTTTACTTCTAAGAAAGAAAAAAAAGAAGAGGGTATAGTTTCACTGATATGCAATTTCTATACAAAAACAACATTACTCGTGCAATTTCTTTTTTTTATAAACTTTTTTGTATTATTATTATTATTATTATTATTATTATTATTATTATTATTATTATTAGTAGTAGTAGTAGTAGTAAACTATATACAGATTGTTGCAGGTGGGACAGGTTAAATGGAGACAATTTCTAATTGATTTATATACCTACTTTTCAATAAGTATATATATATATATATATATATATATATATATATATATATATATATATATATATATAACCATGCAATTAAAGAAACTTTAAAATGATATCACAAAAGCCTGCTGGCATAACAGTAGTACAGTACTTCATGTTAGATTTCGAAATGATACATTTATTCATTTGTCAGTTTTTGTTAAGTATATGGAAAACTACAAAGTGGTATGTAATTCAATAGGTTAATGTAACATTATTCAGCAGGTTTCATTCGACTTTATGAAGTTAGTTAATTCTATTAGCCATAGCTGTAGGTACATTGGCAGAAGAAAACAAATCAATAACAAATAGTTAGCAGAGCTCCTTCCAGTCCAGGGCAGGCTTGAGTCCTGGAGACTGAACTGCTCCCTTCCACAAGCAAAGGCAGAGTCCTAGAGACACCCCTAATGCTGACCTGAACACAAAGTACTGGCCCTGTGTGGTGAATAGGACGACACTAATATCCACTGTCTGTCCGGAAGCTATGTAATTGAGACCACTGTGACTCGAGCTGATTCAAACCCATGCCTCTCTGAATCTGTGTATGAAAGTAACATGATATGAAATGTACAATTCAAATGTGGTGAATTTCATCTATATCTGAAGCAGCCTTTGTATGTAGGTCAGCCTCTTCTCATAAATGCAAAAACTTCCTGCTTATGTTCCTGGTGTAGCAGGCAGACTGCATGCAAACTAGGTTAAAAAAGGATTGTTTTTTGTTTTTGTTTGGTTTTTTACAGTGTGCTTATTCATAAGGTGCTTTAATGAGCAGACTCAGTGGGACCAGCACAAAAAACATGCAAATAAGAATACTGAGCAAACACAACTTGTGTTTTGCCCCTTTTTTAAAACTTGAAAGGGCTGTTGGAGAAGATAATGAGAATACTGGAAATCATAATAGTTTATTATTATTATTATTATAAAATGATAACACTGCTGCTATAAAGGAACCTGCTATTATAAAGTCCTGCATGCAGGTGACCAGCACACGCAACATGCAAGTAACATCCCTAAAGGGCTGAAGGAAAGCTGAGATTATAATTATTAATACAACAGCAGTAGTAGCAATAGTAGTAGTCTCAGTAGTATCTTACTAGCAAGACCACCTTGAAAATGAGATGAATATCTCAAGATTTCTATCCTGGTTAAATAAATATTTTTGATTGCTTAGAATCCATTGCACTATTGCAGTACAGTATATTGTTCCATGATTATATTCCTCTCCATACCTGTACTAAAAACACCCTCTAATTTAGCTATTAGGTTAACAGCAAACAAAATAATTCAATAAACACATTAAATCTTGTGCATACATTTCCATATGTCTTGTGATTATTTCTTCACACAGTGAATGGAAGTTCAGGGCATTTATGTAATTATTTAATCAGCTGCAGACACTTTACACATGCTAGTTAAAGTATCTACAATATGCATTGACTCAATAAAAGGACCAGTGGCAAAGTGGTTTGCAAATACATTATAATATATATATATATATATATATATATATATATATATATATATATATATATATATATATATATATAGTAAAAGAATTGCACCACTGAGGTTCTTTACCCCTTTAAAAACAGACCCAGGACACAGGAAATTGAGGTTTAAATGCTTACGCTATTTTTTTAATAAACAAACACAAAACAAAATAAACAAAACAAACACCTAGCTCTTTTCTTGAGCACTAAACTAAAACACAGGACAGCTAAGCTGTTTACCTGTTCAAACTAAAAACAAAGGCAAACACATTGTTTAAGCAAATCACCCCAAACAGGCTTTACACTACCTTCTCTTTATAATTACGGCTGTACAAACACACCAGCACAGTCAGGCTTCTACACACCTCAGCAGCCCAGAACAATTTGGCTGCTTTCTTTAAATACCCTGCACCTGGCTCTGATTTACAATGATAGCCAGGTGCAGGGGATAACACAATTAACAAATAATTAAACAATTAATCCAAATGTGCATAAGCACATGTTTTCTGCAGGGAGGATTTTAACCCCCCTCCCTGCTGTGTTACAATATATATATACTTAATCTTGTCTTACAATATATATAAACTTCTAATCATTTCCAAAGATTGTTTAAATGTGTTCTGTGAAGAATACAGTAAAACCAGATAGCGAATCAGCCATTGTTAACCAATTTACAGCTATTTTGTAATATTTCAGTTCTGTTAATAATGTGTCTTTATATTGGGCGGATCAATAGGACAGGTTACAATGAGACTGGCTGCATAACACACAGGGTAAAGGTTTTACGGCATGGTTGTAAGGTCTCTCTTTGAAATGTTTCTTTTTATGTGATATAACGTTGTATTATGGAGTCATATTATTTATATGCTTCCTTGTATACTTCTGTTTTGCATTTTGTCCACCATGAACAAGCTTTTATATATTAGCAACTTTGTTTTGAAAGCAGGTTCCTGTTTCTCTAAATGTGGATACAAGATGGACACTGTGAGCTAGAAAGGGAAGCAGGTGGCAGGTAACATTGGTCTGAGCTCTCTCACAGACAGTCTGCCTTTGTGTGGTGCATGAGAAATTACGTGTCAGGAGAGAAAATATAATCAACTTTGCATCCCATTGTGCAGTCCCCAGCTTGTATGGAGCACTTAAAAACTTGTCCAGGCCTGAAAATGTCTGTGGGCAGCACTGGCCTCACGCTTATAAATGTTTCCCACAGTAAAAGCATAGCAAAGTTTAATAAAGCATAGTGAAAGCATGGTAAAGTATAGGTAACCATAGCATATCGAAAGCCCAGAGAGGTACAGTAAAGCAGTGGTTTTCAACCTTTTCATCTCAAGTACCAGTGTTTCCAGCAGGGGACCACCAGGTGGACCAGTAACCACGTGCAATCTTAAACTGCTGTTGTAAAACAGAGACCTACCCCATTACAAGTGGCTGCTTTGGTTCCCCATCAGTAACTTTGAAAGTTCACGACAAATGTCTCTCATTGCAGGGCTCCAGATTAACTTTTTCCCTTAGGAGCCAATGGCTTTATTTATTCTCAGCATAACCACACAAATGACAAAGAATATATATGAATACCAAACAGGATTATTAGAAATATGATGGTGTCATGCTTTAAAATAAATATGCATGTTTACTGTAACATGTGGTTCTCTCTAAACTGCACGTGTGAGACTTATATATTGAATGTAATTGCTCAAGGGGTGATTTAAGGAATTCATTTATTAGCTGCTATCACTTTAAATGACAGATAATATTAGTTTGCGACCATGTTGAAAACCCGCATGTGACAGGACAGCGTCACTGGCAATGTCGACCAGGAAAGGAGACTCGGACACAGAAACTGCAGTTCCAAAGCGCTAATGCGCATGTTTAATGCAAACAAATACAGAGCAGACAACAAACAAAAACACATTAACAAAACAAAACGGCACCTCATCAGAGGCCAGCCCCAGACCAGTCAGGGAGTCCATTCCATCATTTCCTTTAAGCTTCTTAAATCGCACCTAGAACCAGCTTCTTCGCCCGACGGCGCCTATCGTGTGTTTTCGGGTCCCCCGAGGTTGCCGGCCAACCGGCCCGAGGCCGAGCCCTACTCATCATCAGTCAGGGTCCCGACGGTCAGGGACCCCCTTTCCTATCCATACCCCTCAAACACAAAACCTCAAAACAGCTTGATCACGAGCTGCTCTTTTCAATCTCAAGTTAAGAAGCACCTCATTATCAAGCTTCATTGCTTTCACTGCCCTGGATCGCTCCCTGCAAATTTGTAATTAACCTTGTCAACTGCCAAAACAATAAAATAGTTAACAAAACAATGAACTCAACTTAAACAATTACTCAAAATTAACTTGGAGCCAGGTTTGTTACCTGACTCCACCCACTACAGTGCTACAAATTATATATATATATTAGATAGATAGGGAAATGTTTAGATCACAACAGTTGTAGTCTCTATATACAATTAAACACACTCAAAGACCTTAATATAAAATGTAGTTGCACCAGTAACTAATGTAACAATTGTGAAATTATTAATCAAACAAAACATACCCACCACCACCACCTTAATATAAACCAGTGTTCCAGCAGTGACACTAAAACACACCCTCCCTTCAATACCCTGAATAGAAATGATAAGGCTATAGGTGCTACTATATTATAAATGCACCCACCACCACCTTCATAGAAATCTGAATTGCACCAATATAATGTAAAATTGACAGACGAAAACCAAACATCACAATATAAACCAGGACATAATGTAAAATGAATAGGAAACTAAACAGCCTCAATTTTTTTTTTTTTAAATGCAGACCTGATAACAATCAACAGGAGAACACCAACATGGTGATACAACTTATAATTGAACTGGCAGTTTTCTATCACAAATTCATTCATACAAGCACATTATCACTGGAGCAGTTTATTGAACGTATGAAGATGCTGGAATTAAACAGTGTTTGCTTGGTGTCATTGGTCCCAGGTTTTTGATATTACAAAACCTCACTTTATTACTTATTACAGCAGCCTTAAACAAGTCAAAACATTCAGAAATGAAGCAATGCATTTGGCAGTCTACTCTTTGCAGACCCTACTGTTCATGTTGATCTGTTTAATCTCTTTAGTATTATATTGATCTTAATGCAGATTAAAATATTTCTGAACTTCCCAATTATATTGATTTGAACCCCTGATTATATTATGTATAGTTACTTAAATATTAAAATCAAAACAGTCAAAAGCCATTGACTAGAATTTCTTTATAATGCCCTGAACCCCCACTTGCAATGCCTGTGCTGGTATCTCACGGATCAGAGCACTTCTCCTCCTCCTCCTCCTCCTCCTCCTCATCCTCCTCATCCACATCCTTGTGGAAAATCTCTCCGTATTGTTTTCTCCAGCGCATGTTAACACAGTCCATCGGAAACTTCTTGGAGAAATGTTCCCGAAACTGAAACCACAAGAAACTCAATGTTATCAAGAAACCTTTCTATCTATCTATCTATCTATCTATCTATCTATCTATCTATCTATCTATCTATCTATCTATCTATCTGTGTGAGAGAAATGAGTGTCACAAAGTACAGGAACCAGGAAAACAGTGTCAGTTTGTATTTCTGAAAGGGAATGTCACCTACCTGCTCTAAAATGGCTTCGCTCACTTATGGGGCTTCAAGATTCACTCCTTTTGGTGCAGTAAATTTGACCCTTCTGATTGCCATGTTATCTGTGCAGACAAACAGAAGAGTTCACACACACATTATATAAACACAATATAAAACAACAGGACCCTACCTGATCTAAACAGCAGTGGCTCCAGCTGGTACCTGCAGCTCTCACCAGTTTACTCTAGTAGATGTAGATCACATGACCCATGACATAGTTTGTTGGATGAGAATCAGCTTGGACAAATTCCACTGTACAAACTGCACATACCTTGAGAGACCGGTGTTGAAGGTGGGCTTGAGGGTTCAGGATCTGCAAGAAGGAAACAAGATTAAAACATATTTCACATTTGAAATTCCTGCATTTTAATTATTTATTTCTTAGCAGACGCCTTATCCAGGGCTGACTTACAATTGTTACAAGATTTCACATTATTTTTACATGCAAGTACCCATTGATACAATTGGGATTTTACTGGAACAATCTAGGCAAAGTACCTTGCTCAAGGGTACAGCAGCAGTGTCCCACACCGGGATTGAACCCACGACCACCCGGTCAAGAGTCAAGAGCCCTAACCACTACTCCACACTGCTGCCCAATTGAACTTTGCTTGAACTGTATGCTGCTGTCACCACCGGGACAATGCTGAAAATGAAGCATTTCAGGAATCTCAGTGATGAACTCCTGTTGAATTTAAAAGGGATGACAGGAACACACAAGAGGGCTGTGAATCACACTCTGCAAAGGACACATACCTTCAGAGGTCAGTGTTGAAGGGGGCTTGTGGCATTTAGAACTGTAAAAAAATGCAGGATATAGTGTTTCATGTTTCAAATGTATTGTTCTAATGCAATTTAATTGCACTTTTAGAACAGCATGGTGTGTCACTACCAGCAATGTTGACAACGAGACGTTTCTCTCAGTCATCCTAAATTGTTTAATTTGGTCAAATAAATACACAATAAGAAACTTTGACTTTAAAACAGCACATGTCTCTCCTGTGTGCAACAGATTTAATGAGGCGGCTGGTTTCTGGTTCTTCAGATCTCTAGTCTACACCCTGCCCTCCTCTGGGGGTCAGACAGCTACTGTAGGATCAGATGAACTGGGCCTCTAAGTCCCTGCTCACAGACTGGGGTAAAAACACTGAGCTGAACAAGAACACAGACTGAACAGGAAGCCTTACCATCAAAGCAGAAGAAGGGGAGCTTCAAGCTGCAATCCTTATCATGCCATTCCCCTTTGGATTGACTTGCACCATCCCTTACACCTATAATCACACATTTCTCATTGCCTCCCACATTGTTGGGTTGTTCATTAGCCCAGTTGTGAAATGTGTAGTTATCCCCCTGGTGTGACCACTTCCACGGGTTATTGAACAGGCCTATCCAGAAGGGCTTGCCCTGCGCTTTCTTCACTAGGTCTTCATTTTCACTGGCACTCTTTATACTGACGAGGTCGGTGTGGTGTTCTCTACAGTACTGCTGAGCTTCAGTCCAGGTTTTCAGTTCTTCAATCAGGGTGTATCTCGCAGTGATGTTGCTGGTCTCTGTAAACACAAACAAACAGATTCAAAGCAATGTCAGTTGTGGAGGTGCGGTGGCTCTCTTGTTGTATTAGTGATCGAACCCAGGTCACAAGCAGCTCAGCTATCAAGGTTATACAAAGCGAACTCTAACAGTGATAGCTGCTTTAATGAATACAATTAAAGCTTTTTGTTGCTGGCTGGTATTTGGCAGTTTCAAACTATGCAACTGTTTGAGAGTTTCACATTTCTAAAGCTGTGACCGGATGATAATAAGATTGATCGGATGACAGTGAGTGTGGTTTAAAATGCTGTATATGAAACGAAAAGGCGTTCAGCCAATCCAATGCTGTCTGGACTGTTAGAAAGAAAAACAGTGAGTGAAAACGGATCTAACCATCCGTCACTAAAGGGACTGAACATTTAGGGGGGGCTAATTCAAGGTTCCTCTGTGACAAGATCAGTGGCGGCTTAGTTCAAATCAAACCCAACATGCAAATAAAATGTGGAATAACTTACCATTACCCTCCAACAAAATCTTTTTGATATTTCATTTTATTATATATGAATGCGTTTCTGGGAGGTTGGCTTGGCAACACAGGTTCAGAGGATTCTGATGGATTAGCACAGCTCCTTACTCTCCAAAACAAAGACTCCGCAAAGTCTTCTCTTTATATACAGCTGAGAAAAAAAGGACGAATAGATAACCCCTATATCCCCAGAATCTGATCTTCTCAATAACCCAAGTGAATAGCTCCAAGTTTAATGACAATTGGATAACCGATTCACCAGAAATACGAAAAAAACTGAAAAAAAGTGTTTCATACATATGAGCGGACGTCAGGGAGGTCATTAATAAGGCAATCAGGCACTTTATTAGATCCAGCGGTCACAGCTGACGCCTCTTACCCCATTAGGGTCTCAAACCCTAGAAATTCCTGCAGTCACAGAATATTTCTGTTCCTCAACAACCAGTTCTGGTTCTGCTGTAGGACATTCATAGATTAAAGCATCAAAAAAGTTATATTGCTTTACATATCATGTGCAATACATTGGATCTTGTAAATGTGTTTAAATTGGTTGTCTGTTTCCAGTTTAAGTTTGCAAAAAAAAATACAGCAGAACCTCAGAGTTATAATCCCCTTTGGAATGGAGATTGTTCGTAAGTCTGGAATGTCCATAACTCTGAAAAAGAGTTTTCAATGGTTTTAATAAACGTGTCTGCTAGCTACACCCTCAATCTGGTGAATAACACAAGGAAACAGCACAGTAATGCAATACTCTTATTGGTATGGTTCTAAAGTCTTTAAAATGGTGCTATACATGGAATAAAGGCAACATTTAAGTAACCATTGAAATCGTAACTGTAGCAAAAACACGATTTAAACGTCCATGAAAACTGCGCTACACTGTTTGTACAAAGGTCTATACAATTGCCTAATTGAATCTACAGACAATAAGAATGTTCACTAAAACATCAGAGTGAAAGTTAATATATTTCATTCTGAGTTTTCTTTTTATTAGCTTTTTAGATTTTTTTTAATGTATTTTACCAGTACTAGATCTGTGATTTAAGATAAACATGTGTTTGTAACTCAATAATCATCACAGCCGTTTTATATACAATGACTAAACTTGACAAGTTTAAGTGATTTAGGAGGGATGTATTTTTTTGTTGTTGGCTGCATTGCATTGTGTCTTGGGTGTGTAATGAGTGCTGCTACCTGTAGGGGGAGTAGAAGCCTTTGAATTTACATAACTTTCTATACCGTCAGGGGTGTCAAACTCCAGTCCGAGGGCCGCAGGGTCTTCTGGTTTTCATTCCAACTTAAGCTCTCAATTAACATAATTGATCTAATTATTTGTTCAATTGGACATATTTAATATTTCTCAAGGTATTTTAAAGTCTATGATTTAAAACACACACACACACACTTGATTCAAGTTGCACTACCTATGAAAGTTTGAGGCCTGGACAGAAGTGTTACGTTTGTCCAATCAATCAAATAATTAGATCAATTAAGCAACTGAGAGCTCGGCTGGAACAAAAGCCAAAGCTGAGTTTGACACCCCTGCTGTAGAGGTTTTGGTCTAGTCAGAACTTGTAGAGCTGTGGTTGGCAGCCTAGGGCTGATCCAACTACAAGCGGTTGTGTGTGTAACAGGGCAGAGGCTGGGTCACAGTGCACAACACAAGAGAGCACCTTAACCTCTGTGCAAAAGAGCCAGGCTCATCAGCATTCAGGGTTATTAAGCTTTGAACCTCATCTGACGACTTTCTTACTAAATATGTTTGTGTCCCTGTGTAATTCTACAAATATGTAACGTTTTCATCTTAAAACACAGTTAAACATTTCATCCAAATGAAATTGTAATGCATGCTAGTGGGGGAATGAGAACATTGAAATGAATACTCCTCTGTACATGTTAGTCACTATGGCATTTGACGGAGCTACAGGCATTTTCTCTACACCCCAGTTATCAGGGATATGCATCTGTGCAGGGACTAATACAAACCTACCTGCAAGCAACAGCATCAGGAGCACCAGCTTCTCCATGATAGCCAGACCAGAAACTGAAACAAAGAGAAATTAATCTTTTTAATACAGGTTGAATTTCAAGTGAGTATTGGGTGGGCTTGTATTATTATTATTATTATTATTATTATTATTATTATTATTATTAATCAGACCTTCAACCACTGAAAAAATTAAGAGATATAGATTACATTTAGTGATGTCCAGCTATAACTTCTGTTGGAATAAAAGGTTTTCCTATTTTCATATAAGGCAAAAGTGACAACATGTCAGAGATTGCTATTATGATACTGTGTGTGTGTGTGAGTGCGTGCGTGCGTGCGTGCCTGCGTGTGTGTGTGTGTGTGTGTGTGTGTTATGGACCATTGCCCAAATCGTGCAGTTACCGTAATGCCCGGGCATTTAGCAAAGTGCCCAGCTGCAGCGGGCAGATGCTGCATTAGCTTCGAATATCATTCAATACCAGTACGCGACGCCTCTGGTATCGAACCCGGGTCACAAGCAGCTCAGCTATCAAGGTTATACAAAGCGAACTCTAACAGTGATAGCTGCTTTAATGAATACAATTAAAGCTTTTTGTTGCTGGCTGGTATTTGGCAGTTTCAAACTATGCAACTGTTTGAGAGTTTCACATTTCTAAAGCTGTGACCGGATGATAATAAGATTGACCGGATGACAGTGAGTGTGGTTTAAAATGCTGTATATGAAACGAAAAGGCGTTCAGCCAATTCAATGCTGTCTGGACTGTTAGAAAGAAAAACAGTGAGTGAAAATGGATCTAACCATCCGTCACTAAAGGGACTGAACATTTAGGGGGGGCTAATTCAAGGTTCCTCTGTAACAAGATCAGTGGCAGCTTAGTTCAAATCAAACCCAACATGCAAATAAAATGTGGAATAACTTACCATTACCCTCCAACAAAATCTTTTTGATATTTCATTTTATTATATATGAATGCGTTTCTGGGAGGTTGGCTTGGCAGTGGGTGAACAGAGAAAACGAAATGCTTTGACACAAGCACTTTTATTAAACTGCTCATAAAATAAACACTGCACCTAATACCCAACTGGGGGAACAAATAACCTTGTCAGGATGTCTGTCTCCTATCATAAAACACAGGTTCAGAGGATTCTAATGGATTAGCACAGCTCCTTACTCTCCAAAACAAAGACTCCGCAAAGTTTTCCATTTATATACAGCTGAGAAAAAAAGGACGAATAGATAACCCCTATATCCCCAGAATCTGATCTTCTCAATAACCCAAGTGAATAGCTCCAAGTTTAATGACAATTGGATAACCGATTCACCAGAAATACGAAAAAAGCTGAAATGATTCATACATATGAGCGGACGTCAGGGGGGTAATTAATAAGGCAATCAGGCACTTTATTAGGTCCAGCGGTCACAGCTGACGCCTCTTACCCCATTAGGGTCTCAAACCCTAGAAATTCCTGCAGTCACAGAATATTTATGTTCCTCAACAACCAGTTCTGGTTCTGCTGTAGGAGACTCATAGATTAAAGCATCAAAAAAGTTATATTGCTTTACATATCATGTGCAATACATTGTATCTTGTAAATGTGTTTAAATTGGTTGTCTGTTTTCAGTTTAAGTTTGCAAAAAAAAATACAGCAGAACCTCAGAGTTATAATCCCCTTTGGAATGGATAAGTCTGGAATGTACATTACTCTGAAAAAGAGTTTTCAATGGTTTTAATAAACGTGTCTGCTAGCTGCACCCTCAATCTGGTGAATAACACAAGGAAACAGCACAGTAATGCAATACTCTTATTGGTATGGTTCTAAAGTCTTTAAAATGGTGCTATAAATGGAATAAAGGCAACATTTAAGTAACCATTGAAATCATAACTGTAGCAAAAACACGATTTAAACGTCCATGAAAACTGCGCTACACTGTTTGTACAAAGGTCTATACAATTGCCTAATTGAATCTACAGACAATAAGAATGTTCACTAAAACATCAGAGTAAAACTTAATATATTTAATTCTGAGTTTTCTTTTTATAGGCTTTTTAGATTTTTTTAAATGTATTTTACCAGTCCTAGATCTGTGATTTAAGATAAACATGTGTTTGTAACTCAATAATCATCACAGCCGTTTTATATACAATGACTAAACTTGACTTCTTCTTGGCTGCATTGCATTGTGTCTTGGGGTGTGTAATGAGTGCTGCTACCTGTAGGGGGAGTAGGAGCCTTTGAATGTACATTACATACTATAGAGCAGGGGTGTCAAACTCCAGTCCGAGGGCCGTAGAGTCTTCTGGTTTTCATTCCAACTTCAGCTCTCAATTAACATAATTGATGTAATTATTTGTTCAATTGGACATATTTAATATTTTCAAGGTATTTTACAGTAGGTGATTTAAAAAATAAAAAAAAAACCCACACACACACACCCTTGATTCTCAAGGTGCACTACCTATGAAAGTTTGAGGCCTGGACAGAAGTGTTACATTTGTCCAATCAATCAAATAATTAGACCAATTAAGTAACTGAGAGCTCGGGTGGAACAAAAGCCAGAGCTGAGTTTGACACCCCTGCTGCAGAGGTTTTGGTCTTGTCAGAACTTGAAGAGCTGTGGTTGGAAGCCTAGGGCTGATCCAACTACAAGCGGTTGTGTGTGTAACAGGGCAGAGGCTAGGTCACAGTGCACAACACAAGAGAGCACCTTAACCTCTGTGCAAAAGAGCCAGGCTCATCAGCATTCAGGGTTATTAAGCTTTGAACCTCATCTGACGACTTTCTTACTAAATATGTTTGTGTCCCTGTGTAATTCTACAAATATGTAAACGTTCTCATCTTAAAACACAGTTAAACATTTCATCCAAATGAAATTGTAATGCATGCTAGTGGGGGAATAAGAACATTGAAATGAATACTCCTCTGTACATGTTAGTCACTATGGCATTTGACGGAGCTACAGGCATTTTCTCTACACCCCAGTTATCAGGGATATGCATCTGTGCAGGGACTAATACAAACCTACCTGCAAGCAACAGCATCAGGAGCACCAGCTTCTCCATGATAGCCAGACCAGAAACTGAAACAAAGAGAAATGAATCTTTTTAATACAGGTTGAATTTCAAGTGAGTATTGGGTGGGCTTGTATTATTATTATTATTATTATTATTATTATTATTATTATTATTATTATTAATCAGACCTTTTCAACACCTGAAAAAATTGTGAAGAGATATAGATTACATTTAGTGGTGTCCAACTATAACTTATGTTGGAATAAAAGGTTTTCCTATTTTCATATAAGGTAAAAGTGACAACATGTCAGAGATTGCTATTATGATACTGTGTGTGTGTGTGAGTGCGTGCGTGCGTGTGTGCGTGTGTGTGTTATGGACCATTGCCCAAATAGTGCAGTTGCCGTAATGCCCGGCATTTAGCAAAGTGCCCAGCTGCAGCGGGCAGATGCTGCATTAGCTTCGAATATCATTCAATACCAGTACGCGACGCTCTGGTATACATTATCCCATACATAATGTTTGGTGGTCATCTTCGAATTGAAAGAGAACATTAGGAGGCTGTGTGGTCCAGAGGTTAAAGAAAAGGGCTTGTAACCAGGAGGTCCCCGGTTCAAATCCCACCTCAGTTCACTGATTCATTGTGTGACCCTGAGCAAGTCACTTTACCTCCTTGTGCTCCATCTTTCGGGTGAGACGTAATTGTAAGCGATTCTGCAGCTGATGCATAGTTCACACATCCTAGTCTCTGTAAGTCACCTTGGATAAAGGCGTCTGCTAAATAAACAAATAATAATAAATAAATAAATAATAATAATAATTAACCGTGGTTCCTGGAAAGAGAAGACGACCACCAACCTCGAGGTCGCTTCAGTCACCCTCACGGGTTCGATGGAAAAAGAGGAAGATCTTCCTGTGAGTGACAGCTTTATACCCTCGGTGGGCGGGACCGAGGGCGTCATCCCAGGAAGGTGCCTTTGGCAGCTCTGATATAGAGAGCTCAGCATTACCTATCTCAAGGGCAGGAATATCCCATACATAATGTCGGTGGTCGTCTTCGACTTAGGGGTGGGTTTGGTCTGACGGCCAACAATGTCGGGTTCGTACGGTGATGGAAAAATCATGGAATTTTAAACCAGCGATTTCCAGGCTTGGAAAAAGTATTTAAAAGTCATAAAAAAATTGCTTAGAAAAGGTCTGCACTATTTGTTGTTTAAGACTACCGTTTTGTTTTTGGCTGTTTCCGCAGCTTTTTTTTTGTGTTTTTTACTGTGGTTGCTAAGTAACGAACTTGGCAACAAAGGCACGTACGTCATTGCCTAACCATTTCCGGAAAAGCGAAGGGGGTATATATATATATATATATATATATATATATATATATATATATATATATATATATATATATCGTGGAAAACTGTAAAAATGTTTTTGCAGGCACTTGATTTTTGTGACTAACTTGATTGAGACCAGTAGGCGCCTAACCCATAGAGCACAGGGGAGGCAATACCGGTATACATTTTGCTCCTCTACTTTTTTGCTCAGGAGACACTATTATTTTGTTATGGTTTTGCCTTTAAAAGGCTTAAAATGTAATTAAAAAAAAAAAAAAAAACACCTGAAAGTCATTCAGAAGACGCCAGAAGTCTGACAATGAAACTCACCCTACACGAACATTGGTTTGACCCAAGTCCGCACTGCACATACTTTAGTGAAGTACGGTAGAATGGTTTTATTATTATTTATTTATTATTTTCAGTTACGTTTCAGACGGACTCCCCAATGTAATGCTGAGTGCGTCACTGAACAGAGTCTCACCTGAGTATGAATGACAGCGAAACTACTGTGCGGTTCTTTATTGAAGAAAACATTTCCATACCCGTTACAAGTATTTCTTTGCACTCGTTATTCGACATGGACCTACTTTGAACCTTTGGAACATTCTCCTGCTTTATACAAATACAAGTATTACATTAAAAAAGTGTGTTTGTATATATATATATATATATATATATATATATATATATATATATATATATATATATATATATATATATATATACAGTACTGTGCAAAAGTTTTAGGCAGGTGTGAAAAAATGCTGTAAAAGTAAGAATGCTTTCAAAAATAGACATGTTAATAGATTATTGTAACAGGGCGAGGTGCCCTGTACATTGTTTTGTTTATTTATTTTAGATCGGGGTCTCCTCCTCCGCCCCTGTGTTTATTTTGTATTGTTTATTTATTTTTATTGTATTATTTTAGATGACGGCGAGCCGATAATTTGTTTAGTGACGGCGTTGCCGTTTGTTTGTTTATGTTTTGTTTAGTTACGTGGATGGAAGCCCCATCCACGTAGTAATTAATAAACTCGTGCAGATTGTGGCCGAGGGGTAATAGAATAATTAATTGCAAGTTAGTTAAACCCCTCGGCCACAATATAAAAGGCTGCAGCTCTCTAGCTCGCGGTGGTGTGTGGTTGTTGTGAGAGCGAGAGCAACGTGAAAGAACATAGGAACAGTGAAGGCAATCTGCCCAGCCTGACCTTTGTCGTCGTATATTTTGTGTTCATGATTTTGTTTTGTTTACCTGTTTTATTTTCGCTCTGTGAGCAAGTTTCTTTTTGTTAAAACCTTTTATTTATTTTTGTGATTTAAAAATAATAAAAACGGCACAAGCGCCTGTTGAACTGCAGTACTTGCCTGGTGTCAGTGATCCTTCCTGCTTCTGCTTGACGTCACCGCTCAGTCACCCTTTCACAATTATATTTATCAATTAACTAAATGCAAAGTGAGTGAACAGAAGAAAAATCTAAATCAAAACCATATTTGGTGTGACCACCCTTTGCCTTCAAAACAGCATCAAGCATCAATTCTTCTAGGTACACTTGCACACAGTTTTTGAAGGAACTCGGCAGGTAGGTTGGCCCAAACATCTTGGAGAACTAACCACAGTTCTTCTGTGGATTTAGGCAGCCTCAGTTGCTTCTCTCTCTTCATGTAATCCCAGACAGACTCGATGATGTTGAGATCAGGGCTCTGTGGGGCCATACCATCACTTCCAGGACTCCTTGTTCTTCTTTACGCTGAAGATAGTTCTTAATGACTTTCGCTGTATGTTTGGGGTCATTGTCATGCTGCAGAATAAATTTAGGGCCAATCAGATGCCTCCCTGATGGTATTGCATGATGGATAAGTATCTGCCTGTACGTCCTCAGCATTGAGGAGACCATTAATTCTGACCAAATCCCCAACTCCATTTGCAGAAATGCAGCCCCAAACTTGCAAGGAACCTCCACCATGCTTCACTGTTGCCTGCAGACACTCATTCGTACGCTTCCAGCCCTTCGGCGAACAAACTGCCTTCTGCTACAGCCAAATATTTCAAATTTTGACTCATCAGTCCAGAGCACCTGCTGACATTTTTCTGCACCCCAGTTCCTGTGTTTCGTGCATAGTTGAGTCGCTTGGCCTTGTTTCCACGTCGGAGGTATGGCTTTTTGGCCGCAAGTCTTCCATGAAGGCCACTTCTGACCAGACTTCTCCCGACAGTAGATGGGTGTACCAGGGTCCCACTGTTTTCTGCCAGTTCTGAGCTGATGGCACTGCTGGACATCTTCCGATTGCAAAGGAACTAAGCATGATGTGTCTTTCATCTGCTGCAGTAAGTTTCCTTGGCCGACCACTGCGCTCACGGTCCTCAACGTTGCCTGCTTTCTTTGTGCTTCTTCAAAAGAGCTTGGACAGCACATCTGGAAACCCCTGTCTGCCTTGAAATTTCTGCCTGGGAGAGACCTTGCTGATGCAGTATAACTACCTTGTGTCTTGTTGCTGTGCTCAGTCTTGCCATGGTGTATGACTTTGACAGTAAACTGTCTTCAGCAACCTCACCTTGTTAGCTGAGTTTGGCTGTTCCTCACCCAGTTTTATTCCTCCTACACAGCTGTTTCTGTTTCAGTTAATGATTGTGTTTCAACCTACATATTGAATTGATGATCATTAGCACCTGTTTGGTGTAATTGTTTAATCATACACCTGACTATATGCCTACAAAATCCCTGACTTTGTGCAAGTGTACCTAGAAGAATTGATGCTGTTTTGAAGGCAAAGGGTTGTCACACCAAATATGGATTTGATTTAGATTTTTCTTCTGTTCACTCACTTTGCATTTAGTTAATTGATAAATATAATCTATTAACATGTCTATTTTTGAAAGCATTCTTACTTTACAGCATTTTTTCACACCTGCCTAAAACTTTTGCATAGTACTATATATATATATATATATATATATATATATATATATATATATATATATATATATATATATATATATATATATATATATCATAACACCTACGTGTATGCATAAAAATATGTTACACATTTATAGCTGATTTCTATCCTTATTTTCAATAACAATTTTCAAATTTGAAAGATATAATTTGCAACTCTTCTCAAAATAATTTTTCATAATTAACACATGTACGTTGATTTCCTCAACCCTTTTGTAAATGGTTTTAATCAGAATGATGTGGCACTCACCTTCTCAGTGGAGCCTCACAGCTACCTGTCTCTGTGTCCTCTCTCCTTCAGTCTGAGGAGCTGCTGCAGGAATCTGCTGCTATAAACACCTGAGTGCAGGTGATCAGCACACGCAACATACAAATAAGGACACACAGCAAATGCAATGAGTTTATTTTAAACCTGGAAAAGGATATATGAAATTGTAATAATAATAATAATAATAATAATAATAATAATACCAAAGCTACCTCTTACATTGGAAACGTATTTTATGAAAACAAAAACAAAAAATCTTATTTGCATTACTATTAACAAAAAAAAAAAAAGACGTGGGTATAGTTTCACTGATATGCAATTTGTATACAAAAACAACATGATATTGATACTTTATTTTTTGGTATTATTATTATTATTATTATACTTAGTATACTTTTTTCTTACAGAGAGATTGTTGCAGGTGGGACAGGTTAAATGGAGAGAATTTCTAATTGATTTATATACCTACTTTTCAATAACTATATATATATATATACAGTACCAGTCAAAAGTTTGAGTACACCTGCTTGAAACCAGGTTTTTCATGATTATCTATGCTTTTAACTGTATAAACTTGTCTATAAACACTTAATATTTCATTATATGATATGTGTACTTATATAAGCTGATAATCATAATGAATTGCATTCAAAATTTTATTTTTAAATGAAAATGTAAATCTTGTCAATTTCAATGAAATGGTCACCCAAAGCAAGGGGATTTCAGTCTGAAGCCCAAGTCAGTTAAAAGTCTGAAATGTGTATAACACGGTGTTAGAACACTGGCCTAAGTATAAAAGTGTCTTTGTTAGATGTTCTCCAAGTTAACTAGCATGTTAACTAATTAACCTTTGTCACCAATTATTGTTAACAGGTGAGGGTCCATGATTACTATAAATATAGGTAGCAGAGGCACAAGTTTGTCATTCCTGAATGTAAGGAAGCAGAAAATGGCAAAATACGCTCAGTTAAGCAAAGAAAAAGACTGTCATTACTTTAAGAAATGAAGGTCAATCTTTAAGACAAATCGCAAGAACTTTGCAAGTGTCTGTAACTGCTGTGGCCAAGACCATCAAACGATTTGAAGAAACTGGCACTCATGAGGATTGAACAAGGTCAGGCAGGCCAAGGGTGACCTCAGAATCAGAGAACAAGTTCATTCGAGTCACAAGTTCTGCTAAACCGCATTAACTGCCCCTGAAATACAAGCTCAGCTACATGCTACTAGAAGTACCGATGTTTCAACATCAACTGTTCAGAGGAGATTGCATGAAGCTGGCCTAACTGGAAGAATTGCTGCAAAGAAACCATTGTTAAGAGTGCAGAATAAGAGGAAGAGACTTGCCTGGGCCAAAAACACAGAAACTGGACGTTTGAGGAGTGGAAGTCGGTCTTATGGACCGATGAGTCAAAATTTGAAATATTTGGGTCCAACCGCCGAGTATTTGTAAGACGAGAGAGGGTGAGCGCATGAGTTCTGCATGTGTGGTTCCCACTGTCAAGCATGGAGGAGGCAGTGTCGTGGTCTGGGGTTGCTTTGCTGGTGACAGAGTTGATGATCTTTACCAAGTCCATGGCAAGCTTAACCAGCATGGCTAACATAGCATACTTCAGAGGCATGCCATTCCATCAGGATTACGGCTAGTTGGGCAGTCATTCATTCTTCAGCAAGATAATGACCCGAAACACACCTCAAAGTTGTGCAAGAACTATCTGGCGAAGAAGGAAAGTGAAGGACAACTCAATCTAATGACCTGGCCTGCCCAGTCTCCAGACCTCGATCCCATAGAACTTGTATGGGACAAACTGGACAGAAGAGTCAAAGCAAAGCTACCCACAAGTGCCCTACATCTCTGGGAATTGCTGCAGAAGAGCTGGGAAGACATGTCGGGTGATTTCCTGCTGAAACTTGTTAACCGAATGCCTTGTGTTTGCGAGGCTGTTATTAAGGCAAAGGGGGGCTATTTTGAGGGATCCAAGATTTAGAGACAATTTTCAATTTTCTTGAACATTGCTTTGATACTCCTTATGCTTTGTTTTGTATATTGTAACATGTGTTTTCATTTTCAAGTATTTACAGAAACGTAGACGACGTAAAACATTGTCAATTATGAAAAAAACCTAGTACTCAAACTTTTGACTGGTACTGTATATATATATATATATATATATATATATATATATATATATATATATATGAGAAAAAGTTTAAAATATTAAAAATTTAAATATATAAACAGTCACCTCCAAAATCATTTTTTTCTGAAAAAGATAGGTGTCAGAAATATTGGCACCCCTAAAGATTCTTATAAATAAAATCAAACAAAATTAAATCTGCATTAACATTCTACTTCTTTAAGTTCATCTCAGTCTTAAGGAACTGTACTGTAGCCTTCCATGGCTTTTTTTTTTTGGAAATAAATTTATAATTTGAGAAATGTGTAATTTTGGTTGATTCCATTGAATCATTAATAAAGTCAAATATATTCCGCATGTTGGAAAATTACAATATAGCTCAGTACTGGTATTATTTATTTTATACAGTCTTTTTTGCTCATCTTTATCAAGGGTGCCAATAATTTTGGAGGTGACTGTATATATATATATATATGTGTGTGTGTGTGTGTGTGTGTGTGTGTGTTTGTGTGGAACGACTGTTGGCAGACTAAAGACTTGTGGTCTCGTACTAACTGGAACAAATATGAAAAAAACTGAACTATTCATAACAACAAATTATAAATGACTTGAAATGTTCTTGGGGAAAAAAAACTGTGTCAAAACGTTTGCAACAAAACCAGTTTCATCCTTATTCAACTGATTTAACTTAATGTAGGCCTAATTTACATATATATATATATATATATATATATATATATATATATATATATATATATATATATATATATAATATATATAATTAATTCCATTCCTCTTTCCAGTGTCTCTGCTTTCAGCCTCTTCCACAGTGAAGGAAGCATGCAATCTGCTTACAAGTGTATCCTGTGCAGCTGTGCGCTGCAGAATCGCTGTGGAATCCTTTCAGCCATCCTCCACAGTTTCAATACAATCTTTTATACACTCTATGAAATAAAGGTTTTGCGCCATTGTATAATTTTACACATGACTACTGGCCATGATTACCTTCGTTTGGATGTACTGAGAATTTAAGCTTTTATAGTGTAGCGATTCGTGTATTGTGTTTGCGTACTGTATTCCCTGTTGTTTCTACTGTCTGTGCTGTTATTACCGGTATTGTGTTCCTCTTCCCCCCCGTCTGTATTACCTGTAGTTGCGGGTTCGCTCTGTCTCTGTGGCTGTGCGAGCTGTCCTGCACGCATGGTGCGCCCTGGCCCCTGTCATTGGTTGGTGGTTGTGTGTGCCCATTGGTCCTAGTGTACGGCTGGGGACCAATGGGATAGCTGGTCGCTCTGGCACTCGATTAGCATAAAGGGGCGGGGCTAAGTTATAAAAGGGGGCGTTGCACGCTCAGCTGGCAGTCCAGGACAAGCGGCTGCTGAAATGCTCTTGCTTAGGTGCCGAGAGGGATCCGAAATAAAGCTTTGAACCTAAAAGCAGCGTGTTGTCTCCTTCTGTTCTGCCTACTGCGTGAAACGCTACAATAGGAAATACCTGAAATATGTAATTAGCATTTCTGATTTGTTTTACACCTTTTATAATTTACATAATGCATTTGTGTGAATTAAATAATGAGGACTAAGACAAGTTTTGTTGATCCGCTAACGCAGCTTCATTCATTTTTGAGGTGTTTTAAGATTATTAGATTATATTATTTAGGTTTCTAAAAAAAAAAATAATACAAAATAATTACATATATATATATCAATCTTGTAACAAAAAAACACTTAAATGTACAGTCAGCGCTCACGTATCCGATATAACATTTTGATTTCAGAGACGATTAAACACGTGTGACGCATATCTGATTATTTCATTTTGGGCCGTTCCAACTAGCGGTTGCAATCTTGTGATCCCGTATGCTAATTCAGCTCCCGAAATCCCGGGATTTATAGCAAAGATTCTGTTTTTACTCACAATTTCCCCCTTGTTTCGTTATGCGCACATCGGGGTCATTCTGTCCCCAAGTCATTGGCCCGGTGCTGGCTGCCCAGTCTGCAAATCCACGCCAGGCCCACAGCAGCTGCCAGTTATGGGGCAACATTTCAGCCCCTGTTGGGCTATTGTTGGGCCAATGTGAACATTTTTGTTGGGATACTCGGTGTCAAACACAAATATAAGACACTGCTTTAGCTAACTGCATACAAAACACTCTGTGAACACATAAATATTTCACAACATACACTAATCATTTCAACTGAATTAAACCTCCTTTTTATTGATAGCCTAAAATGTAGTTCCAATCTTCCCAAAAAATAATCATTTCCATGCAAAGAAACATTATCCCATCCAACCAACAGTGTGGTTTCTCATGGACCCAGGCTGCCCAAATAATATCTATATATTATTTTCTTCATCGTTTTATGTGTTAAATTGACTGCACTTGCACTGTAATATCCCCAGGGCTGGATGGGTCCCAGACCCCTTGCGCAGGAAAACGTGCATTGTTGCTCCACATTGCGTAACCCTGTAGAGTCCACTCACTGTTCTGTAGGAGTCTAACCCTGGTTGCTAGTCCAGATGTCAACGTGTGTGGATTGGCTTGTGTGTTTAATTGTATGGGGTTTGAAAGGGATGGCGTGGAATACTCGTTGTTCGGATGTAAGGAGTGTTGCTGAGTATGGTGTCGATAGTCCCTTGAACCTGTTCTGCTGTTTGTCTGCAAATAAAGACCCTGCTGTTCGTTTTTCACAATTAGCAATGGGTTCTCTTGTTATATGTAAACATGCAAGTATGCATACCAGCAAATGTAAAAAATAAAATGTCTTTGATAATGGTAACAAATGAGAACAAACAAGCCCAAGACTGTGTTAAAAACTTTATTGTAATAATTCAGAAAACATACAGAGTATGAATTGTGACAATGTGCTGGTTTCCTTGCCCAGTGCATGATCTGTTTATTTTCATACCAAGCAGAGACACCCTTGAACATGTTGCATTGCATCCAGCAGGCTGCACATTGGAAACTGTTCTTTTTCAACACCATATTGCGTGCCTCTCTCTCAATACGTTATCAATGTATGCTTTTGTCTAGCATGTACTGTATGAATAATAATAATAAAAATATCTTCAATTCATTTCTTTTATCAAATATTCCTGCCCATATATATTGTAAAGGAAACTTTTACATCACAACAGTTGTAGTATCTTAATGATACAACTAAAACACACTCAAAGACCTTAATATAAATTGTAGTTGCACCAGTAACTAATGTAACAAATGTGGAAATATTAATAAATGAAAACGCACACCCACCACCACCTTAATATAAACCAGTGTTCCAGCAGTGACACTAAAACACACCCTCCCTTCAATACCCTGAATAGAAATGATAAGGCTATAGGTGCTACTTTATTATAAATGCCCCCACCACCACCTTCATAGAAATCTGAATTGCACCAATATAATGTAAAATTAACAGAAAAAAACACACATTAATATAAAACTAGGACATAATATAAAATACATTTTAAACTAAACCACAACCTCAAAAACCTGTTCTAGCATTATTATATTATATTCAGGGATTCAAATTGGAGCTGTATTTCTAAATGCAGACCTGATAACACGTGGAGCATGATGTGATACAAAGAAACATGATCAATCCGCAGGAGAACACCAATATTGTGATACAACTCATACAGAAATGAAGCAATGCATTTGCAATGCATACTGTTTGCAGACCCTACTGTTCATGTAGATCTGTTTAATCTCTTTAGTATTATATTGATCTTAATGCAGATTAAAATATTTCTGAACTTCCCAATTATATTGATTTGAACCCCTGATTATATTATGTATAGTTACTTAAATATTAAAATCAGAACAGTTAAAAGCCTTTGACTACAGTTTTTTTCTAATAGAGATTAATGGCACAATGCCCTGAATCCCCACTTGCGATGCCTGTGCTGGTATCTCACGGATTAGAGCACTTCTCCTCCTTCTTCTCTTCCACATCCTTGTGGAAAATCTCTCCGTCTTGTTTTCTCCAGCGCATGTTAACACCGTCCATCGGAAGCTTCTTGGAGAAATGTTCCCGAATCTGAAACCACAAGAAACTCAATGTTATCAAGAAACCTTTTTATCTATCTATTTTTTTTTAAATAAACTGGCGGTTTCATGACACTCCATGAAATTCGTTGGTATTTTTATTGCCATTCATGAATTTGTTTTAAAAATACAGTGAATTTTCCGGCCCCCTATATGACTGCTGCAATAATACTCTTTCCTATCAGCTGCTTTCTGACTTTTTCTTTGCACCCAAATAAGACCAATTTGTGGACCCTTTTAGGGCTGGTGCTGCTGTTCTGCCACTTCATAAATCTAATTTTAATATCACACTTCATTTACAAAGGAGCCACACCTACAGTTTGCCCATGCATATAATTAAGGCTTGACAAGCCTTAAAATGCATGGCTAACTAGCGGCCGAGCGCATTGCACAGCGGAGTGAATTTTGGTGGTGCTAACACGGCCTCAACTTGCCAAAAGTGTCATGATACATACAGGGCAATTTTAAGGCCAGCGTAAACTCGGTGCTATGGCCTTAATGCCATCGCAAATGCGTGATACAATCCCCATAAGTGTTTTACGGTTCTAAAGAATTGTGTTTTTTTTCCTGGTGTTGACTGTGTGTCAGCTCCGGAGGCTTGCATGGCCGAGGCCGGGAGGCAGAGGGAGAGCGTCTCTTTCAGAAGGCTAACCTGCAGCCATGGGATTAAGATCGTGCCGGATTGTGGATTTAGAGAAGCGTGTGCTAGCTGTGGGGAAAATTATAGGATATGAAAATATGAAGTCAGCATCTCGCACGAGCGGGTCTGTTGTAGTTTTTCTAAGCGATACTAAGCTGTCCTCCTACCGGAGCATTCTCAGCCTGCTTAAGATGAACGGGGGGCTGAGTGCACCTTTCCCTGTCCAGAGGGGCATTAGACAAGCCTGCCCCTTGCTTTGGCACACACTGATCTGTGTGCAGCCTCAGCAGTCCCTGCTACAACAGCTTGAAAGAATGATGTTTGATTTTTTTAGACTTGATTAGACAAGCCTGCCCCTTGTCTGTTTTTTTATACTCCCTGGCTATAGAGCCTCTGATTTGCAAGTTGAGGCAGGTTTTAACCAGGCTTAGAATACCCCACTGCAATGGTCCTCCTATTAGAAGGTAAAGGAGAAGGGGCACCTAGAGAGGTGGTGTTGGCTACAGCCTCAACTCTCTTTCAGAGATCGGGTTTGAATTATAAACACCTTGGTGACGTCCATGCTTTGGCACACACTGATCTGTGTGCAGCCTCAGCAGCCCCTGCTACAACAGCTCGAAAGAATGACTTTTTTTCTGGGATGGGCTGCATTGTCTCAGGCACAGCATCCTGTACCTGTACCTACGTCATCTTGTTCTGCTCTCGGGTCCTGCTCTGAACACAAACAAACCAGACTGCCCTCTCGCTCCACTGTATGTTGCTCTACCCTCCCACTCCGTAAAATTACTCTCTGAAAAGGTACATTTAAATTAGAATGATGAAATACACAACTAATGAACATCAGTCCGTTCTCGATAGCACAAACCAGTCAATACACAATCAGATACCTTTTTATCTCAATATACCGCTCTTTATAGAATGCTAAATGGCCATTTGAATACAAGGCAGACCAGCTCCTCATGTAATCCTATGAACAGCCACAGTGTCACGGTTCAGTATAATATATTCTGTAGCAGACTGTGTCTTGTTTGTGTGGCGCTATTGTAAATATAGTTACTGTACTGGTATGCAATTATAGTAATACTAAATACTACAATTAACAATAATGCAGCTGTTTCTTTTCTGTGCACACAGTCACTAGTATAAGTTGTTTGTTTCTCTTTGATTTTGTTTCAGTGTTCTTCCTATGGCTGCTGACGGTGATCATTATAAAGGTAAGCAATCTTCAGGTTTTATTTCAATGTATTTTCCTTACAGGCAGGTAAGTGTGATAATTCAATTACCAGTTACTACTTAAGAGAACTGGACTGACACCAGAAAGACACAGAGAGAGTAAAATAAAAAGAAACTGGGCTAAGTCAATGCTTCAGACAATCCCTCAATCAGTCTTATGAAAGTAGGGGATTAGTGTGACACACAAAGTACAGGAACCAGGAAACAGTGTCAGTTTGTAATTCTGAAAGGGAATGTCACCCACCTGTTCTAAAATGGCTTTGCTCACTTTGGGGTCTTCAAGATTCATTCCTCTTGGTGCGGTCAATTTGACCCTTGCGATTGCCATGTGATCTGTGCAGGACAAACAGAAGAGTTCACACACACATTAAGCTGAGTAAAGGCAGATTTAGAGAGAAATTGTGACAATTCAGTCCTGGAGCCTCAGAGAACCACTCAGAATGATTGCCAACACAAAAAAAGACTTTAAAGCTACTTGCAGTATGTATCAGTTATAGTATAAACCTCCTTAACATGTCCACATGTGATTTACAAAGTATTTCTAAAATAGGTAGTTTAGCTGTCCTGAGTTACACTGGCTGGTACCTGCAATTCTCACACAGGTTGTGAATTACACTAAACTGATTACCTTTAGAGGCTGTTGCAGAAGGTGGGACTGAGGGGGTTGTTTCTGTATTTAATGAAACTGTTTCCTGCTCTCACCACCAGCACAATGTATCCACAGAGGAATAAAAAAAAGGCTATTTAATGTTTTAACTTTATTGCTGTAATGTGTTTTAATAAAGGTGTGTGTTTTCTGCCGTCACCACCAAGGAAATGCTGACAATATCATAACATACCAATTTCATTTATATAGCATCCTAGCATCCCAGGGGGCTTTACACAAATAAATGACTTAGGCTGAATAGAGTACTCATTAATTTAAAGTGAATGAATTTAGTGGCCAGAGCTACTGTAGGATCCGATGGACTGGGCCTCTGAGTCCCTGCTCACAGACTGAGATAAAAACACTGAGATGAACAAGAACACAGACTGAACAGAGCTCCTTACCGTCATAGCAGAAGAAGGGGAGATTCAAGCTGCATGAACCATCGTTCAATTTAAGTGTATTACTTTTGTTTCGAATCATCACACATTTCTCTTTGTCTTCATAATTGTCAGGTTGCTCTTCTGACCAGTTCTGAAGTGTGTAACTAACCCCCCCATCCGACCACTTCCAGGGGTTATTGAACAGACCAATCCAGACAGGCTTTCCATTTGCTTTCTCCTTTATTTTGTTATTTTCAATCTCATTCTTTACACTGACTAGATCAGTGTGGTGTTCTCTACAGTACTGCTGAGCTTCATACCAGGTTTTCAGTTGCTCAATCAGAATATATCTCTCGCTGGTTTCTGAAAAGGTATCAAACAGAAGATCAAATAGGCTGTCGTTATTGAGGTGTCTTGGCTCTCCTGCTGTTACAGTTATTAGTATTAGCGAATAAAAAAAATACTGTTTTCTTTAAGAAAATGCATGTATTGAAACAGTTTCTTTTTCTTATCAATTTAGAGTGAAAAGTGGAGCTAAACAAGTGGATGTTGCACGGGATTTGAAAGCTGGCGAGTCACATGATGCGCATCTGTCACATCTGTCTGTATGCTGCGTTACTGTATTTAACAACACAGTTAAGTCTATATATATATATATATATATATATATATATATATATATATATATATATATATATATATATATAATTTATTCAGCATAATCAAAAATAACTAAGTAAAGTTGAAATAATGTCATGTATGTAATGATATGTGTTTGTTAAAAGGGTGTTATTGTTATTCATTTATATGTGCAGTACTAAATAGTATTACTAGAGGGAGCAGGTAGCAAACAAAGAACCTCCGGAGAAGATTGAGAGACGCTATCCAGTAAGAATTCAGGAAGCCCGTAACAGAATGGATTTATACTGAGTGACTATACAGACGGGGCAGAATAATCCCAGTACAGCCACTAGTACCAGGGTAGTCCACCCCTGCACATATTTAAATACTTGTAAAGAAGAGGAGATGCAATGATTTGTGTTAGTTAAATTGGTGGTGTTGTTATTCATGTGCAGTACTAGATTGTGTCACTACTCAGAGTATGGAGCTAATTGGAGTTCTTCTTGTTCTAAGGGATATTGAATCAACGTTGTTGGTCATGGCTGCCTGTGTGTGCATCTGTAAATACTACAATGTACAGTGGTTATTATTTCAAAGTCTTGAGAATGTCTGACCTACACCTTAACATGAACAATGCTTTTCTCAGACAAACACTTACTGTATTCTGCCCTTTTCAGAGTGCAGCTTATGATATTAGTTTATTGTAAGAACCACCCTAGTGATATGCTGTCCTGTAAATATATGCACCTTTTACACAGGAAATGTTCTAAGCAGCCCTGGAAGTCTGTTTTACTAGTTTGGGGTCTATACACCTCATCACATAGAGCATAATTGAAAAGAAAATACCTTTATGACTGTCATAACACATGAAATGTTTTGTATCATGACAGACAGAATCGGTCCAATCTCCATCTGGATTAACTGTAGCACAGAAGAGTTTGGTACGTCTCATGTTGTAGGTGACTGCATCTCCATTGGACCACTGCCAGTTCTCATTGACATCACGATACATCCCGATCCAGGCATTGGTACTCGTATTTAAAATATCTAAGAGTTGCTTTGCTTCCTCTTGGCTGTGGACAGTGGCCAGGTCTGTGTATTTACCTCTACAGTGTGTCTGAGCTGTAGACCAGTTCATAGCAGTTGCCACAAAGTGGTATTTAGTGCAGGAAGCATCTGTACAGGATTCTGAAGAAGAAAAAAAATGATATATTGTTGATTACAAATCACAAATAAGCTAATTCCATGCATATATAATGTTCTTTGTATTGTCAAGACTAACATTATGAGGTGTAGTTTATGAATAATGATCTAATAAAGGGTTGGGACAAAGATTTGATTTTCATATTCAGCCAACTGATTCTAAAACGTTTGTGGAAGTCTTGTGTCTCGTATCCCATTTGAGATGATAAATGTGTGATGCATGTAGCAGGGATCCTCGGCATTGACCTCTGACCCTTTGACCCAATATTGCTGCTGTTTATTTAGGACAACAGCTTTTCTGAGAGAAATAAAACTTGCAAGAAACAACCTAGTTGCAGGAAGAAGCTTTTAAATAATTCTTCTTAGTAGAAAATCATTAGCTTTGTTCCTATTTCCCCTTGGCACTTGTTTTAAAATGGGACCCATTGTCATCTTATTTGCAACACAGCTGTACTTTATGATGAAACAGTTGTTCATTAATAAATTCCCATGAATACATTAACCCTCATTACCTGAATTCACAGATCACATAACTTCACCTCAACAACCATTCACTTTCAATATAAATGAATTGGTTTCAATAAGCAAAGAATGACCATTCATGAATTACAAAAAACAATCTTTTTTTCAATGTTGATTTATATGATGGCATGCTTTGTGTCACAGATGGAGTGAAAACACTGAGGGATCCTTACCATTATAGCAAAAGAAGGGAGAGGGAAAATGGCATCCACAGTCATTCCATTTACCTCTTTCCTTATCCGTTTTACCATACATCTCCACACAGATATTATTGCCGACAATGTTTGGTTCCCCTTTGTTCCAGTTGTGAAAAGAGGAATACTCCCCTTTGTGTGACCACTTCCAGGGATTATTGAACAGACCTATCCAGACAGGATTTCCATTTGCTTTCTCCTTTATTTTCTTATCTTCATCATTATTCTTTATACTGACGAGGTCGGTGTAGTTTTTTCTACAGTACTGCTGAGCTTCATACCAGGTTTTCGGTTGATCAATCAGGATATAACTCTCTCTGGTTTCTGAAAAAAGTAACAGACAGCAGATCAAACAGGCTGTGTCACTGTCGTTCTTTATAGTAACATGGCCGTTGTGGTTTTCTCTACAGAGCTGCTGAGCTTCATACAAAGTTTATTTTAAAGCAGGATAGATCTCTGACTGTTACTGCTTTCTAAAAAGGAAACACAAATCTAAAAAGAGGTGTGCTCTTAAGAATAGTCTTACCCCAAAATAGGGATCTTGCTGGTGTACCCCAAAGTAACCAGGCCTTTTGTATTGTTGTATAGAGTTGTTTGATAAGCAAAATAGAAAATTATTTTAACCGCTAACAAAACACAGCATAAAACAAAACAAACAAAAATAAAATAGAACACACTGTTCTGTATTTATTCTTTCAAGTCTGTTAACATTAAAAAGCCAGTAGCTTCCAATGTCATTTTTAGGGTGTATGCAATGGGTTCTGTTGCTCCAGTATTGAGTTATTATCACATTTCTGTAAATCTGTTTGTAACATGTGCAAAGCTGCACTTTATTAGTAATAGTTGTTTTCTTTATTGTTTGCACATTTATTTATTTAATCACGTTTTATTTTAAGCACTTGCATGTTTTGATTTATTCTGTTATGTAGAGGACACGTTTATTCATTTTATTCACGTTTGCTTTGTTGCACTGTTTTGTTTTGCTTTTGATTATTCACGTGTAGTATTTTCTGTAGTTGCACTTTTTGTCACCGCTAATCATCCCCCGATTATTAACCAGCTGCTTGCTAATGATGTACACCTGTTGATTATTATTATTATTATTATTATGTGTTTATTTAGCAGATGCCTTTATCCAAGGCGACTTACAGAGCCTAGGGTGTGTGAACTATGCATCAGCTGCAGAGTCACTTACAACAACGTCTCACCCGAAAGACGGAGCACAAGGAGGTTAAGTGACTTGCTCAGAGTCACACAATGAGTCAGTGGCTGAGGTGGGATTTGAACCGGGGACCTCCTGGTTACAAGCCCTTTTCTTTAACCACTGGACCACACAGCCTCCTATTATCTGGGACTGCTTTAAAAACCAGACTTGTGAATACAGCAGCAGCGATACCCTGCTCCTGCTCCTGCTCCTGCTCCTACTGCTGCTCCTGCTGCTGCTCCTGCTCCTGCTGCTGCTCCTGCTCCTGCTCCTGCTCCTGCTCCTGCTGCTGCTCCTGCTCCTGCTCCTGCTGCTGCTGCTGCTCCTGCTGCTGCTGCTGCTGCTGCTGCTGCTGCTGCTGCTCCTGCTCCTGCTGCTGCTCCTGCTCCTGCTGCTGCTCCTGCTCCTGCTCCTGCTGCTGCTCCTGCTCCTGCTGCTGCTCCTGCTCCTGCTCCTGCTGCTGCTCCTGCTCCTGCTGCTGCTCCTGCTCCTGCTGCTGCTCCTGCTCCTGCTCCTGCTCCTGCTCCTGCTCCTCCTCCTGCTGCTGCTCCTCTCTTGGTTTTAAGGAAACAAACTAAACTACCAGGATTTCTAGGCTGCGTCGGGGTTCCTGTCCTCCATATCTCCTTCTTGTGGAAACCGCTTGCACCCCAGATTGGACTTTGTTTTAAACTTCGTCGCTGCACTAAATCCTTCACATGTTAGCGAGATCGCATCAGTTTTAAATACGGGCATAAGTGATTTTTAATCCCTCTTTATCGGTGTGTTCTTGTGTAATCATTCCTGTATTTTAGTGGTGGGTTTTTTTTTGTTTTATTGTATTTTGTTTTCATATACAAAGCTTCAGACTTTTTATTGTGTGGGCTTCGTGATAGTGCTTTGTATATTTTATCTTTTGTGTTTTGATTTTTGTTTTATTTTATTATGCAAAGCTCCCGATTTCAGACTACATACTTTTATTGTTTTAATATTATGTTAGTTGCTTTGAGTATTTATTGACCTGCTCAAAATAAACCTTTTAAAACTTAGTTATTCTGGTTGCTTGTTCTCACGCACCCCTTCCAGTGCTAAATAAAAGAATCTGTGCGGGTGGGTAATTGCCCCCTTACTTAGTGAGAGTGTCTCCACTCTGGCGTAGTCGGGCTACATTAGTACTTTTACATTTAACACTTGCTACACATGCTTTGAGCTTATTAGGAAAATGTCAAGTTCCAGGACTGAGTAGCCTTCCTCATTCAATTCAAAATACAATGCTCCCCCTTTATAACGCTCGAGTCTGGAGCCATAGTTCTAAGACCGTGCCATTTGTGTTCCGCCTTCTAACGAGAATGAAAATGCTGGTGGAATGGCATTATGGGGCAAATGGGAGCCATGATCATACCGCATTATAACTTCTTCCATAGTATAAAGAGACGTCTTATAAAGGGAGCCCTGTTTGTGACAGAGGGTTCTGTACTCAAAGGGTTCCGTATTTCAGCATTGTGGGAAACATTTTTCCCCCAAAATTTTTAATTTTTATTTTAAAACCCACATCAACTTTTTTTCATATATTTTTATGCTCTGACCTATATATTATAATACGATTGCTGTACGTGTATTTGTCTGGTATGAGATTTGTATATTTCCATCAGCTGGTGGTAGAATAATGAAGTCTGGGCAGTGGACACTTTCTGGGGCATGTGTGGACAGCAAAAACACCAACATGTTTAATCTAAGAGTGATTTTGAAGTGAATACAATATTTCTAAAAGTTTGATCTTGAGTCTATATAGAAAGAACAAGTTGCTGAGTTACACACATCCATCTGCGATACATGCGTTACAATGCACTTTTAGAAACTTTTTTTTCTTTTTTTTTTAAATATAGACCTTCATGATATTATATTCATACATTAATATACATATTCAATAAATACATCTCAGAGTTGGGTTCCCTTTCTATTCACACTGCAGCCTCATCAGAAGGTGTCCAGGTCACATAGGCTATGTGCAATCCCAGCACTGATGGAAACTCACCAATGTTATAACGCATAATTCTTTTGATGCTGGTGTCAAAAAAGTCACCTTAAACATTACTAAAACTTTTGTGTATCACTTGGAACTCGTAAATGACTAGTTAATGAGGAGATAACGAGCCAAAGAGTCTGAATTTTATCAATCGGCGGAATTGTGAAAAACAGCAGTTTTTTTTCCTTAAATAGTCGGAATGTGGGAAAGAGTGCTATGAGTACAGCAAATATTCTTTAAACATGCCTTAAATGTTCCTTATTAAGGAATGTTGGTACTGACACTTTTGAGTACAGAGGCCAGTGTGACCTTTCAAATCACTATCTGCTTTCGTACAGTGTTCAGTACTTAATGCTAAAGGAGACTATAAACACTGGAAATATTGTTTTTAAATCATTTTTTAAGAATGCTATGTTAAAATGAATAAATCATAAGATAAAGTCATAACTGATTTAATTGTCTGAATGTAAGTGTATATGTACAGTAAATGTCTACACCCCACCACCACCCCTGTTGTCAGGTTTCTGCATTCCTAATGTAAGTGTTCAAAAAAAACAACAGAGGAACATACATAGACCCTGTTTTCTAGGAGAGCATGAATAAAAAACAGAATGAAAATGTTACCTTACCATTGTAACACATGAAATGTTTGTTATCATGACAGGCTGAGTCCACCCACTCTCCTTTTGAATCGACACTAGTACAGTTGAGACTGGATGTCCAGTTGTAGTAGCTCACATTGTCTCCATTGGACCACTGCCAGTTCTCTTTGTCATAATACAGGCCGATCCAGGCATCAGTAAAACCAGCTGAAATATTTAGTTTTTCTATTTCTTCCTGGCTTTCAATGGTGGCCAGGTCTGTGTGCTTCTCTCGACAGTAGCTCTGAGCATCAAACCAGCTCTTTTTATCTTTCACAAAGTGGTATTTTCTGAAGTGGCCGGAGGCAACTGCACATATTTCTGAAAAAAGGGTATATTGGGCCTGTGAGAGGTTGGCTTGGCAGTGGGTGTACAGAGGAAACGAAATGCTTTGACACAAGCACTTTTATTAAACTGCTCATAAAATAAACACTGCACCTAATACCAAACTGGGGGAACAAATAACCTTGTCAGGATGTCTGTCTCCTATCATAAAACACAGGTTCAGAGGATTCTAATGGATTAGCACAGCTCCTTACTCTCCAAAACAAAGACTCCGCAAAGTCTTCTCTTTATATACAGCTGAGAAAAAAAGGACAAATAGATAACCCCTATATCCCCAGAATCTGATCTTCTCAATAACCCAAGTGAATAGCTCCAAGTTTAATGACAATTGGATAACCGATTCACCAGAAATACGAAAAAAGCTGAAATGATTCATACATATGAGCGGACGTCAGGGGGGTAATTAATAAGGCAATCAGGCACTTTATTAGGTCCAGCTGTCACAGCTGACGCCTCTTACCCCATTAGGGTCTCAAACCCTAGGAATTCCTGCAGTCACAGAATATTTATGTTCCTCAACAACCAGTTCTGGTTCTGCTGTAGGAGATTCATAGATTAAAGCATCAAAAAAGTTATATTGCTTTACATATCATGTGCAATACATTGGATCTTGTAAATGTGTTTAAATTGGTTGTCTGTTTCCAGTTTAAGTTTGCAAAAAAAAATACAACAGAACCTCAGAGTTATAAACCCCTTTGGAATGGAGATTGTTCGTAAGTCTGAAATGTCCATAACTCTGAAAAAGAGTTTTCAATGGTTTTAATAAACGTGTCTGCTAGCTACACCCTCAATCTGGTGAATAACACAAGGAAACAGCACAGTAATGCAATACTCTTATTGGTATGGTTCTAAAGTCTTTAAAATGGTGCTATAAATGGAATAAAGGCAACATTTAAGTAACCATTGAAATCGTAACTTTAGCAAAAACACGATTTAAACGTCCATGAAAACTGCGCTACACTGTTTGTACATAGGTCTATACAATTGCCTAATTGAATCTACAGACAATAAGAATGTTCACTAAAACATCAGAGTAAAACTTAATATATTTAATTCTGAGTTTTCTTTTTATAGGCTTTTTAGATTTTTTTGTAATGTATTTCCCTAGATCTGTGATTTAAGATAAACATGTGTTTGTAACTCAATAATCATCACAGCCGTTTTATATACAATGACTAAACTTGACAAGTTTAAGTGATTTAGGAGGGATGTATTTTTTTGTTGTTGGCTGCATTGTATTGTGTCTTGGGGTGTGTAATGAGTGCTGCTACCTGTAGGGGGAGTAGGAGCCTTTGAATGTACATTACATACTATAGAGCAGGGGTGTCAAACTCCAGTCCGAGGGCCGTAGTCTTCTGGTTTTCATTCCAACTTCAGCTCTCAATTAACATAATTGATGTAATTATTTGTTCAATTGAACATATTTAATATTTTCAAGGTATTTTACAGTAGGTGATTTAAAAATAAAAAATAAAACACACACCCCCCCCTTGATTCTCAAGGTGCACTACCTATGAAAGTCTGAGACCTGGACAGAAGTGTTACATTTGTCCAATCAATCAAATAATTAGACCAATTAAGTAACTGAGAGCTCGGGTGGAACAAAAGCCAGAGCTGAGTTTGACACCCCTGTTGTAGAGGTTTTGGTCTAGTCAGAACTTGTAGAGCTGTGATTGGCAGCCTAGGGCTGATCCAACTACAAGCGGTTGTGTGTGTAACAGGGCAGAGGCTAGGTCACAGTGCACAACACAAGAGAGCACCTTAACCTCTGTGCAAAAGAGCCAGGCTCATCAGCATTCAGGGTTATCAAGCTTTGAACCTCATCTGTCGACTTTCTTACTAAATATGTTTTTATTCTTGTGTAATTCTTCAAATAGGTAAAAGTTTTCATCTTTAAACACAGTTAAACATTTCATCCAAATGAAATTGTAATGCATGCTAGCGGGGGAATGAGAACATTGAAATGAATACACCTCTGTACATGTTAGTCACTATGGCATTTGACAGAGCTACAGGCATTTTCTCTACACCCCAGTTATCAGGGATATGCATCTGTGCAGGGACTAATACAAACCTACCTGCAAGCAACAGCATCAGGAGCACCAGCTTCTCCATGATAGCCAGACCAGAAACTGAAACAAAGAGAAATGAATCATTTTAATACAGGTTGAAATTCAAGTGAGTATTGGGTGGGCTTGTATTATTATTATTATTATTATTATTATTATTATTATTATTATTAATCAGACCTTCAACCACTGAAAAAATTAAGAGATATAGATTACATTTAGTGATGTCCAGCTATAACTTCTGTTGGAATAAAAGGTTTTCCTATTTTCACATAAGGTAAAAGTGACAACATGTCAGAGATTGCTATTATGATACTGTGTATGTATGTATGTATGTATATATGTATGTATGTATGTATGTACATACATATATATATATATATATATATATATATATATATATATATATATATATATATATATATATATATATATATATATATATATATATATATATATATATATATAACCATATTTATTTTTTTGTTTGTTTTACTGTAAAGGTAGATATATATAGAAGACTTCAAATAACTGCCTGGCCTCAAACAATCACCTGTCTCCACTACGCGCCGGGTCTCTGTCATTGCCATTGAAGCTTGAGCTTGAGCATAATGAAGTGACTCTCAGGTTTAATAGGTAATAATAATAGAAACCATAAATTTAGGCTTACATGCAATGCATATTTGTTTAATACAGTTATTAAAAGTTTTGATAATTTTAAGCATGCTGAAAGTAGGCCAGATACAAACCTGTTGGTGTACTTTGGTGTTTTGTTGTATTAATAATGTACAAGTCTGAGATTAAACAATAAATTATTTTTGATAATTATACTTATTGATTTTATTGTTCATTTAAAAGAAATATTTTAGTTTGTATTATTATTATTATTATTATTATTATTATTATTATTATTATTATTATTATTATTATTATTATTATTATTTATTTCTTAGCAGACGCCCTTATCCAGGGTGACTTACAATTCTTACAAGATATCACATTATTTTTACACACAGTTCAATTATTTTTTACACATTATTTTTACATGCAATTACCCATTTATGCAGTTGGGTTTTTATTGGTGCAATCTAGGTAAAGTACCTTGCTCAAGGGTACAGCAGCAGTGTCCTCCACCTGGGATTGAACCCATGACCCTCCGGTCAAGAGTCCAGAGCCCTAACCACTACTTTATTATTATTATTATTATTATTATTATTATTATTATTATTATTATTATTATTATTATTATTATTATTATATAGATATAGAGGCCCGAGTAAGTGTTACTGTATGTTTGCATGAAAGACAAAACAAAATCCATAACGGCTCAGTTCTTGTAGCAGTGTATATTATTGCTGTTAAAGTCTTTCATGGACTCTTGACCGTTATGTGAAAATTTGTTACATTTACTAAAATAAAAGACACTGTTACAAAACCCACTGGGCTTAGTTACTTTATCTAGTATTGCTTCATTATTATTACTTCAGCTGTATTATTATGGGTATTATTGTTATTCTATAAATATAAATTAAATAATGTATATTGTATGTAAGAGTAAGTGTGATGTGTGTGTAACAGTGTGTAAGTCGCCCTGGATAAGGGCGTCTGCTAATAAATAAATAATAATAATATTCTTATTGCAGTAATACAATACAAATTTCTGAGCAGAGTTGCATTGTTTGAATGAGAGATCATTCAATATCAGCAAGAGACTAATAATCACAGTGAAGTTTAAACGTGTAAAAGACACCCAGTTAAATATAGTCACCTGAAACTCAGGAAGAATGCAGTGGCAAAAATAATTTATCATAGCAATATTAATCATTAATCAACAGCATAGAGTTTGTAGTTTTCTTATTTAGAAATATGAACGACAATTTGACTCAGAAGAAAACGTTTTCTTATAAGAAGTTTAGTTTTCCTTCTGTAGAAAATATTTACACATTCAAACAACATCATTTCATGTCTAACATTAGTTGAAATCTGATCTCAGATAATTAGACATTTGCCTCAGCATTTCATTAAAATAAATAAATAAAAATAAATATAAACGATTCAGTCAGTCTAATGATTAAATAAAGTTATTCGACTGACAAACTATTATTGAGAACTGCAGTAGATACCCAGAGTATGAACACTGCTGTGTTACTTTCCATATATATATATTCCTTAGAAAAGGTTTAATATTATTTAAACTGCACTATATTTTGTTTAAGACTACCGTTTTTTTTTTTAATTTTTTTTTATGTCTCCTTGTTTCCTGGCTGTTTCTGCGGATTGTATTTGCATTTTCTGTGGTTGCTAAGTAACGAACTTGGCAACGAACGCAGATACGTTATTGCCATATAGGCTATTGTTTATCGTGGAAAACTGTAAAATGTTTTTGCAGGCACTTTATTTTTGTGACTGTAACTTGATTAAGACGGTAGGCGCCTAACCCATAGAGCACAGGGGAGGCAATACCGGTATACAGTTTGCCCCCAGGAGACACCATATTGTGTTATAGTTTTGCCTTTAAAAGGCTTAAAATGTAATAAAAAAATGAAATAAAAAAAAATTCAGAAGACGCCAGAGGCTGACGTTAGCAGCAGAGTGTCTGCAACAACATGCTGGGCAGTTTTGGTTTGGAGACTCAAAAAAAAACAAAAAAAAAAAATTTAAATAATATAGGCTAAGTAGTTGTTAGTTTAGTTTGTTTTTATTATGTATTAATTCAATTATATTCATTAAAAGAGTTGAGTGTTTATTTATTTATTTATTTATTTATTTATTTTATAAGTGAGAAGGTTTGTGTCGCTACGGGTTCATGAACGGATTTAAGTTCAGCACCAGCTCTAAATAATACGTTGTTACTATTATTAAGCACAAGTAATAATCTGAAGCAGTGGTGTATCAAAATAACAAATACTTTAGGGAAGTACGCTAGAATGGTTTTATTACTATTTATTTATTGTGTGGTTCTTTATTGAGGAAAACATTTCCATACCCGTTACAAGTATTTCTTTGCACTCGTTATTCGACATGGACCTACTTTGAACCTTTGGAACATTCTCCCGCTTTATACAAATACAAGTATTACATTAAAAAAAAAAGTTAATCATTTTATGTGGCAACACAATGCTTTTTCTTTGTTTTAGTTATCTTAAGCTCTGTCTTGAGGGTTTTTGTATTAGTATTAATTATTATTATTATTATTATTATTATTATTATTATTATTATTTTTATTATTATTATTATTATTATTATTATTATTATTATTATTATTATTATTATTATTATGTATTTTTAATTCTTTGTATTTTGTTTCTCTAGGAAACCACTTGAATCAGAACATAGGTCCCTATCTACAGGCAGTAGGACCCAGGGGAATCCCTGCAGCTCCACGCTGGAGTGTGTTCAGTGTGGTTTCATATGTATTTCAGCTTGTGCTCATGCATATGTAATTATGTTATTTAAAAAGGCAGCCTAACGCACCCCCCACGATAACAGGCTCCTTTTCATAATGCAACTCTTGGATAATGTTTGCACAAATCTGATACAAGAATAATGTGAAATTGAGCCATACTAATATCCAGCATAAAGCACAGATGGAAACTACTTGGTTTAATGTATTTAATATTTAATATCAATGTGTTTTATTATTTTCAGCTAAGCACAAAAAAAAAGTTTTTCCTGGATGGTTTGCAATCTGTTTTATTGTTGCGATTCCTTATTTTGTACAAATCATTTCATTTGAGGTCCTTGGGTGATATGTCTTTTTTTTAACAAATATTAAATAAATTAAATAAAACAATTAATCAATCCCTAGAAAAGCTGTAAACAAGCATGAATAAAATAAGGAAATACATCTTGACATTTCAAACAACCAGACACATTTTTAAACCACCCTCAGTCCCATTGATTAAAAAGAAAAAGTCAGTGAAACAATCAAATTAAAAAGAGCCAGGAGTGAGCCCTTCCACCCCATAAAAAACCACAGACAGCAATTCAAAACTACATTTATATTTTAAATTCCTCACTTTGGCTGACTTCCAATTACATGTAAGCAAATATTTTCAAAGTATAAAATGACATGTAAGTAAATATAGGTATAAGCATTAGCTGGCATTATGAAACATTTGCAGTAAATGGCACTATGTTAATACTTTGTATTGCTTATGATTGTCTTTCAATACAATTTCATATCACTAGCAAACAGGTGTGATTAATCGATTGCATCGATCGGATGATTCATTGATCAATATACCATGTCAAGATTAAAACCCCTAATATATAGCTAGATAGATAGATAGGTAAAACAAATTGCATGTACACAAAAGATTTGAATGATTAAATACATATTTTGTTTGTGATTGTAGCTTGGGGACAAATTATAACCACTACACAGGGCAAGTGATACTTAAATACAAATCATTAAATACAAATCATTGAAACCTTTTGTGTACTTCCATAAAAACATCTATTCATTTTTTCATTTATATATATGTTGATTTCCTCAACCCTTTTGTAAATGGTTTTAATCAGAATGATGTGGCACTCACCTTCTCAGTGGAGTCTCACAGCTACCTGTCTCTGTGTCCTCTCTCCTTCAGTCTGAGGAGCTGCTGCAGGAATCTGCTGCTATAAACACCTGAGTGCAGGTGATCAGCACATGCAACATGCAAATAAGGACACACAGCAAATGCAATTTTCTTTTTCACCTGGAAAAGGATATATGAAATTGTAATAATAATAATAATAATAATAATAATAATAATAATAATAATAATAATAATAATACCAAAGCTACCTCTTACATTGGAAACTTATTTTATGAAAACAAAAAAAAAATTATTTGCATTACTACTTTACATCTAAGAAAGAAAAAAAAGACGTGGGTATAGTTTCACTGATATGCAAAAACAACATGATATTGATACTCTATTTTTTGGTATTATTATTATTATTATTATTATTATTATTATTATTATTATTATTATTATTATTATACTTAGTATACTTTTTCTTACAGAGAGATTGTTGCAGGTGGGACAGGTTAAATGGAGACAATTTCTAATTGATTTATAGACCTACTTTTCAATAACTATATATAGTACTGTGCAAAAGTTTTAGGCAGGTGTGAAAAAATGCTGTAAAGTAAGAATGCTTTCAAAAATAGACATGTTAATAGTTTATATTTATCAATTAACAAAATGCAAAGTGAGTGAACAGAAGAAAAATCTACATCAAATCAATATTTGGTGTGACCACCCTTTGCCTTCAAAACAGCATCAATTCTTCTAGGTACGCTTGCACACAGTTTTTGAAGGAACTCGGCAGGGAGGTTGGCCCAAACATCTTGGAGAACTAACCACAGTTCTTCTGTGGATTTAGGCAGCCTCAGTTGCTTCTCTCTCTTCATGTAATCCCAGACAGACTCGATGATGTTGAGATCAGGGCTCTGTGGGGGCCATACCATCACTTCCAGGACTCCTTGTTGTTCTTTACGCAGAAGATAGTTCTTAATGACTTTCGCTGTATGTTTGGGGTCGGTGTCATGCTGCAGAATAAATATGGGGCCAATCAGATGCCTCCCTGATGGTATTGCATGATGGATAAGTATCTGCCTGTACTTCTCAGCATTGAGGAGACCATTAATTCTGACCAAATTCCCAACTCCATTTGCAGAAATGCAGCCCCAAACTTGCAAGGAACCTCCACCATGCTTCACTGTTGCCTGCAGACACTCATTCGTGTACCGCTCTCCAGCCCTTCGCGAACAAACTGCCTTCTGCTACAGCCAAATATTTCAAATTTTGACTCATCAGTCCAGAGCACCTGCTGCCATTTTTCTGCACCCCAGTTCCTGTGTTTTCGTGCATAGTTGAGTCGCTTGGCCTTGTTTCCACGTCGGAGGTATGGCTTTTTGGCCACAAGTCTTCCATGAAGGCCACTTCTGACCAGACTTCTCCGGACAGTAGATGGGTGTACCAGGGTCCCACTGTTTTCTGCCAATTCTGAGCTGATGGCACTGCTGGACATCTTCCGATCATGAAGGGAAGTAAGCATGATGTGTCTTTCATCTGCTGCAGTAAGTTTCCTTGGCCGACCACTGCGTCTCACGGTCCTCAACGTTGCCTGTTTCTTTGTGCTTCTTCAAAAGAGCTTGGACAGCACATCTGGAAACCCCTGTCTGCCTTGAAATTTCTGCCTGGGAGAGACCTTGCTGATGCAGTATAACTACCTTGTGTCTTGTTGCTGTGCTCAGTCTTGCCATGGTGTATGACTTTTGACAGTAAACTGTCTTCAGCAACCTCACCTTGTTAGCTGAGTTTGGCTGTTCCTCACCCAGTTTTATTCCTCCTACACAGCTGTTTCTGTTTCAGTTAATGATTGTGTTTCAACCTACATATTGAATTGATGATCATTAGCACCTGTTTGGTATAATTGTTTAATCATACACCTGACTATATGCCTACAAAATCCCTGACTTTGTGCAAGTGTACCTTGAAGAATTGATGCTGTTTTGAAGGCAAAGGGTTGTCACACCAAATATGGATTTGATTTAGATTTTTCTTCTGTTCACTCACTTTGCATTTAGTTAATTGATAAATATAATCTATTAACATGTCTATTTTGAAAGCATTCTTACTTTACAGCATTTTTTCACACCTGCCTAAAACTTTTGCACAGTACTATATATATATATATATATATATATATATATATATATATATATATATATATATATATATATATATAACCATGCAATTAAAGAAACTACAAAATGATATCACAAAAGTCTGCTGGCATAACAGTAGTACAGTACTTCATGTTAGATTTCGAAATGATACATTTATTCATTTGTCAGTTTTTTTTAAGTATATGGAAAACTACAAAGTGGTATGTAATTCAATAGGTTAATGTAACATTGTTCGGCAGGTTTCATTCGACTTTATGAAGTTAGTTCATTCTATAGGGTAATGCAAATCTTTTAGCCATAGCTGTAGGTACATTGGCAGAAGAAACTAAATCAATAACAGATAGTTAGCAGAGCTCCTTCCAGTCCAGGGCAGGCTTGAGTCCTGGAGACTGAACTGCTCCCTTCCACAAGCAAAGGCAGAGTCCTAGAGACACCCCTAATGCTGACCTGAACACAAAGTACTGACCCTGTGTGGTGAATAGGACGACACTAATATCCACTGTCTGTCTGGGGGCTATGTAATTGAGACCACTGTGACTTGAGCTGATTCAAACCCATGCCTCTCTGAATCTGTGTATGAAAGTAACATGATATGAAATGTACAATTCAAATGTGGTGAATTTCATCTATATCTGAAGCAGCCTTTGTATGTAGGTCATCCTCTTCTCATAAATGCAAAAACTTCCTGCTTATGTTCCTGGTGTAGCAGGCATACTGCATGCAAACTAGGTTAAAAAAAGGATTGGTTTTTTTTGTTTTGTTTTTTTAACAGTGCGCTTATTCATAAGGTGCTTTAGTGAACAGAGTCTGTGGGACCAGCACACAAAACATGCAAATAAGAATACGAGGAAATGCAACTTGTATTTTGCCCCTTTTTTAAAACTTGAAAGGGCTGTTGGAGAAGATAATGAGAATACTGGAAATCATAATAGTTTATTATTATTATTATTATTATTAAATGATAACACTGCTGCTATAAAGGAACCTGCTATTATAAAGTCCTGCGTGCAGGTGACCAGCACACGCAACATGCAAGTAACATCCCTAAATGGCTGAAGGAAAGCTGAGATTATAATTATTAATACAACAGCAGTAGTCGCAGTCGTAGTAGTCTCAGTATATTACTAGCAAGACCACCTTGCAAATGAGATGAATATCTCAAGATTTCTATCCTGGTTAAATAAATATTTTTGATTGCTTAGAATCCATTGCACTATTGCAGTACAGTACATTGTTCCATGATTATATTCCTCTCCATACCTGTACTAAAAACACCCTCTAACTTAGCTATTAGGTTAACAGCAAACAAAGTAATTCAATAAACTCATTAAATCGTGTGCATACATTTCCAATTGTCTTGTGATTATTTCTTCACACAGTGAATGGAAGTTCAGGGCATTTATGTAATTAAATAATCAGCTGCAGACACTTTACACATGCTAGTTAAAGTATCTACAATATGCATTGACTCAATAAAAGGAGCAGTGGCAAAGTGGTTTGTAAATACATTATATATATAAAAGAATTGCACCACTCAGGTTCTTTACCCCTATAAAAACAGACCCAGGACACAGGAAATTGAGGTTTAAACGCTTACGCGCTATTTTTTTTAATGAACAAACACAAAACAAAATAAACAAAACAAACACCTAGCTCTTTTCTTGAGCACTAAACTAAAACACAGGACAGGAACCTAAACTATATAACAGGACAGCTGAGCTGTTTACCTGTTCAATCTAAAAACAAAGGCAAACACACTGTTTAAGCAAATCACCCCAAACAGGCTTTACACTACCTTCTCTTTATAATTACGCTTGTACAAACACACCAGCACAGTCAGGCTTCTACACACCTCAGCAGCCCAGAACAAACTGGCTGCTTTCTTTAAATACCCTGCACCTGGCTCTGATTTACAATGATAGCCAGGTGCAGGGGATAACACAATTAACAAATAATTAAACAATTAATCCAAATGTGCATAAGCACATGTTTTCTGCAGGGAGGATTTTAACCCCCATCCCTGCTGTGTTACAATATATATACTTAATTTTGTCTTACAATATATATAAACTTCTAATCATTTCCAAAGATTGTTTAAATGTGTTCTGTGAAGAATACAGTAAAACCAGGTAGCGAATCAGCCATTGTTAACCAATCTACAGCTATTTTGTAATCTTTCAGTACTGTTAATAATGTGTCTTTCTATTGAGTGGATCAATAGGACAGGTTACAATGAGACTGGCTGCATAACACACAGGGTAAAGGTTTTACGGCATGGTTGTAAGGTCTCTCTTTTGAAATGTTTCTTTTTTTTATGTGATATAACGTTGTATTATGGAGTCATATTATTTATATGCTTCCTTGTATACTTCTGTTTTGCATTTTGTCCACCATGAACAAGCTTTTATATATTAGCAACTTTGTTTTGAAAGCAGGTTCCTGTTTCTCTAAATGTGGATACAAGATGGACACTTTGAGATAGAAAGGGAAGCAGGTGGCAGGTAACATTGGTCTGAGCTCTCTCACAGACAGTCTGCCTTTGTGTGGTGCATGAGAAATGTCGACCAGGAAAGGAGACTCGGACACAGAAACCGCAGTTCCAAAGCGCTAATGCGCATGTTTAATGCAAACAAATACAGAACAGACAACAAACAAAAACACATTAACAAAACAAAACGGCACCTCATCAGAGGCCAGCCCCAGACCAGTCAGGGAGTCCATTCTATCATTTCCTTTCAGCTTCTTAAATCGCACCTAGAACCAGCTTCCTCGCCCGACGGGACTATCGTGTGTTTTCGGGTCCCCTGAGGTTGCCGGCCAACTGGCCCGAGGCCGAGCCCTACTCATCATCAGTCAGGGTCCCGACGGTCAGGGACCCCCTTTCCTATCCATACCCCTCAAGCACAAAACCTCAAAACAGCTTGATCACGAGCTGCTCTTTTCAATCTCAAGTTAAGAAGCACCTCATTATCAAGCTTCAATTGCTTTCACTGCCCTGGATCTCTCCCTGCAAATTTGTAATTAACCTTGCCAACTGCCAAGACGATAAAATAATTAACAAAACAATTAACTCAACTTAAACAATTACTCAAAATTAGCTTGGAGTCAGGTTTGTTACCTGACTCCACCACTATTGTGCTACAAATATATATATATATATATATATATATATATATATATATATATATATATATATATATATATATATATATATATATATTTGTAGTTGCACCAGTAACTAATGTAACAAATTAACAAAGAAATTTCACATATTAATGTGAAATTATTAATAAATGAAAACGCACACCCACCACCACCTTAATATAAACCAGTGTTCCAGCAGTGACACTAAAACACACCCTCCCTTCAATACCCTGAATAGAAATGATAAGGCTATAGGTGCTACTTTATTATAAATGCACCCACCACCACCTTCATAATAATCTGAATTGCACCAATATAATGTAAAATTAACAGAAAAAAACACACATTAATATAAAACTAGGACATAATACAAAATACATTTTAAACTAAACCACAACCTCAAAAACCTGTTCTAGCATTATTACATTATATTCAGGGATTCAAATTGGAACTGTATTTCTAAATGCAGACCTGATAACAATCCACAGGAGAACACCAACATGGTGATACAACTTATAATTGAATTGGCAGTTTTCTATCACAAATTGATTCATACAAGCACATTATCACTGGAGCAGTTTATTGAATGTATGATGATGCTGGAATTAAACAGTGTTTGCTTGGTGTCATTGGTCCCAGGTTTTTGATATTACAAAACCTCACTTTATTACTTATTACAGCAGCCTTAAACAAGTCAAAACATTCAGAAACAAAGCAATGCATTTGGCAGTCTACTGTTTGCAGATACTATTCATGTAGATCTGTTTAATCTCTTTAGTATTATATTGATCTTAATGCAGATTAAAACATTTCTGAACCACCCAATTATATTGATTTGAACCCCTGATTATATTATGTATAGTTACTTAAATATTAAAATCAAAACAGTCAAAAGCCATTGACTAGAATTTCTTTATAATGCCCTGAACCCCCACTTGCGATGCCTGTGCTGGTATTTCACGGATCAGAGCACTTCTCCTCCTCCTCCTCCTCCTCCTCATCCTCCTCTTCCACATTCTCGTGAAAAATCTCTCCGTCTTGTTTTCTCCAGCGCATGTTAACACCGTCCATCGGAAGCTTCTTGGAGAAATGTTCCCGAATCTGAAACCACAAGAAACTCAATGTTATCAAGAAACCTTTCTATCTATCTATCTATCTATCTATCTATCTATCTATCTATCTATCTATCTATCTATCTATCTGTGTGAGAGAAATGAGTGTCACAAAGTACAGGAACCAGGAAAACAGCGTCACTTTGTATTTCTGAAAGGGAATGTCACCTACCTGCTCTAAAATGGCTTCGCTCACTTTGGGGTCCTCAAGATTCATTCCTTTTGGTGCTGTAAACTTGACCCTTCCGATTGCCATGCCATCTGTGCAGACAAACAGAAGAGTTCACACACACATTGTATAAACACAATATAAAACAACAGGACCCTACCTGATCTAAACAGCAGTGGCACCAGCTGGTACCTGCAACTCTCACCAGTTTACTCTAGTAGATGTAGATCACATGACCCATGACACAGTTTGTTGGATGAGAATCAGATTGGACAAACTCCACATACCTTGAGAGACCGTTGTTGAAGGTGGGCTTGAGGGTTCAGGATCTGCAAGAAGGAAACAAGATTAAAACATATTTCACATTTGAAATGTATTCTTCTCCTGCATTTTAATTATTATTATTTATTTCTTAGCAGATGCCCTTATCCAGGGCGACTTACAATTGTTACACGATTTCACATTATTTTTACATACAAGTACCCATTGATACAGCTGGGTTTTTACTGGAGCAATCTTGGTAAAGTACCTTGCTCAAGGGTACAGCAGCAGTGTCCCCCACCTGGGATTGAACCCACGACCCTCTGGTCAAGAGTCCTAACCACTACTCCACACTGCTGCCCAATTGAACTTTGTTTGAACTGTATGCTGCTGTCACCACCGGGACAATGCTGAAAATGAGAGGCAGCATATCAGGAATCTCAGTGATGAACTCCTGTTGAATTTAAAAGGGATGACAGGAACACTGCATGTGTAACTCATAAAGAGGGCTGTGAATCACACTCTGCAAAGGACACATACCTTCAGAGGTCAGTGTTGAAGGGGGGCTTGTGGCATTTAGAACTGTAAAAAAAATGCAGGATTTAGTGTTTCATGTTTCAAATGTATTGTTCTAATGCAATTTAATTGCACTTTTAGAACAGCATGGTGTGTCACTACCAGCAATGTTGACAACGAGACGTTTCTCTCAGTCATCCTAAATTGTTTAATTTGATCAAATAAATCCACAAAAAGAAACTTTGACTTTAAAACAGCACATGTCTCTCCTGTGTGCAACAGATTTAATGAGGCGGCTGGTTTCTGGTTATTCAGATCTCTAGTCTACACCCTGCCCTGCTCTGGGGGTCAGACAGCTACTGTAGGATCAGATGGACTGGGCCACTGAGTCCCTGCTCACAGACTGGGGTAAAAACACTGAGCTGAACAAGAACACAGACTGAACAGGAAGCCTTACCGTCAAAGCAGAAGAAGGGGAGCTTCAAGCTGCAATCCTTATCATGCCATTCCCCTCTGGATTGACTTGCACCATCCCTTACACCTATAATCACACATTTCTCATTGCCTCCCACATTGTTGGGTTGTTCATTAGCCCAGTTGTGAAATGTGTAGTTATCCCCCTGGTGTGACCACTTCCACGGGTTATTGAACAGGCCTATCCAGAAGGGCTTGCCCTGCGCTTTCTTAACTAGGTCTTCATTTTCACTGGCACTCTTTATACTGACGAGGTCGGTGTGGTGTTCTCTACAGTACTGCTGAGCTTCAGGCCAGGTTTTCAGTTCTTCAATCAGGGTGTATCTCGCAGTGATGTTGCTGGTCTCTGTAAACACAACCAAACAGATTCAAAGCAATGTCAGTTGTGGAGGTGCGGTGGCTCTCTTGTTGTATTAGTGATCGAACCCGGGTCACAAGCAGCTCAGCTATCAAGGTTATACAAAGCGAACTCTAACAGTGATAGCTGCTTTAATGAATACAATTAAAGCTTTTTGTTGCTGGCTGGTATTTGGCAGTTTCAAACTATGCAACTGTTTGAGAGTTTCACATTTCTAAAGCTGTGACCGGATGATAATAAGATTGACCGGATGACAGTGAGTGTGGTTTAAAATGCTGTTTATGAAACGAAAAGGCGTTCAGCCAATCCAATGCTGTCTGGACTGTTAGAAAGAAAAGCAGTGAGTGAAAATGGATCTAACCATCCGTCACTAAAGGGACTGAACATTTAGGGGGGGCTAATTCAAGGTTCCTCTGTGACAAGATCAGTGAAGGCTTAGTTCAAATCAAACCCAACATGCAAATAAAATGTGGAATAACTTACCATTACCCTCCAACAAAATCTTTTTGATATTTCATTTTATTATATATGAATGTGTTTCTGGAATTTGTAGCAATGTTACACAACTAGCTTCTGACGCTATTTACACCAAATTGCCAGTGACATATCTTCAAACTATTGGAAAAAAACCCACCAAAACAAATGTGATTAATTACAGTGCAAGCAACAGTCTTTGAGTTGTTTATTGGGTGCGTTTTTCCTTACTGAAATAATTGTGTTAATGAGGATTTGTAGCAAGGAGCTTTGAGAATTTGAGAAGTTTAGCGAGAATGTGATGTAAATGCACTTACACAGTGAAATGGAATTAAGAATAAGACATTTTTGCTGTTGTATTCCAAATAAACAGTTTAAACACTGCATTTAAAAAAAATGATGCAAATAATTAGAAAGTGAATGTGACTGCACCTGTGTCACAGAAGAATACCATGTGACAGGAACGAACAGGTGGTTTTGAAAAGATTGCTGATTTTTTATTTCATTCACCAGACACCTTCTAGGGTGGAAAGTTTTGCTGTGGTTTATTTTCATGCATACTATCTTTGTACACGATCAACACTGATTGGTTGTCTCTTGCTTTAATGCAGGTTTTACTGAATAGCATTACACTACGAGTTTAGCATTTCACAGTCCTAGGCATTATCCAGGGGACCTGGCTTCAACCCCCAGTCCAGTCGACTGTTTCATTAACCAAGGAATTGAATCTCAACTCACCGCTGTAGCACATGAAAGGGGTCGTCTCACTGCAGGCTCTATCCTCCCACTCTCCCTCTGAATTGACTGAAGCACAGAATTGGACTGTGCTCCAGTTGTAGTAGATGAAAGCATCTCCTTTGGACCACTGCCACTTCTCTTTATCATGATACAGCCCGATCCAGGCATCAGAGGATCCAGTTGAATTCAGAAGGTCTAAAGTCTCATTCATCCTGGCTTGGTATTGAATGGTGACCAGCTCTTTGCTTTGGTTTCTGCAGTAGCTCTGAGCATCATGCCAGGTCTCCTCAGTTTCTTCAAAGCTGCATAGACCGTCTGAGGTGAGGGCAAGCGAAGAATAAAGATTAGTAAAAACATGTCCACTATAAACACAAGCAAGGATTTCCACTATAAATATAAGAAAAAGAGGATTATCCTTGTAAGAATGTAGTATCCTACAACTACTGTACAGTATATAAATATGCATCCTGTAGCATGTTACCACCCCAGGGGTGTATGTGATAGAGCATGGGTGCTGGCTGAGCCACCTAGGGAGACCCGAACTGGGACATGGGCTGAAACAATGTGACTTTGAAATGGTTAACTTCCACTGCACACCACTTTTAATTGAACTTTATTGAGAGAATCAAAGAATACAGTAGTGTACCAGCTGCACAGAGACCGCCATAAAACGAGTGGTCTCTATCATTAATATGTCTAGAGGTGGTGAGCCATTTAAATCTCCAGGTATAGAAGATGAAGTTCAAACTAATCAATCTCCCTCCCGAGTAAACCACATTAGAAAACAAATATTTCAATTACCTTCATGACTCCTGGAGAGCCTGGAGCACAAGTCTACATCCGTGCCATATATGCTCCATCTGCTCCAGAGTCCTGATCCATGATACAGTATGACTTTTCCATCATTGGTGTTTCCATAATTGAAAAATAGGTTGGCTCCTTGGATTGCAAATAAATGATCATCCCTGCATTCCCACTGCTGCAGTTCATTCTTCTCATCACATGGGTAGAGCAGGATTCTAACCCAGTCGGTTTTACTTGCCACTCCCAGACATAATTCCAACGAGACGCTCTGCAGTCTGTATTCAGAGACCCATCTGAACTGCTGTGACTTGGCATCGGGGTTGCAAGGACTAGCCACTACAGAGCTGGAACTGATGGCATTGACGCATTTATTGTGATCCGTATTGTATATCAAAAAGGAACCAGTGGCTTTAAGAAAAACAGAGGGTTGATTAATGACAGAGAAAAAAGCAAGGACAGGGTGGGGACAATTTAAGACCAGCTGAAGCCAGGATTGACAGTGGGCAGCTGTAGGGCATGCTGCACTGTGTATCAGGACTAACAGTAACAACCCCACACTTGTCCTGAGACTCCTTACCCCTGATGCTGTGATTCTAACAGCTGTGCAAACTGTCAATCAAACGCGGCTTGCTTGTGATTCATTCATTGTGTGAGAGGAAGATCCCACCCAAATAGTGCATCACAATGACTACTTTGCTTTGATTGGCTAAAGCCTGCTGCATTTAAAAAAATACCCTATTTGATCTAAACTTGAACACCCGCCTTCGGGGTGCACAGTTTACATTTAGTTTGATTTTTTTAAATATAAATGTACTGAAACTTGGCGTTCACATAGGTTTGGGTGAGCCTGTGTGCAAACCCACCCATGGCTTCGCCCCTGCTTCAAACACACACAAACACTGAACTAAATGAGAACTCAGACTAAACAGGGATCCTTACCGTAACAGCAGATAAAGGGGAACTTTGAGCTGCAACTAATGTCTTTCCATGTACCATTGTAATCCATCACCACACACCCCTCATTGCCTCCCACATTGTTTGGCTCCCCATTGTCCCAGTTTTGAAATATGTAATTATAACTCTGGCGCGACCACTTCCACGGGTTATTGAAGAGGCCTATCCAGAAGGGCTTGCCCTGCGCTTTCTTCACTAGGTCTTCATTTTCACTGGCACTCTTTATACTGACGAGGTCGGTGTGGTGTTCTCTACAGTACTGCTGAGCTTCAGTCCAGGTTTTCAGTTCTTCAATCAGGGTGTATCTCTCAGTGATGTTGCTGGTCTCTGTAAACACAAATAGAGTGATAGGGGTGGAGGTATGGTGCCAAAACCAAACGTATTTTATCTTCACATGTTTAACCTTTTGAGACTATTCCCATTATAAATCTTACAGCTCCAAACAATATTTTCCCCAGTTGAATTGGGAAAGATGAAGACGCCGGCTGTACCTGATGTTTCTGGCGACCTGTAGGTGGTTGGTCTATCTTATGACTATATTAAACCATACTAAATGACACACAGGGAACTGCTTTGAAAGCACAAGCAAAATGATAAAAAAAAACCAAAACATTACAGGCACAGACAAGTCATGCTTCTGGCTTCTGAAATGGTCACACGTGACACATTTGAAATGTAGCATAAGTTACAGCTTTACCTTTGAAGCACATGAAAGCTTTCTTCTCACTGCAGACTAAATCATCCCACTCTCCCTGTGAATTAACTGAAGCACAGAAGAGGTCTGCCCTCCAGTTAGTGTAGATGACATCATCGCTGTTAGACCACTGCCAGTTCTGTGTGTCACGATACAGCCCGATCCAGGCAGCATCATTGAGAGAATGTTCTGCAGCAAATAAGAGCTCTGCTTCATCCTGGCTGCCAACAGTGACCAGGTCTGTGTACCTCTCTCTACAGTAGCTCTGAGCTTCAGACCAGCTCTTCTCCGCTTCCACAAAAAGGAGCTTTCTGATTTGACTGGAAGCAGGTGCAAAAAGCCCTGGAAAAAAAAAAAACATTATTGAGAAATCTGGCAGCTAGCCAGAGTGACAGATTCATAAACTGAGACATGATAACATCCTACCCCATCTATCTCAGCATTGCGCTGTGCCTACCACATCTATCTCAGCATTGTGCTGTGCCTACCCCATCTATCTCAGCATTGCCCTGCGACTACCCCATCTATCTCAGCATTGCCCTGCGACTACCCCATCTATCTCAGCATTGCCCTGTGCCTACCCCATCTATCTCAGCATTGCGCTGTCCCTAGCCCATCTATCTCAGCATTGCGCTGTGCCTACCCCATCTATCTCAGCATTGCCCTGTGCCTACCCCATCTATCTCAGCATTGCCCTGTGCCTATTTGGACACCAGAAGTGGATAAATTAAAATAAATTTGAAATGTGAACAAAAAGTGTAATCTATGGGGTATGTCATAACAGATTGAATGTGAAAGAGATCTGTATCATTGATATGTCCAGAGATTTAAAACAATGTATCAGTGTAAAGGTTAATTTTCACTGGACACCATCTGTAACAATGGACCATCACAGAATACAACTGTGTACCAACTACGAAGAACCTATGTGAAAGCATGTGGTCTGTACCATTGATATGACAGGTCAATGTGATGTGGCAGTGAAAAGGGTTCATGTTTACTGGACAACACTGGTAACAGTGGCAAGTAATAAAAACTAAGAATACAGATGTGTTCTAAACATAAAAACAATGACTCTGTGTCATACTGTACCTAGGTCATGGTCTGCAAATCATTTAGCATGTAGGGTTTATATGACCCTGCAAATATGAAGTCGCTGTCTCAAACGGTTTGATGCTATGGTGATGGCAGCTTTGCAAAACAATGGTATGAAAAGGGTTGATTTTTCTTGTACTACACCACAATCGAACCTGACCTGGAGAATCACACAATACAGCCGAGCGAAGCCAATATCTCAAAGCGTTAAGGTCTTTATCATCCGGAAACCTAAAAATCACATGACCCAAATTTGACAGGCAACTCAGGTCACAGGTCAAACTGAAGTACAAGTTCCTCACACAGAACAGTGGACAATAGTGTTCTACACAAAATCATACTATATTAAAACAAACTGGAGGAGCGCCCCCTACTGATCCACAAACAGTACTTCACACACTGACTGCAACACTTGAGGTCGAGCCTCGATACCGGCAACAAAAACAGCAACTGGAAACAAAGGAGCTCCTCTGTTTCATAACCTCCTGCAGCAGCAGGTAGCTGCCTGTTCAGGTGAGAGAGCGACAGAGTGGCAGGAAGGAGCCTGCAGAGGAAACTACCTTTAGAATGCAAACAAAGTATAACGCCAACAAGGCCTGCTTTGGAGCAGTGGAGTGCACAGCCGGGTAACCTATGGAAGACTGCAGTAAACACACACCCAGCAATCACATGTTAGCTTCAGATTCAATGTGATTGAGGGACCCTGCAGCTTTAAGAACGGCATGAAGATTACTGAGAGGGAATGTGTAAAATATCAAACAGTGATAAAAAGAAATAAAGGAACCCCACCTGCAAGCAGAAGGATGAGCAACTCCCTCCTCTCCATCACAGCAGACTCTGCGTTACAAAGAGAAGACTTTCTATTGATCATCTTAATGTAGGGTTAGCTTATAGTGGCTCAGGACTGGCCTTTCCTATTCAACTGGCTGAGTATTAATATCATTATAATTTGTCTAGGAGTGATTAATCAAACTAAAAGCTAAGCACATGAAAAAAAGGTTTGGGAGGGGTGCAAAACAAATGGGTTTTTATTCCTAAAAATACAATTAAGAACGTGAAACTTTCCATCAATTTAAACATAATGCAGCCTACTGTAAATACGGTGTATATAAATATGAATTGAAATAAAACAGAGTTGCATAACATTATGCAAATATGTTTTTGTTAATGGCAAAAAATCTGTTTACAAAGACATGGCGGAAAATGTATACTGCATGTTGTAATAGCTCCACTTTTTAAATTGAAACAAACATTTACTTGAACTTACCCAGCCTGGCGTGCTGCAGTATGGAAACTATCTGATTTGTTTGGAGATGCAAATGCGCACACCTGATGCGATTTGAATGTTTCCTGAGCTTGTTATATGTATATATATATATATATATATATATATATATATATATATATATACAATTGTAGAATAAGACAACTACTAACATCAAAATAGACATTTTAAAGTTGAGGCTCTGTGTATATAGGTCCCTATAATAACAAACATTTACACATTTGTAGAATAACAAATGCACAATAAAATTAATTATAAAATGGAATATATATAATAATAATAATAATAATAATAATAATAATAATAATAATAATAATAATAATAATGTGTTGCCATGTGTAACCTAAATCATGTATAATACAATTTAATATTCCACAATATATCTCTTATACATTTTTATAGATAGCAGTGCAAAATCAATATCTCAAATCAGCAAATATATCCCAAATATATCTACAGTGTATATCTGAAAATCAATGCAATATTAAATTTAATTTAGGGAATATATTTCCCCTTTAAAAATGTCTAGAAAATATATTTACATGTATTTTTGTTTTATTAAAGGGAATACATTACATTTACATAAGAACATAAGAAAGTTTACAAACGAGAGGAAGCCATTCGGCCCATCTTGCTCGTTTGGTTGTTAGTAGCTTATTGATCCCAGAATCTCATCAAGCAGCTTCTTGAAGGATCCCAGGGTGTCAGCTTCAACAACATTACAATATTCAACACAACAATATTTAACATACTACAGCATAGTACAAGTGCATAGACAATACATGAAGCTTAAAATAAAGATAATGTTTTATAGAAAAGTCTTACCTTAGCATTCAAAGCAGTTCCGGTGTGTTCTCCTCTCTGGTTGTTAACGCGCTGGCAATATGACGGCTCAGATTTTACATGATATTCTGTGTATAATGGATGAGGAGAAAGCACACAAGGACACACCCATTAGCTTTGTACAGTGCACAGTGGACTCCCAGACACTAATTATTTCAATGTAAACCTTCTAATATTCTGAATTTACTTCCAAAAGTGATATGATTGTTAAATATGAGTGATAATAACCAAAGTGATATTATCAGGATGCTTGTCCCCACTAACTCCCATAATATTCTGGCCAGGACATTTCAGTGCTGTGATAATAAGAGAATTAACAGGAGAGATATTAAGTGGGTTTGACTATATTTATAATTGCAGTGACGCAAAAAGTATTCAACCATCTCTGCTGGTTTGTGATGCTTCAGATGGGACATTGTTGTCTGATACTGCTTGCAGCTTTACTTCATACATCTCTATCCCTGAATAGATAATGGCTCCCTCTTCAAAAAAAAAAAGTTGTTGATAAGCAAGGTGTCTCACAAGTGCAGGGGCACTATTATTGAATACAGAATGACTGGGTGGGGTATGCATTCTTTGACAAAGCAGCGTGTCCTTTTTCTGTGTGTTTTAACTCACTTACAAATACTGCTCAATTATTGCTGCTATTTAACAGATAACCGCTCCTTCTTTCAAGAAAAAACGAAAATATGAACTAACAATCTGTATCAGCAGCATAGCGGTACCCCATTATAACCAATACAGAACGCATGGGGGCACGGTTATTGATGCCCTACGTATCCTCTTAGACGCCTTGCTCACTAAGTATTCTGGTGTTTTATGATAGGGTATCGTCTCCACTTTGCAAAAATACTAAAGATTTTAATGAGCAAGCCGTACCCCACGAGCAGCAGCCCCACAAAGTGTAACCAATAAAATGCATAGGAATCCCTTTGCTCTTACTTGTTGATAAACGGGGTCAAAGTATGATGCTGAAGCTGCCTTCTTATTTGCATTCCAGCTTCTTATTAAGAACATATCAAGCTTTTCTGGGATCTATCTCATGGTATTACTGCAGGGGCACTGTAGCTGTATCTGATGGACAGGTCTTACAATTGATAATTGACTATATATATATATATATATATATATATATATATATATATATATATATATATATATATATATATATATATATATATATATACAGTACCTGCAAAAGTTTTAGGCAGGTGAAAAATGCTGTGTAAGAATACTTCAAAAATGGATATTAGTGTCGCCCCATAAGTGGATATTAGTGTCGTCCTATTCGCACACACGGCCAGTACTTTGTGCTCAGGTCAGCATTAGGGGTGTCTCTAGGACTCTGCCTTGCTTGTGGAAGGGAGAAGTTCAGTCTCCAGTGACTCAAGCCTGCCCTGGACTGGAAGGAGCTCTGCTAACTATCTGTTATTGATTTGTTTTCTTCTGCCAATGTACCTACAGCTATGGCTAAAAGATTTGCATCACCCTATAGAATGAACTAACTTCATAAAGTCGAATGAAACCTGCCGAAAAATGTTACATTAACCTATTGAATTACATACCACTTTGTAGTTTTCCATATACTTAAAAAACTGACAAATGAATAAATGTATCATTGAAATCTAACATGATAGTACTACTGTTATGTATAGCAGACTATTATATATATATATATATACATTACTGTGCAAAAGTTTTAGCCAGGTGTGAAAAATGCTGTAAAGTAAGAATGCTTTAAAAATAGACATGTTAATAGATTATATTTATCAATTAACTAAATGCAAAGTGAGTGAACAGAAGAAAATCTAAATCAAATCCATATTTGGTGTGACAACCCTTTGCCTTCAAAACAGCATCAAGCATCAATTCTTCTAGGTACACTTGCACAAAGTCAGGATTTTGTAGGCATATAGTCAGGTGGTATGATTAAACAATTATAACTAACCACAGGTGCTAATGATCATCAATTCAATATGTAGGTTGAAACACAATCATTAACTGAAACAGAAACAGCTGTGTAGGAGGAATAAAACTGTGTGAGGAACAGCCAAACTCAGACTAACAAGGTGAGGTTGCTGAAGACAGTTTACTGTCAAAAGTCATACACCATGGCAAGACTGAGCACAGCAACAAGACACAAGGTAGTTATACTGCATCAGCAAGGTCTCTCCTAGGCAGAAATTTCAAGGCAGACAGGGTTTCAGATGTGCTGTCCAAGCTTTTGAAGAAGCACAAAGAAACGGGCAACGTTGAGGACCAGACGCAGTGGTCGCCAAGGAAACTTACTGCAGCAGATGAAAGACACATCATGCTTACTGTCCCTTCGCAATCGGAAGATGTCCAGCAGTGCCATCAGCTCAGAACTGGCAGAAAACAGTGGGACCCTGGTACACCCATCTACTGTCCGGAGAAGTCTGGTCAGAAGTGGCCTTCATGGAAGACTTGCTGCCAAAAGCCATACCTCCGATGTGGAAACAAGGCAAGCGACTCAACTATGCACGAAACACAGGAACTGAGGTGCAGAAAATGGCAGCAGGTGCTCTGGACTGATGAGTCAAAATTTGAAGTATTTGGCTGTAGCAGAAGGCAGTTTGTTCGCCAAGGGCTGGAGAGCGACACGAATGAGTGTCTGCAGGCAACAGTGAAGCATGGTGGAGGTTCCTTGCAAGTTTGGGGCTGCATTTCTGCAAATGGAGTTGGGGATTTGGTCAGAATTAATGGTCTCTCAATGCTGAGAAGTACAGGCAGATACTTATCCATCATGCAATACCATCAGGGAGGCATCTGATTGGCCCCAAATTTATTCTGCAGCATGACAACGACTCCAAACATACAGCGAAAGTCATTAAGAACTATCTTCAGCATAAAGAAGAACAAGGAGTCCTGGAAGTGATGGTATGGCCCCACAGAGCCCTGATCTCAACATCATCGAGTCTGTCTGGGATTACATGAAGAGAGAGAAGCAACTGAGGTTGCCTAAATCCACAGAAGAACTGTGGTTAGTTCTCCAAGATGTTTGGGCCAACCTACCTGACTATATGCCTACAAAATCCCTGACTTTGTGCAAGTGTACCTAGAAGAATTGATGCTGTTTTGAAGGCAAAGGGTGGTCACACCAAATAGGATTTGATTTAGATTTTTCTTCTGTCCACTCACTTTGCATTTAGTTAATTGATAAATATAATCTATTAACATGTCTATTTTTGAAAGCATTCTTACTTTACAGCATTTTTTCACACCTGCCTAAAACTTTTGCACAGTACTGTATATATAATAATTGTCGATTAATTTGTCAATTATCAGTTTTACATATTGGGCCTACAGTATATGACATTGCCCATTATCAATGATATACGTGTCTTAAATAAAGACCCAGGGATTCATTTCTATGTTTTATTTAATTTTTTTCCTAACCATTTGTTCTTTGTTGTTGTTAATACCAGTAAAAACGGTCCAGGAGCTACGCTCGGCGGGAGCCCATTTCTTCAGTGCCCTGAATCAGATTCTGACAGCTGGCACCCACCTCCACAGGGCGGCAATTCAGCTGGGCGAGGCTGTCTTTCAGCTCTGCAAAGCGGCAGCCCACTTGATCGGTATTCCCTTCCAGCTTCTCAAATTGATATACCACCTAATTGGGGTGGTTGTTTATCCGCAAGATGGACCCCAGGATCGAATTGTACCGGAGCTGCAGAGAGCCGTGTACCAAGCGGTCTGCCACGTCTGCAAAGCAGGGCACCATGCCCTCCACTTGGTTACGGGACTGTGTCGCGTACTCTACCCGATTTGTGAAGCGCTGGAGCGGCTTTACCACTCAATATTTGGCTTGGTTCTGTTGGCCATTCTTCTTCGGGAATCTGCTCGCCGGCTTTGGCAGGATACCGTCCGCGGTGGAGCGGGTGCTGTCCGTTTGCTTAGGTTGTCTGACAGTGGCGACACTAAACCAACGCAACAGTAACTCACCTTCAGAATTAACATGGGTTTCTAAGTTTAACAATTACGCAGATACAAATCAATATTCTGGTAACTGCTGCTGTAATTAGATATAACCTACATATATTGAAATACGTTCAAGAATAGTAAGCACTCAATACAATTAGCTTCATGTTATTAACCTTTTATTAGGTGGATGATGTAGGTGATATATGGTTCACATCTGTGGCCTGGGTTTAAAATGTAGTTTCTCAGTTAATACATTAAGTGAGCTGGAGTAGTCTCAGTTATGTAGCCCCTGCCATTGGTGTTATGGACACAAACCTACATCAAGGTGTCAGATAAAGGCCTGTTTGGGCCCATAGCTGCCTTGTGGAAACTCTAAATATTGATGTCATAAGTGACACAATGCCGTGCTTATCAAAGTAATCATTTGATGTTGGTCTATAGCTACTTTAACAAGCATTGGACATAAAACTTAGATTTTCCCATAGGACCAAGGCCAGATTGCCTTGCCAAATGTAATGCTAATGAAAATATCTGATGGCATGGATTAAATATATATTTTGACTCTGTCCTAACTGCCTGTATCTCTGATATAAAAAATTGGATGTCGCAAAATTTTTTACATCTTAATTGTGACAAGACTGGGGTAATGCTGTTAGGTACTCCCCACCAGCTAGGTAAAACCAATGCTTTAAATCTGTTGATGGAACAATGCTTGAGTTCAGAGCTAAGATGAAAAATATGGGTGTGATTTTCGATCCTGGGTTAACTTTTGAATTGCATATGCTGAATACTGTCAAGGTTTCTTTTTTTCACCTGAGAAATATTGCCAGACTGCGTCCCATGCATTCTCTACCTGCAGCTGAAAAACTGGCTCATGTTTTTGTTTTCTCCAGGATCGAGTACTGTAACGCCCTGCACCTCGCTGGGGTGTCTAATAGCACCCTCACTAAAATTCAATTTGTTCAAAACTCTGCAGCCAGAATTTTGTCTCGGTCCCGCTCAAGAGATCACATCACTCCTGTCTTGGAGGCCTTGCACTGGCTGCCTATCAGGTTTAGAATTGATTTTAAAATTTTAATGCTGACATATAAGGCTGTTCATGGGCTAGCTCTGACTTACCTGTCAGCTCTTTTATCTTTTTACACTCGCAACCTCTGCTCTGCTGATTTCAGACTGCTGTGTGTCCCGCCTGCTCGCCTGCGCTCTATGGGCGACAGGGCCTTCTGTTGCTATGCCCTCAAATTATGGAACTCTATTCTACTAGAGATCAGAGACTCAGCTTCTTTGAGTGTTTTTAAAGCTAATTTAAAAGACTTACTTTTTTAGAAAGGCGTTTTTATGATTTTTTATGATTGTTTTATTTCCTTGTGCTTTTTTAATGTATAATCTGTTCATTATTGCTGAAGTATTAATTGTGAAGCGCTCTGAGATGATTGCTTTTAAGGGTGCTATACAAAATAAAGTTATTATTATTATTATTATTATTATTATTATTATTATTATAAATGAAAAACACCTTGGCAACTATTGCCAATAATAATAATAATAATAATAATAATAATAATAATATGTATATTACATTTTCAAGAAATGTCAAACTAAATGTTCAAAATAATGTATTTGTATGATTTCCCCTAATATGTTGATAAATGTTCTCCAGTATGTTAACAAAATAACGAATACAGTTTTCTAAAAGTGACTTCTTTTGTTTTTGCTGTCTCTTTCATTTCATTAAAAAGGGGGGAAATCCACTAGGTGGCACTGCTAACTTAAATTTCAGGGCACACGCTTGCATGTTTAACGAGCGGGTATTTTCCTGAAACTTGGCAACCATACTTAAACAGAGGGATGCTTTTAAGTAAATTAATCAACATGTTTACACCAGACCCATGAACAGAGATATCTCAGCAGCTGTTGCTATATGTCCAAACCCATCTTAATATCTTCCTGACAGATGTATGTAATGGTATGTTATTTAAAGATGCAATTTCCTATATTGTTCTGATGGTTTTGTTGAATTGTATTGGGGAGGGCGAGAGAAACACTGCCAGAAAAAGGGGTGGGTCTTCCAACTTAAACAGTTCTCTCTTTCGCCCCCCTATAGAAAGGGTGAATACTTCAGTTATGCATCGTCTCTCTCGAATAGAAGGGTTAGAGTATTAACAAAATATCAATATTAGCCAAAATAAGCCCCCCCGCACCACGCCCTCCCTTTAATTTGAGCCGAGTATTAACAAAATATCAATATTAACCAAAATAAGCCCCCCCGCACCACGCCCTCCCTTTAATTTGAGCCGAGTATTAACAAAATATCAATATTAACCAAAATAAGCCCCCCCGCACCACGCCCTCCCTTTAATTTGATCCAGGTAATACGTCGAGAGCGGTTGCTAAGGAGCTTTGAATCACCCAGGAAGCGCCGCCTTGTGGTTGTCATGCAAAAAGGGAGGGACTTCCGGAAGAGGAAATCCGGAAGTTGTGTCGGTTCAGGTTGAATCCAAGCTGTCTGGAGCGAAAAAACCCAAACAAGCGCCTTTATCTTTTCAGAGAAAACATTACCCGCAAAAAATGGGCGAATGTAGCCCTAAAACTGGCCTTTTATGAGATAACGATGGACAAAAATAGACAGCAGTAATAAAAAGACTAAACTATGGAGTTTGGAACGAGGAAAAGATAAGAAAAAGAGGCTGGGAAACAGCAGAAAAACACTCAAGGAAGACGAAAAAAATAAATTAATTCCACGATTCCTTTAGACACTGGGAGAGGCGACTTCACAGGTTGGAAAATAAACTATTTTTGTATTTTTAATTACCGGTTTGTAATGACCGTTAGTAGCTGCAGTTTTACATGGTTGCAATGGAATACATATTCTAATAACTTTGTTTACAACAACCTGGTGCTCTGCTAATCGAAAAATAAATAAATAAAACAGTGTTTGTATGAAGGCAGTGTTGTTATATTAATTTATAGGTTGTCGAAGTGTTCAAAATGTGAAGCTCACTTACATTTTGTGTTGGGGAAAAAAATATTATTATAATAATAATCACGAAGTACTGTATGCAAAATAAAACCGCTCTGGTCTGTATATTAATACGTTACACATTTGCATAGTACTACACTTTATAACGCCTTTTCTTTTAAATTGTGAAGTGTAGTGTTTTTTTAAAATAAATCCTGATAAATTAGTATAGTTCCAATGCAAATTAAAATACTTAAACTTACTTATGTAGCTTTATAGTGGACTTGCTTTAATATAACACTTGTACAAATAAGCTTTTTGTAGCATTGACAGATTATGAAGTTAGACTCAGAAGTCTTAACGTGCCATATTGCTAGGGACACAAGGCGTTATGTGGGTGTTTTTATTATGTTTGTAATTTAGATACTAATGTAAACTAAACACTAGCTGTCAAATTAGTGGACCCTGCAGTAGGACCACGTCTTTAGTCATCATTAGAGATCTGTACCCGATAACCAGACATGAAATACCCTTTCATTAAAACATCTTCAACAGGTTGTGCCAGTAACATTCAAGTAACTGGTCAACGCAACTTACACGGGCAGCAGTCTGATAAGGAAATAAAGTCTGTGTTTTTGTAAGGCATACATAAATCAATCAGTCCATGTTTATTTTATATAGCGCCTTTCATAGTGGACCACCATCACAAAGCGCTTTACAAGATCGCGAGGAACAATGCATAATACATTAAATACAGGCATAATACATTAGATACAAGGCTGCATTTAATGAATTCATTTCTCATTTTGTTTATTCTTTAGAACCACAGTGGCCTGCTCTTACGTTAGCAAATCGATCAATACATATGACTGTCTCGCTTTTTTACGATGTTCTGTATTCAATTCTGAGTGGAACTTATTGTAGTCACTGAATTTCTGTGTGTTTTTATTTTTTTGATAGGGTTTTTTCATCGTGCTCTTCTGTTCTAGTTGCCTGCCATAGATAGGTGTAACCTGGTGTAGATCAGCCAGGGTGTCTTTATAGAGCCCCTGCTTTGTTATCTTTTGTATCTCTGGTAGTACACAGCTGAATTCTCTAGAGCAGGACTTCCCAACCCTGGTCCTGGGGACCCCATGTGTCCGGTTGTTCATTCCAACTGAGCTCTCAAATTACTTAACCCTTAATGTAACTAATCATTTGCTAATTAAACCTTTTTTACTGTTAAAAAGTAACTTTTTAGGAGGTCTAAATTATTAGTTCAATTAAGGATCGTAAAGTAATTGAGCTCAGTTGGATTGAAAACCAGAAGACAAGTGGGGGTCCCCAGGATCAGGGTTGGGGAATTCCTGCTCTAGATGGTGCTGGCACTTGCTTTCAGAATATGTTACATATGCCTGTGTCAGGCAACTAGAATTGAAGAGCAGCTCCTGAAATCCTAGTCCAAGCATTTCAACACAGACTTAGAACAAACAGAATATTTGAGCTGTTGCAGTAAGATCTACTCTGAATGCAAACATCATAAAGTAAAAAAGGTGACATTTGAACCAACATGCACTTTAAATTTACACTAAACTATAATTCTTTGATGACTGTTTACTAAATTACAGTCAACCGCACTTACTATCACCCCTGTGATAGTATCCCCCTCCACTTATTATCATCACATTGAAATGTCCTGGTCAGAAAATAATGGGATTCAGTAGGGACAAGCTCACTTTGCTTAAAGCATTGACGTTTGACATAAAGTAGCATTTGGCATAAAGAACGCTGCAATGTGTAACTGCCATTAACACCATTTAAATTTTAATCAATGCAATATCTTGCACTTTCAATTTCCAACGCAAGCATATTTGTCGAATCGGCGCTTATACTTTTGCCAGGTTATAGGGGAAATCTTGATAAATAAGCTTCACTTATTGTCATCATATTTGCTTGGTTCCTTTTTGAAGTGATTTTAACAGGGTTTGACTAGCTTTCTGTACACTCATGTCAGAAAGCAAGCAAGCAGACCTTATTGACCGGTTTAGTTAAATACTACCAGCCTCCTCCTCTCATGAAACCTTCTAGCTACAACACATAGGCCTATATCACCCAGTAAGCCCATACAAGTAGAATACAAGAGGCATGGCAAAACTTGGCAAAACAGAAACTAAAAAAGGCCTATGTTTAGATATTTATGTTCAACTGATAGTATTTAACAGGAAACATCTGTGTGGAGCTGATATGCATTGGGCTTGGGTTACAGATTGGGCTGTCTGATTACACCCTGCTGGGGATGAAGTCCCCTAGGCAGGGGTAGAGTAGAGGCGGTCGTATCTATGCTTGTCATGCTTCATAGATTTCTCCATATATCTGGGGAACCGCTAACCAGTTGTCATGAAACTTGGTATTAACATTATTTAGCAGAAGCTATTGAGAGGATCAGATTCTGGAGATACATCTGTCCATCTGTAAATTACTTATCAAATTGTTATAAAACTTGGTCATTCTTGTTCTTTGCATGTGGTTGCTATGTCATCAATCATACTGATGGCTCTCATTTTGAATGTATAGGCATGGCAGGAGGTGTACTGACATGCTTGTTGTGAGAGGCATTTGAAGCATGCTAAGTATAGTTCATCACACTCCTTGCACAAGTTGAATGATGAAGTAGTTCACAGTGTGCAGCGTTGTAACCTGTGTATCAGTAATTACACCCATCACTAACATTTCACTGTTTCACGTGTGACAATAGCTGAAAGGCTCCTGTTTGCAGATGGAAACATATAGACACCAGGCTTTACCCTGATCTGCTGCTTCGTTTATCTCGTTTCTGTGATCTGATCAGATCACAATCCAAGAAAGAAGACCTTTTGTCCAGGCCTGGCCCTGGTACATACAGTAGCTGTTCAGTTTATCCTTCTGAGATCTGACCAATTGGCAATCCCAGAAGAAACACTGACCAGGCTTGACCGTGCTGCTGCTAAGTTTATCTTGTTTGAGATCGGAGCAGACAACATTCCAAGAATAAGACGTCATTTTACACATAGGGGTCCTGAATATAGGATTTTAAAATTAGGGTTAAATTTGACTTAATAAATCCAGGATACGTTCTTACTCCAGTAATCAGGATTTATACCTGCCAAAATTGCAGTTTTTTCATCTGTTTTTTTTAATCATTTGCCGACTAATAGTTTCTTGTAAGATCTTTTTGTTTAAATGATAGTTAATATTTTTAAACTGATAGTTAAGCATATTGCATTGTAGATTTATTTTGAGTGATCTGACTGTGGAGTGATCTGAATGAAGGAGATTCCATTGCCATGATGGAGCTCAGTTCATACGTTCTGCCATGTTTTTCATCTCATGGTAGGTAAATCATGTACAGGGAAGGTGGTGCTACAGGATTTCGGGTTTCAGTAATGCCTTTCGTAGTAGAGTGAAGCCTCGTTCAATAAATATCCACTTACATGTGAGTTTGTTTGGCTAACAGAACACAGCCAAGTCGAAAGGTCAAGTGTTTGCAGTGCAGATACTGAGCGAGCAAAGAGTAATCTGTCACCTGCACAAAGTACTGGCATCCATGCCTTTTAACTGTGCTCAGTAGTGGTACATTATGTGTAACTTTGTTTAAATACTGAAAAAAAGACTTGAAGTAATATATACATGTTTCTAGTTGTTTTACTATGTAAAGCTGGCATGTAAAATAACTCATGTTTATTCAAACCAAACACTTGTGTATTTGGAAAACATTCTCTTTTTTCACTTGGCGTATACACTACAGTTTTCATGGGGGAAGAAAAATGTAGTTGCCTTTCCCCATTAACATCATTGTTACAGATTTCCATTACATGAGAGTAGATGTTAAAACTTCATGCTGATTTGAACTCGGCTCTCGCCAAGATAAGCACTGACTAAGACATAGCTTTACAATAAACTTATGTGATCCATCTGCGTCTCCATCCACTTGCGTTTCCTTCCATCTGATGATGTAGATATCCTTCTGCCTGGTGTTGATGGCTGAAGTGTAATGCTGGCTCCAGGGATCAGCTTATTGCCTCCCTAGCGCATCAGCACACACAATGGCTGCGATGCTGGCTCCGGGGATCAACCACAGTGCGGTCTCCCCAGCGCATCAGCATGACAACCGTCCGGATTGAGCTAAGTAGGATACATCTCTGGGGTCTTCAAGTGGGCACCTTCCATCCTTGGTGTTTCGTCGACTAGCCCACAACACCTCAAGAGGGCTCGACTATGATTCTGGCGTCCCAGCATCACCCCCCTCCGTCCCCCACTCAACTCAGCCCAGCTTACTTACCCGTACATCAGCGTTTCTTTCTTTCTATTGTGCTTGAGATCCCCAGCCAGAATCTTTCCGTCTCCAGTTGCTGCTCGTCTCTGCTGCTTCAGATAAGTTCTTAACTGTGCGACGCAACTCTTGGCCACTGAGTCAGACGTCTCTGACGTCTTTTGTTGCAGGAAATAGAGCTCAGTGAAAAGCACCTTAACACAGAACTAAGTATCAAAAATAAGAATTGCAGTAAGAAACACTTAGATTGATTGCAGATATCATAAAGTAACAGTAAAATAGGATAGGGGGAGCATATGTGTTTGTATTAATAACTAGAAATCACTTAGGCCTACATCATTCAATAACTATTTTTGTGTTTTGACTACAACAAGTCCTTCCTTCTACAGCTTCAAGGAGAGCGGAAGCTTGTCTGCCTTATTTAAAGCTTCTTTCACCTGGTTTTCGGTTTGCTGAGCCAGTTTAGCAGTTTCCAAAATAAAAATCCGACCTTGCCTGCGAGTTCGTGTTTATCTCTGCATCTTTTCATGTGAATCGGAGAAGGTTGGTAGAATTTCCTTGACTGTCGTTCAGGGTGCTTGGAAAATCACTGTCCTTGGACACTTTCCAAAGCTGCTACATTCACCAGGGAACAAAACCAAGGGGTCGTTGGACTACAGAGGGGTCCCCGGTGATTCCCTAGTGAAAGCACTGCTGCCTGGAGTGCAGGGCGAGAACACAGACATGGTTTAAATCTCATTTACACTGAGTTGCCTGTCTTTAAATCTCATTTACATCGAGTTGCCTGTATTGGTTCACAAAGGGGTGTTCGTTTCTGTTTTAAGCGTTTAGTGTGAAACACATTTAACGTATTGGGAGGAATGTTTTGGAACTTCTCAGAAAAACCATCATAGGATGCCTTCCGTCACTTGTTTCTAATTTACTGCAACATGTGTTTGAGTACAAGACTGTGTATACAGCATTTTACTGTATGGAAGAGTCTGGAGATTGCTTAAAGGGATCCTCAATATGATGTTTGGAAGGTGTTTGTCCTTTCAGTTAATAATATTTCACACAATTGGTGCAGAAGGGTAGGCGGATCAAATCCTTCCTTTAACTTCATCCCAGACATGCTAATGGGATTGTGGTGGAAAACGTCTCTGCCATGCTCCTCAAACCGTTTGCGCACAATTCTGGCAAGGTGGATGGATGAAAACCTTTGGCCACAGCTGTAGATGACATAAAGACTGTGTGACTGTTTTTTATATTTTCAGTTGAACCACAAACCTCAGAAGCCACGTCAGCTTGTCTTTTCCACTCGGTCTCGCTTTGAGCAAATACTGTCGGCTTCAACTGAAAAGTTTTGAGTAACTGCCAGCACAAACCAAACATTGCTCTAAGAGCTGAAGTTAAGTAAAGGGATGCGTTTGACAGATTCACAATCTGAGGAAGTTTTGCTCGTCCTGATTTAAAAAAAAAAAAAAAAAAAATCCACAAATTAGGTGGCTGTCTTGCATATTAAAATCTTTTTTTGTCTATTTTTGAGATTGTCTATATATGGATATCAAGATATTTAGTAAGCAAGTGAGTGTAATGAAAGGTTTAGAAACGCACACTAGTCCTGCCCCCGATCCTGGGTTCTACACCTCCCCAGTTGTTCTATATTATTGAAATGACAAGGAGACGGGCATTTGAGTAATCGGGCCCCTGCTGAATCTGTTCTGCAATGATCACACAGCGTGACTAAGTCTCAAACCAGTCTGTAGTTCACTTGTGGGAAGTTCCTGCTGTTATAGGGGAGGGAATGCGTTTAACATGGGGGCCCGATTCCTCAAATTCTGTCATTCTGTCGTGCTGTCGTTGGATTTGAGAGAAAGCGAGATAGACCCCATTCACACTGCAATTTAAGGCAGGCCAGGGTCGCTTCAGGGCCACCTTTTCTCATATGTGAACGCTCCAAAAAAGAAAAGGCAACCCAGGGCTGTCTTAGATTTAGGCTGCCGTTGCGATTTGGCCCAGGGCCTGCAATCCAGGACCAGGACCGGCCTTTGCATACGTATGAATGCAAAGCAGACTTAGTATCACGTGACCAATTAGATTTTCTATGATAACATGGAAAAAATGCAGATTTTCTGTGATGTTGGAGATTTTTTTTGTTTTACATTTGGGGAGGGGCAAAAAAACATGCAAGGCTTTTTTTTTTGTTTCTTTGTTTGCTAATAACCAAATCAATACCATATATAAACATTAACACAAGCAACTTGGCTTTAAATTTACATAAACGTACCTGTCTAATAAAACTGCTTCCGGTATTCCAGTTCAGTGTTGAATGAGACTTCAGTCAGTATCCAGAGCTGTTCAGAAATTTCAGTCACATATGTGAATGCGTAAAGGCGCCATAAACCCTGAGGCGGCCCTGGGCCAGCACAGTAGTGTGAACGGGGTCATAGATTCTTAAACGAGATCCAATAAAAACAAGATTCACCAAATATGAAAAAGTTATTCCATGATTGTTGTATAATTAGTTAATAAAATAAACTTTTAAAATTCAAGGACAAATGCTAGTCTGTTTGATTTATCTTCAAGATTAAGGAGTTTTAGGAGTTTCTTTTAATATTGCTGACGGGGACGGGATGGGGGGGCGGGCAGGCGGGGAGGGGGGGCAGCTGTGGAACCAGCTGGTTTAAAAAATAAAAAAAAATAAAAAACTACAGATCTGTCTACAGCAGGGTTTTTTTTACAGTTTTTTTCTTTACAGTGTTTTTGCAAAGGTGAGCAAAACCAGATGGCAGACGAGCAGTTAATTGTCAGTTGCAGGCACTCCCCCAATGCAAAACCTTTGAACTCATTTCCGCAGTGTAGTTTCCAGACTTGGTGTAGCGACACGTTTCCTAGAGTGTCAGAGACAGAGAGGACATGATCCTTTGTACTTGCTGTGTTTTTCACGGTGTTCTTGTTTTGTGTTTGAACAGTCCTGTTTGTGCCTTTTTAAAATTTCAACTTGAGAAGAGTCAAGGGGCAGAGAGGAAGGGGGAGAGAGAAACGATAAGCGAGTGAATCATTGTTTTATTTCATGTACTGAATTTGCCAATAGTTGCGAAACTTGTTATGCCATTACATTTTTTAAGTTTCTTGTTGGAGAATTGAATTGAAACAGGAGGAGAGGGGGGTAAAAGAGGAGAAAAGAAATGTTGAAGTAGGAAGAAAGAGTGAGAGGAGAAGAACAGGAGAGTCTCTCTGTAATTGAATGTGTTAGTTAAGCAGGAGAGCTTCTCAGTCCACCAGCAAGCTAATGAACTTTACAGCAGGCAAAGTGCTTTCCCAGCTGTCTCGAGTTACAGGATGAAGCTATGAGTGGTTAGGATCTGGGAGGGAGGGTCGGAGGGTGTATGTATGAGGTTAGGGTCAGTTTCACATTTCCTAGATCTACACAAACCGACACAGAGGAAAGACAAGCTGTTGCGAAAGATTTCCCTGCATAATTACAGGTACTGTACTCCACTTGTTGTATTAGATCGCTGAGATTGTATTGTTCTTTCTTTAGGTTGGGCCGTTTTATCAGATTCCTTAACATTCTTTCTTTATCTTTCGTTCTCTTTCTTTTCTCCATTCCTTTCTTTCTTTACTATAGGGTTACTGCCTATACACTGTTACATATGTTTTTTTTTTTAAAATGAAGACCAATTTTCGCTTGCTAGTCATGCTAAATTTGTATTTCTTTAATTAATGTGAACAAAAGTAGGCTGCATCTTGCTCCCTAGAAAGTTTACTTTTCTGAATATTTTTTTAATTTTCAGTTGCATTTTAAACATGAAAGCGGTTTTTCTTTTTGTTTTGCAATGAAATGTTAAGTACTGGGAAGTATTTCAAGGGAAACAAGGGGCTTTAAACAGACCCTGAGACACAATGTCATTCTTTCTCATAGAGAGTAAAGCTATGGTGTGTTTTATTTTGCATTCTTGCAGTGTGTTCAGATTGACAAAGGAAATTTCTGTAGTTGGTTCTGAGAAGCAAGTGACATCATATCGTATTGTTTTTTCCCACTGGTTTGTGCAAGATACTGAACTGGCCACTTTTTTTTTTTTCTGTGTGCTTGAGAGACGAGAGAGCAAGCTTTTGATTAAGGAGTTCTGTGTACAGTATTTTAAGTATTTCTTCAGATGTGCTATGTGTTTCACTGTAGTTTGGCCACATAGGAAGCAGCCAATTTCATTTAGTTAACTCAGTGTGTGGTTCTGTGGCTCTGTGTGTGTGCATGTGGCCGAGTGTCTGTGTGTGGGGGTTATTGCTTCTCTACACTTGTGACCTACTTGTGAAAACCTCAACTGACACCTTCACTCGTTTAGGTCATACTTTTGTGACTTTAAAAGTTTATAAAATCGTTTTTTTCATAAGTACAGTATGCTAGTCACACCCCAGCTTTTTTTCAGGCAGTATGGGGTTAAGAGATTAGGTTACATAACTAAGTATTGAAAGCACATTTACCAGACACGTGTAAATGGGAGGAGCAGACAGCTTTTGTAAAGGCATTTGTGGGGAAATAACTAAATATATTAAAATTGTAGAAACTTTGCAGTAGCTTGGGTGTTTTTAGGTTGAGATAGTAATCGCTAGCCACCAAATTAGGGAATGTCCAACATGAATGGGCTTACACTGCAGATTAGGAGATTCTTACTGGCGTTCTCTGGTACGGTGTTTGTTCTGACAATGATTTATTATTAGATCCAGTAGAGAAGTTCAGCTATTAAAGGCCCTGCTAATAAACTGAATGACAAGTGTTTTGTCGAAGTCTTTTTTTAGTGTCTTCAAGATTTCAAACCTGTTTTACAAGTTTCTTTTAGCATTACTTTTACATTGGGTTCAGGTAAGATTTGTGCCAGTTCCCGGATCTAACTTGATGCCAAAACGTTTGTCATTCATTTTGTATTTCTAAGCACAGCACTGTTGAGTAGGGGTGTAACAGTACACTATACGACATGTATTACAGTGTGCAGGTCACAATGTGATATTGCAATATCTGATGGGCTTAATAAGCATAATAAGATCAAATGGTCATTTTAATGAAGGTAAAAATGAACACAATTTAATTGCAAAGGGAGAGTATGTATTCATACCAAACAGTTATTCTTCATTCAGGAACCATTTGGTGAACTACAATGGTCTGTACTTGTAGTGTTGAATCATGATACAGATGATCCATGCGTCTATTATGATACAGTGTATCATGTAATGTAAGTATTGCGATTCATCGATACACAATGAATCGTTGCTCCCTCGCTATTGGGTGCTTAAGTTATAGGAATATAAAACATGTATTTGTAAATGCGTAAATCGGTGGATTTATCAAGACTACTATTATCGATAACAGAAAATGTCCTTCACACACAGCACTGGCTTGTTTGTAGCTGCCATTGGTTTATCAGATTTTTCTCCCATCTCTGCTGGGATTAATGCAATGGGAAGCTGTTGTTGCATCACTGGGCTGCATCTGCTGTAATCAGAACACAAACCCAATATGCAATATACAACACTCCATAGGGCAAAAAAATTGAAATAAAAATTACAGAACAGTTTTGCACATTCTGACCTGATTTTGTCCAAGGGTCACTGCACAGTTCTCTGAGACCAATCCAGTGGCCTGGATGGAAAAAACATGCTCTGTAATAAATATTTTATTCCTATGGTGAGTTGCTACTGATAAGGCTTTGGTAGGAAACCCCTATTCATCAAATATTTACAGCCTGGATTTATCCAAACGCGTTTAAGCAGCAGGTCTAAAATTCACTTTTATGTAGTAAACAGGCACCAATGACTTTTATATATCGCAGTAAGAAAATCTAAGAACCAAAGTTTGGGAACGAGAAGAGTCCAATTGGCCCATCAAGGCTCATCCCTTGTTAGCACACCATCCGTCAAATTTGTTTGTTTGTTTTAATGTTCCTGGTGTTTTACATTCTACTGTTTCACATGGTAGGCTATCCCATGCATTTATAATGTGTGTAAAAAATAAAAATAAAAAAGACTTCCTACCTTGTGTTCTGAATTATATTTGTCCTGAGCCAGTCTAAAAAAAAAAAAAAAAAAAAAGACATAATACCACAGTAGTGACGTCAAAAAGTGATCATTCCTCTAGAGGAAAATATACTTGAACTTTGACCCATTCGACTCCTCGAGACCATCACTTTCAATTCAAACACAAAATGTCTCATTTTCAATCACTCGACAACACCCACAGTACAGAAATGTTCAAACGATCAACAAAATGAGAATACGTTAAAAAAAAAAATGTAAAGCTGGTACATTCGTATCTCAGAGAAACGGATAACGACATAGAACGTCTGTACAGCACTGAAACACTACGTTTAAAAAACAATGAACTGTACAGCTGAACCTCGTCTTCTTTAATATTTGCATCACAAGGGTATTATAAAAAATAGATGGGCCTCTTCAGTGAGTTAGAGGAAAACAATCCCATCTCGGGTTTCTGTGACAGTTTATAAATTTGGTCTTGTTATTTGTAACGTCACAGAAACCCTCGATGAAATTATTTTTCTGTAACTCACTGAAGCCCATCTATTATTCTGTATGTATGCCCTCCTGTTCTACCCTGTGCTAAATTTTGTGATAAACTAGAACAGAAGAGAATTCTGCAGTAAAAGGACATTGAATGGTGTTGTAGTTTTAAAGTAAATGTCTCTGCTGAGGCCTGCGCCGTGCTAATTGATTTGATCTAGTTGTTGAATGCAAGGTCAGTTTGAGCTATGCAGGGTCACACAGCAGTCCCTGACTTTTGATAATGAAGTGCAGGCGCGTTCCTTGGCTGGAGAGATCAGCTAGCTGTGCGTCTAGTGTGAGAGTATTTCTTTCAAGCATGTGTTTTAGATTAGTACCAGGAGCAGCCTGCTTGTCTCTCTCAGCTCAAAATGTAATGATCACCCCTCGAGGGGTATTCCTGGCCGTGGGTATGTTGTTGAGGCGCCTGTCTGTCTGTTCGTATGTCACGATCAACACTTTTCCCCCTCTGAACACATTCTCAAATTAGTGCAGTTTCTACTAACAGCTTCTAAATGGGAACTGAAAATGCAGTGTACATTGTAGAACACTGCATCTGCAGCTTTAGTCATGGTTTGGGGAGGAAATAGTAAAAGCGACATCACAAATGTTGGCAGTTTTTTCATTTCCTGATAGCAGAAACGGATAGTCAGAATCTTAATAATTGCTTGAGCACACAAACCGAACACACAAACTGTGGAAAGAATTGGTAAATATATGCGGGCAAAGTAAGGGCAAATACTTGCTTTCAAACAGAAACCAACGAATCATCTTTGAGAAATTGGTTTCGATCTCAAAGCAGTTTTGTCATGTCATACATTCGCTGTGGTGGTGCTACAGATACAGTTGCAGTCACAGTGATCAGGGATGGCTTGGGGATAGTCACACAAGCTGTGGTTTATATAGCCAACAGGCAATAAAGTGATGCAATAAAGTCTGTATGATCAAATTGTATTTCTTACCTGAACATGTGGGGTACCTGCAGCACAGCAGTCGGAACATGCATATAGTTAGTTAAAGGCATTTCGGGTGTTTTATTTGCAGTTGGAAATTGATCTGTTGTACATTTATTGAGATTACCAAGCCACAGTGAGACTTTCCCTTTAACTACGAGAAGCTATAGAGCTGTGTGTTCTGGCTTCGGCCCATTCAGCATAGCATAAATACATGTTTTTGTGTTATCTGTTTCTCTTGGTTGAACATGACACTATCTGGAACTTCAGTAAAATACCAAACTCTTAGTCTTACTAAAAAAAATGTTTCCTCTTCCAGATTGATGGCAGTGGATTAAACCCCCACAGACCCTGACCCCTGACCCATCTCTCTCTCGCGTGCGCGTCTCTCTATTGGAGGAGAATGGTCCGCAGAGCCAGCCTCATTCTCTGCGGAGTCACGCTATTCATCGCCTGGAACGCCCTGCTCCTCCTTTTCCTGTGGTGGCGGCCTCCCATTGGCAGCCCTGGGACCGGGGGCGGGGCCGAGCCAGGAGAGGGCAGGGAATGGGGCGGGGACCTGACGCGAAACGTGGTGCAATTGGCCGAAGAAGTGGAGGCGGAGCTGGAGAAACAGAAGCTGCTCTTGCAACAGATTCAAAGCCACCGCTCTGTGGGAGAAGAAGAAGAAAAACAACAATCAGATAAAGGAAAAACAACCTGTCGAAGTAAACAACAACAACGACGCCGGCGCGAGGGAACTGGAGAGCGCGGGATTGCAGAAAATCCCTGACGTGAAAGATATCGTCATTCCTGTGTTAGTGATCGCCTGCGACCGCCCCACAGTCCGTCGGAGCTTGGATAAGCTGCTGTACTACCGCCCTTCCAAGGAGCTCTTCCCCGTTATCGTGAGCCAGGACTGCGGGCACGAGGAGACGGCCAGGGTGATCGGCTCGTACGGGGACCAGGTGATGCACATCCGACAACCTGACCTCAGCGATATCCGGGTCCGGGCCGACCACAGGAAGTTCCAGGGCTATTACAAGATCTCCCGGCATTACCGCTGGGCTCTGAATCAGGTCTTCCACACCTTCAAATACCAGGTGGCTGTCATTGTGGAGGATGACTTGGAGGTAATACTGTTTTACCAAGCAGCACTTCTATCCTGCAAAGCTTGACATGCTGTAAAACAAAGTAGAATTATTTCCCAGGTTTATAAGTTAGGAATGCTACTGTTTATACAGTAAGGTTATTTATTCAGTATTTATGGCCTTGTACCCATGCAGTCTCTTCCACATTAATGTTGTAGGATATCATAAAAAACAGCACTAGAGGGCTTGTCATCATCTGCTTAAAGGGGCGTATTCCTAAAGTTGAAATCAAATGATAAATGAACAGTAACCGTTAAGGACATGTTTAGAAGAAGTTTATGAGTACAGTGTATGTGTTTGTGGTTTATGATAAGTGAATACATAATTTGTAAGGTGTCTCTTATTATTCCCCACTGGGGATGTCACATTTTTGCATATAGCCTCGAGAACAGCTTTTGCAATTGTCACTAAACTTTGTATTAACATTGTTCAGTTTAAGTTATTGTTAAGGTTGTTGACACTTTTTAATCATACCATAGTACTACAGTGGCTGCCTTCTCACTGCTGAATCGTATTCTGTACATAGTTGATTTATGATTACTGTCTGAAGTTATCGACCCTGAACGTCTGTCTCCTACATGTTCAATACCATCTTGTAAAAGTTCAGGCTAAACTCTAATTAAGGACATTTGTGCTAATCTTCTTTCTGTTTGTGGTGGCACATCCGGGGATAATCCAAGGTTTAGAGAGTCAGCGATGTGCTAAAGTGACCCAGCTCAGAATCCAGTGTCTGGTTTAAATTCTTAACTCATTAGATCAACAGCATTCTCACATGCGTCACTGACATTGCTCTGGTGCTTTCTCTCTTTCTCACTCGCGATTCAATTCAGCAGCACATAAGAGAGTGTATACAGTATCTCTCTTACTCTGAGGAAGGCATCCACAGAAACATTGGTGTTCTTCACTGATCCCAGTTAGCACAGCGAAGTATAGTACTGGTACAGTTGACCTACATAACCTTGAATTAACATAAGTGGAAATAATTAGGAAGCCCTGTACTTTGTAGTTGATATTTTTGATTGTTTCCGAAATGTTCTCAAATATAGGTGTGGGCTACGTGTTTATGCAACAACAGTACAGTGTATGCTAATTTATCTCGTATTCAATATTTATTCACATTAACATGCATGTATAAATGTTGCACACATCTCTGATTTTCTGCTTACAATTAAAGATTCAAGTCTAGTGTAAAAAAATAAACAGCTACATTTTCATAATTCCAAAGACCTAGGCAATGTAGGCTAGGTCAGCCAAAGTGTTTTTATATTAAGAGACCGATCCGTATAGTTATTTTAGCCAATAATGCAAAAAGGAAACTTTATCCACAGCAGCTGTCCACAAAAGGTGCTAGTTCTTACTAGTATACAGGTATTTTGCCTGATCTAGCCCTTGTAACTTGTCTGTGAACTAGAACGGCTTCTAAACACAGAGTATAGGGAAAAGTATCTATTAAGAAAATAAATAAAAAAATCACAGCATTTGGGTAATTTCAGTAAGAACCACTCGGAATGATTGCTAACATCATAAAAGAAAAGGGGACAAAAAATACAATTTGAAGTTCCTGTTAAAGAGATGTGTTGCTGTTTAAATCCCTGGTTGTAATTAAACACGTTTTATTTGCACCTTTCCCCCCCAGGTCGCCCCTGATTTCTTTGAGTATTTCCGCTCACTCTTCCCCCTTCTCCTGGAGGACAAAACCCTCTGGTGCGTGTCAGCCTGGAACGACAATGGCAGGGAGCAGATGATCGACCCCAAAGCCCCAGAGCTGCTCTACCGGACAGACTTCTTCCCCGGCCTGGGCTGGATGCTGCTCAAGGACCTCTGGGAGGAGCTGGAGCCCAAGTGGCCCGCCTCCTTCTGGGACGACTGGATAAGGCAGCCTGGGCAGCGCAGGGAGAGAGCGTGCGTGAGGCCCGAGATCTCCCGCACCATGACGTTCGGCCGCAAGGGAGTCAGCATGGGCCAGTTCTACGACCAGTACCTCCGCTTCATCAAACTCAACGACCAGTTTGTGCCTTTCACTCAGCGCGACCTGGCTTTCCTCAAGAAGGAGGCCTACGATCGGACGTTTGCGGAAAGCGTGTACACTGCCCCCGCAGTCCGGGTGGAGGAACTGCACGGAAACAAAGTGACGGTCCCAGGGCCAGTTAGAGTGCAGTATTCCAACAAGGATACTTTCAAAGCTTTCGCCAAAGCCCTGGGCGTCATGGATGATCTGAAATCTGGGGTGCCTCGAGCCGGCTATCGAGGCGTGGTCAGTTTCATGTTTAGGGGTCGGAGGGTGTTTTTGGCACCCCCACCTGGGTGGAAAGGGTACGACACCACCTGGAGTTAACCCCGCCTCCCTTTACAGATTGACACTTTTTAATCATACCGTAGTACCACAGTGGCTGCTACCAATGTTGAATGTTGAATATTGGATATTGTATATTGAATATTTCATCGTCTTACTTTCGTCATGGTGTAACGATAAGGATATACAGAAATGTCAACAAGTCAGGTCCGATTTAGCTTAAGGGAGCTTAATAAAACTCAGTAATTTCCACGTTTTTCATTTTGTGAGTTTGATAACAATCCAACAACAGATACATTTTTGAACAGCTGGCTCCCGCGTCACAAGAAAATCAAGATCGCCTCAAGCAAGGAAACCTGTCCAACATGATTCTGTACCAGTTCAAAAAAACAAACTATGTCCAACATCACCTTTTTTCTCTTTCTTTGAAATACATATTTATACTTTTTGCAACGATTACTTCATATAATATGGTGCGTATTTTTTAATGTTTTTAAATCACTTATTCACCTTAATTTATTGTTCCAATTTGACTAAATAAAAATGATTCTCCTAAAATATTGTGAAAGCACCCTGATTAATCTCAAAATGCTTTTTACTGAATTTGGGAGCTGTTGTGGTGTTTTTCGTTTTAATTTGAATATTTTAAAATCTCAGTTTGCGGGTTGTTTCACTGCCTAGTCTTTATACGATGTAATTGTAGTTCGAGGGATTCTTCTTATATTCTGGTTAAATCACATTTGAAACAAAATCTACTTTACAGACCATTGCAAAACCATTTCCTTGCCTTACATTTCTTTATTTCCAACACTGTACAGCTCTGGCTAAAGGTTTTGCATCGCCTAGAATTTTAGGATTGAGATATCATTTAAAATAACTATATGAACATCATTTCGATATTTTATTTAACATCATGTAATCATAGAAACTACTAAATGATATCGCTAAACAATAGTAGTACGATAGTATTTAATGTTAGATTTTGAAATGTGAAAAGTGTATTGGGGAAAGCTACAAAGTGGTATGTAATTCAATACGTTAACGTAACATTATTGAACAAGTTTCATTCAACTTTATGAAGCAAAATTTGTTAATTCTATAGGGTGATGTAAAACTGGCCATAGCTGTAGATTCAGTTCCTGTGCAGCAGGGGTTAGGATCCCACCTGCAGCAAAGTGAGTGAGGGTCCTAATACCTGCTGCACACCGTGAAAATAGTGTTGTGTCAGAAACAGGTTGAGTGGACTACCATAGACAAAGTGAAAATCAATGCATGTAGGAAATGTGTTCATCTATAAAAGAGTTTCTTGGCATCACTTTACATCGAGTCCTGAACCACTGTAATAACACAGTCATCACAATCATAGCTGTGTACTTGCAATTACAACATGTTACATTACAAGATGAAATATGTTGGCAGTTGCTAGAGCACAAGGTTTGTGAATTTGCTATGTAATTACCATGTAATCACGCATGCAATTACTGTGTAGTAGTGTTACTGTTTTTTAAGCCTTTGCTATTACCCCTTTCATTTGTATTATAAACACTGTTTTCAAGGCTATGGTGAGCCTACTGAAATTGATCAAATTAGAACCTGTTTTAAATTTGAGTGGATTCTGTTATTAAAAAACATTAAGTCCTTACATGTTAGGACCATATTATAACCTATGAACTTACACACTTACTGCCACTTGAAATGACATTACTTGCCGTCACTATTAATGAATGAGTGACTGTAAATTGTAAGAGGATGCGATATTCAAGTCCACCATGTTATGTTTTTTGTTTTTCTAGGTATTCTTTCAATTTTTTCTTCTTTATTATTAAAATTATTATATATTTAAAAAAAAAAAAAAATCTGGGTGCATTTTATTTCTCTAATCCAAAGAGATGCTGTAGAGTAGAGTGACAGTGGGTTTCTTTAGTCCTGCTTTGCGAAAAACGAGCAGGCAGTGCCAGTGCAAGACACTAGATCCCATTTGCTCTGCGCATAATACAGCGGGCAATGCCAGTAACAGACTCTAGATTAGTCTGCCCAGCGCACAACAGGCAGTCCCAGCGTAACACACAAGATTAGATGTATTGCTTTAGTTCTACAGTGTTTACAGTATGATGCAGCGGACAGATTAAGACTTTCTCCATTGCCCTCCTGGACTGTGATCTGTTGGCACTGTGTGTGTGTGTGTGTGTGTGTGTGATTGTTGAAGGCAGTCATGCTAGATTCCAATCATAAAGAGACAATATCGAAGCCAAAAAATATATCTAACTAATATCTAGAACACAGTTTTTAAATCTTTTTTTTTTATTCTAGAGCATGCAACGATGGTGGGGGAGATTGCCTTGCCTGTTTTGTAATTCTTTACCTTTTATTTATATTCGTGGTGTTTTTCTAATGTCACCTGTTGGAGAAAAGACCCTTTAATTCTTACAGGTTTAATATCCTGTTCTACGCCATCATTAGCCTTCTCTTTTGTCTAGGCATTAACAGCCAGGCTTCCATCAAAAATTGCTTCTGGAAAAAAAAAAAACCTTCAGAGCACAAGGATTTGCAGAAGGGCTTCAGTGAAAAGTGCGACACTTATATGCTTCCCCAGCTCACTTAAAATCAATCAAGCCTTTTCAGAAACCAAGATAGTTTATTAAGCATGGAAAATAATAAGCAGAAACAATGGAGAACGTTGACATTATTAAACACAACTGAATATCGACCACTAAAGGCAACGAGGCTAACAGAACCACTCCAGTATATCTTAACTACTATGTATTGCCAACACTCCATAGATCTCTTGTATAAAAGACGCACGCATTATGGTAATACTGTTTTGTTTGGTTTTTCTTTTAACAAGGGAAGTATGTGGTTCTGGTAGTCTACCTCGATCAGGTGTGTGGCTCCATATAGGGGACCAGGGCGATTTGATGATCAGTTAAATGTCATGGCCAGCAGTAATCGACACAGTGTTGCTTCTGTACTTCTTTCATATAGGAAAATGTGAGACCTACTGCAGGTAATGATTCATATGAGGTAAGATTTACTGAGAATTGTCAAAAGAAACCATTTCAGGGGAAATCAGAACCTCTCACTGGACTGTGTATGATATGATTGTTAAAGATGATAGGTCTTTTAATGCATTGAATCTTTACTGTAGAAATTAAAAAGTTACTGATTTAAAAACAAAACTAAAACTTATAATTCATTCATGAATTAATAAATTAAATATGGACCACAGTGTGGGTGGAAAGAACTTTGCCAAAACACCATTTAATCTAATAGTAATCCATTCCACTCTCTTAGCTATGTATGATGTTGGCTATCACTGTGAAACTACTTTTGTTGCTCCGATATATATTTGTATTTGTTTTTCTCACTTGATCAGTCTGTGTCGTTTTGTCATGTGTTGTCTCTTGTTCCTGGTTATTGAAAAATCACGTGATATTGTGACCTTTCACCTCAGTTGGCTCCAGCTTCTGCACTATAGCACAAAGCAGGTGGAGCCAACAGCTGAGAAGTCTGAAGAACCAGGAACCTTATGAGACATACAGCTAAACATAATGTGCTTGCAAGACGTCAGCTTAAAAATCTTAAAGAAGAGGAGCAACAGAACCGTTTAGAATGGAATATTAAACATTCATGGGGTACGGTTGCTTTTCCATTATAGAAGATGGCTGAATTATTCACAAGCCCCCAAAGGGGGCTACTTACAGCCATCCTCGTGATCACATACCCATGGTGTAGCTTCTATTTTTATAGTTAATATTTCATTCTAAGTTAAGCAACTGAATTTGGAGGACAAGATCGCGCTCAGCAATGTGTAACAGTGCGATTAACCGTTCCGTCTTTGGATTTGAATGCACGGAAGATCAAATATATTCACTCAGAAGCATGGAATATGAAATAAGTTATTCGATGCTGGATCTCTCAACACTAGTTTTGTAAACTGTACGTAGTGGTTATTTCTAGCTGTATGTCCTCTAAGTTAAAGGTATTTATTTATTTTCACACAGATAATAATAATAATAATAATAATAATAATAAAATGACTGCATTACACTTCAGCACTGCCCAGGCCCCAGTGCTGTGCGAATCAGAACCTCATCGACTTTTATGTTGGCGATTCTCTCTTTTTAGGCTTGTAATTGTGAAGACAGCACTATTTGTTTGTTTCTGTTTGTCCGTCCGTCTGTGTGCTGATTTGATCTGAACGGGGGTAGACTACTGTGTGTGAATGCAGGTGGGGAAGGGGGTGGACATTTGAATGAATTTGATCATTTCTTGGCAAAAAAATTAAAAATCAAATTAAAAAAAAAAAAAAAATGAAGATGCAATTTGACCTTTATGTGAGTCTGGTTTGTTTATGTGTAGTTAGAATTTTTTTTCTTTTCTTCAGCGAAAGTGTTTATTTTAATAAGCATTGGCGGCATCTAGTGGACGTTTTCTTTTGTATTGCAGGTAAGTAGGTGTTCACTAGATGGCGCTGACACGTTGCCTTTTTTAGCCTGTGTTACATGAGTCTGTGGCTGGCAGCTGGAATGAAAGAGCAGCTCCTGAAGGTAGACATATCAAAAAATCCAACAAACGCAGTTTGTTAGTAATTGTAATAAGAATCACTCAGACTTAACAGCAAACATCATATCACGTCATTATATTACAACTTATGTATAATGTATTAAAATACCCTTTTTTGTCTGAAATAAGTATTCGTACTCCCCTGAAAGAGTTAACCTTTCGAGCGCAGGGCTGGAGTGTCTGTGTGAAGCCCTGGTTTTAGAACAGGTGTCTTTAATCAGTACCATCTCATCTGTGCTTTATTTACTGTTCTGTTATCGAGTAACAACCGAACAGCTGACCCCCATAGAAAACAGGAGAGCTGTGCCCAGATGCAATTCATGCAGAGCGTGTTGCTATATCTCTGTTACTTAAAAATAACAAAACAATGATCTCCACTTGGATTTCTTACTTCCCAAACATAACTTACCCTAATTACTCCCTATCAACTTCCAACACAGCATATCACATTATAGACAACTGGAAAAAGGTCCATAGGAAAACAACCCTATCATACACTTTAATACTGTCTTGGACAGCACAGAGTTAATAAAAGATGCTAGTCAGCACTGTGCTATCCTGGATTGTTCTAAAATCACACTGAAGGGGAGGAGGGTCAGGAACAGGGAACAGGAACAGGGCAGCAGTGTGGAGTAGTGGTTAGGGCTCTGGACTCTTAACTGGAGGGTCGTGGGTTCAATCCCTGGTTGGGGACACTGCTGCTGTACCCTTGAGCAAGGTACTTTACCTAGATTGCTCCAGTAAAAACCTAACTGTATAAATGGATAATTGTATGTAAAAATAATGTAATTGTATGTAAAAATAATGTGATATCTTGTAACAATTGTAAGTCGCCCTGGATAAGGGCGTCTGCTAAGAAATTAATAATAATAACTTAACCAAACTCCCCACTCCTTTTCCTGTTTTCTTCCTCCCTCTGTTCTTCCTCTTCCTGTGAGGATGTGAGCTCAACTGACCTAGTAACCCATGGCAACCGTAAACCCCACCTGACAGTTGACAAGACAGATTAACACAGCCACCAGTATCACGAGGAGGCAATAAGGAAATTCACCCTCCACACAACGTACATGGAGAAATCTAAGTGTGACATATCATTCTGACAACCTCAATAACTTGTACTAAAGAATGTCCGAACCAAGTTTCAATTTTGAATGTTATCCCAGGTTTTTAACTGCTACTGGTGAAGTGGCAACTACAGCATGCATGCTAAAATCAAACTATTCACAGTGCTGTGTACAGAGCTATTTTTTAAAATCAAGTTCCATGTTTTTATTACTTCATCGAAATCCTTTACAAAACTAAAATGTTACGCTTGGAATATACACAGTATACAACACAGAATACAATGCACTCGGCTGTGGCCATTAAACTTCCCTGAACCTTTTCGTTGCCTTTCATTCACTTTTCCAATACATCATGAGATTATCAGTGCGACGGTTAAAAACAGACGCAGGAATGGAGCTGCCTCATGCGAGAATCCTTTTTCAGTTTCAGAAAACACTGGTTCTGTTGCTCTAATACTGATTTAATATTATTGATTAAATCTGCTTTTGCCTGGCTTTGAGTTGCTTCAAGCTTGTCTGGAGAATCCTAGGTGCCAGGAATGAACAGCCTTCCTCGTTCCATTCAAATCATGTGAAAATGTGACCTTTCAACTCTGTCAACCCCACCTAAACGTTAAGAATTGTCTCAACATTACCAGAACTATGTATGTGAAACACAGATGTTGGCTTTAGAGTTTATACTGTAGTAGCTGTACAGTATTTATGCATAGCCAATTCCATTTACACATCAGGACATCTGCCATCCCTAGAATGCAATAAACACTAACCCATGAATCGTGTTTCATTGTGCACATGATACTGAACACTGCAGCTTTAAACTATTTTGGAATACAAACTGAAGGTGCCAGCTTCACTGTGGCACAGTTGGAGAGGTCGCGCTCTATTGAGCTTGGCAGAGAAAGGGTTGCATTTCGTATTGAACACATTGTTTTGGTTTTATTGATTTATACAACCTAACATCCAGAATACGAGACGTTTTCTCAGTCATTAGCACGATCGTTTTATTAAAAAAGGGACTTTGGGAAGCACAGACATGTTAAAATCCTGTTCCTTAAAGTTTGGCTATCCAATACTTCCTCAGTGGGAATGACGTGATGTTTTGTACAGGTTGGTTTTGCATTTCAGTGTGTAAGCGGCGCAGCTCCCTCTCAGTCTCTCCGAGTGCCTGGTACTGCAGCAGCCGCTCCTCTACAGACTCAGTGTATCCACTGTGTGGTAGAATATGTTACTACACACTGTCTATTGATTCAGTGTCATTCAGTCTCGCTCAGGTAACATGCTCCTGAAGTTCTCGATCATCTGCTGGGTTCTCTCCAGCTCCGTCTTTGTGGAAGAGATCTGAAATTAGGACATAATACCGTGACTCAAAATAATACTCAACCACTGGTGGGGCATCGGCATTGTTAAAGACTGGTTTGCTGTCAGTACTGTCTACCTTGCAGCTGTGTGTTTAAAGCCATGGTTATATTCTCACCCTGCGTGTGTTTTCCTCCCGGATGTGCTGAGGCACTCTTTCCTCATACTGTTGAACCCAGGTCCTGGCCACAGCCTGGTCCAGCTGGGCCTGTAGCCTCTCCATGCGCCCACCCAGCTTAGCGAGCTCCTTCTGAAGATCAACCAGACCCTGAAACACACAGCAAAAAGATCGAAACGCAATCAAACACTGCACGCCCTGACACAAGCGAATACATACACACGGGTGAATCATTTAGCAGACGCTTTTATTCGACTTAATACTGAGATATTACCATTTTTCTTGTGATTTCCAAGCCACTCTGTCTCATACCTGTATCTTGAGGTAGACCTGGCAGGAGTCATTGACAATGCCAACTGCACAGCCACTGGGAGCGCCCTCTAGAGTAGAAAAGAAGAATATCGCCCCCGACCGACACAGAGCCTGAACAGGAGTGCTGAAGGATTCTAATATTTCTCTGAAGCACAGCTCACTGCACTGGATATACACTGAAAGAGAGGGAGAGAGAGAGAGGGGGGGGTCCGTTAGTAATGTGTGGCACAGAGCCACTGTCTTTCTCACACTGTGTCCCACTTACACTCCGGCCGGGCTTTGGTCAGCTGGTACTCTGCCCGCAGTGACCTCACTACTCTAACTACTTCCTGGACAAACAGGAAGTTGGCCTCTTCTTCAGGAGAGTTCCAGTGAGCCTAGGAGAGAGAGAGAAGATTTTCAACTTCAAAATGCATGTTTTTTCCCCCCTGAGTAAAATGATACTGTTTTATTTATTTATTTATTTAATTTATTTTTTTATTTTATTTTATTTTATTTTTTTTTAAATTTAGTCGTCGCCAATTTTTTACCCCGTTTTTTCTCCCCAATTTAGTATGCCCAATTATTATCTGTATCCTCGGCTCACCGCTCGCAACCCCCCCGCCGACTTGGGAAACGGAGGCTGGAACACGCGTCCTCCGAAACGTGCTCCTGCCAAGCCGTCATAGTGCCGGAGGACAACACAGATCTGGCGGCTCCACTGCAGAACCACAGGCGCCCTATCGGCCACAGGGGTCACTGATGCGCGGTGAGCCGTGGATTCCCCTGCCGACCTAAGCCCTCCCTACCCGGGCAGCGCTCAGCCAATTGTGCGCCGCCCCCTAGGAACTCCCTGTCACGGTCGGCTGTGACATAGCCTGGATTCGAACCTGCGATCTCCAGGCTATAGGGCATATCCTGCACTCCGCGCGGAGCGCCTTTACTGGATGCGCCACTCGGGAGCCCCAATGATGCTGTTTTAATAAATACGTGCAAAATGTGATTGGCTTTTTAAGGTCCAGCTCTTTATTAGCACAGATTTACTCAAAGTTACCAAGCTTTGATGCTAACCCCCACAGACACACATTCACAGTCTCAGCTCTTACCAGCTGGCTGGGCTCTGGGTACGGTGCCACGCTGATGCTGTGGTAGCTGGGTTCTTGTCCAGCTGGCCTGGGCAGTCTCTGCCACAGCTCCTCGGAGAGGTACGGCATGAAGGGAGCCAGCAGGGAGAGGGCCTGTCCCACACACAGGAGAAGCACCTGTCTGGCACGGTCTGCCTGCTCTGTGGAGCCTGTCTGCAATAATGGCTTCACACTCTCCTGCAAGACAACACACACACGCTGAGCCAACGCCAAGCTGCGGTGCACTGAATTCAAATCGAGTCTGTCTGTGTGCGTTCCAAATTCCATCCTCCCGTGTGTCTCCCTTACGTTTTTTTGCATATGGAAAACCGTTTAACTGCTTTGCTTTATTTAGAGCAGGTTATTGTGGGTATCAGATTGTGGGGGTGTATGGAGATGCCTCTGTCTAGACATCCGTCTGTCTGTATGTTACATTTTTACATGCAGCTTGAGAAAATGAGAAGCTATTCCACATCCTGTAAATCAGTCATTTCAAAATATTATACCACGATGCTAAATTTACAATTAATATACGGCCTGTCTGTGAATTAGTCAAATTTGTGAAATACGAAATTGAAACATGAGGGAATTCTGAGTAGAAGTGAAATCCTATAACTCTGTTACACACTGCGTTATTGTAAATACTCAAGTTTAAAATAAAAAACATCCATTCGTTTTTCATTCCAGACCTAGCTTTATTTTGTGTGATTTTTATTGAAAAAGGCCACTCGTGAGTCGACATTGCTGTTTAAGGAATTTCAGGTGCCTCAGGTATGTTTTTCTAAAGCAGGCAACGTCAGCCGTACCAATATTGAGAATAAAGCACGGTCAGAACTCAATGCGGTACGGCTGACGTCATGAATGAATTTGTGATGTGCCGTGGAATACAGTGGGCGCTCTGATTGGCTGAAAGATCCTCTGCAGTCTATAATAACGCTGTTTATTAAATCACCCTGGATATCTTCCAAAGGCCGCGTTGCTTCTTACCAGGTAGACATCACAGAAGCTGTGGAGCCAGAAGCTGTGAATGGCTACAGTGACTGCATGAAAGTCGTAGTGCTCAAACCCGCGCTCACACTCCACAGCAGCGTGATACAGTCTGCTCAACACCCAGCGATCCACAGCACTGGCGGGGCTCACCTGAAACACACGCGACAAGGGCTGGCAACTCTTTCATCCTCATCCATTTTCATCATCTTTACACTTGTTCTACCCCATTTGACTGTTGCCTCACACCGTTTACAGTGCTCAGTGCTTGTAGCATTGTTGGGAGGGCTTGATCTGCAAAGATGCCTAAATAAACTACAGCAGCTTTATCACAGGCATCACATGTCACAATTCATTTGTATTTCTAATTCAGGGCAATGCCAAATCCAAGCTCTTTGGCCATGCAATGCATATGTACTTGAGATTCTGTAAACTGGGGAGCTTGTGGGAAGTCTGAAAAGCAGAGGGGCCCTTATAAAAGTTTAGCACAGTAGTTTAGTAGTTTTGCAGTTTTGCCATGGTTACACTGGGCATGTACCATATACCTTGGTTTGCCATGTTTAAGAAGCTTTACTATACCTCGCTATTCTTTACAATGCTTACCCATGCTTTCACTATGTTTCATTCCACTTTGCTATGCTGCTCCTATGGTAAACTAAGGGGCAGAGAGAGAGAGAGCTCACCTCCTGGAGGGGCAGTGGTTCGAACTGGTCTCCCAGTGCTCCCAGTGTGAACTTGACGGCGTTCCAGATCTTATTGCAGAAGTGCCGAGCGGTCACAACCTGGCCAATGTCCAAATTGATGTCATCTCCTGCCGCAACAAATGAGTCACTGGAGCACACAATCCAACTGATTCAGCAACGCATACCACAGCGTTCCTGCTCCACTGCTGTGCATACACAATCTGACAGCAGAGTTAGAACAAAGGGACCGGCCATGTAGAGGACACGCCAGGAGCGGTCATGAAGTACTGTAGTTACTCAATGAACGAGGCTAGCCGAATAAGCAACAGGTATAACGTATGGAAGTATGGTTAAACTTTCAAACAGACTACATCATTAACATATTATCACCATGTAACATTGTATTGCCATGTAACACCTGCAAGTCACCTTGGATAAAGACGTCTGCCAAATAAACTCTTAATTTCCTAATTGAATAGCAGCTAATAAAATTGACACTAAACAATACATTGAGAGAGAAAAAAATATGTGTAGTCTCTTCAAAAAAGGCTTTGAATACTGAAAGCATGCATGTGCTAATTACTATAAGGAGTAAGGTTCGAAATAGGGAATCCAGGACTAATCAATCAATGAATGTTATCTTGAGGCTGGCAAAATAAAAGCCATGGAGATGAATAAACCATGAATGGATTTTGCATCTGTACAAGTACAGGCATAGGGACATCTGCCCCCTTCTAGCCTCTAGTTTCTGACACTCGCAATAACTCGTGCTAAAAAATGTCCTTACCAAATTCCTCATAGCTAGATAAGCAGCTCCCTTTATATACTGTATATATATATATATATATATATATATATATATATATATATATATATAAATGTAAGTGTGATCTACAATTTCTAAGTAGGTTTCATCACAATGTTGTAAGTCGTGGCTCTCTAGCTCTCTCTCACCTTGAGAGCGATAGGAACACAGTGCAAACCTCAAGTGTGAACTCTCTCTCACCTTGAGAGCGATAGGAACACAGTGCAAACCTCAAGTGTGAACTCTCTCTCACCTTGACAGCGATAGCAACACAGTGCAAACCTCAAGTGTGAACTCTCTCTCACCTTGAGAGCGATAGCAACACAGTGCAAACCTCAAGTGTGAACTCTCTCTCACCTTGAGAGCGATAGGAACACAGTGCAAACCTCAAGTGTGAACTCTCTCTCACCTTGAGAGCGATAGGAACACAGTGCAAACCTCAAGTGTGAACTCTCTCTCACCTTGAGAGCGATAGGAACACAGTGCAAACCTCAAGTGTGAACTCTCTCTCACCTTGACAGCGATAGCAACACAGTGCAAACCTCAAGTGTGAACTCTCTCTCACCTTGAGAGCGATAGGAACACAGTGCAAACCTCAAGGCGTCCGTCCCACACTCCGGAATCCCTCTGGGGAAATCCCTCTTCTGCAAACCAGGAGAAGCAGAGGAAACAGAGACATCACATACTGGAGATAACAAATACTGTATCTAACAACCGCCCAGGTGGACAGTCTTAGGAGAACTCTGTGCACAGCTATGGCCAACAGTTTTTCATCACCTTGAATTTTAGGATTAAGAAATCATAAAAAACTGTATGAACAAAATTTATCATCGCAAAAGTCTACCGGAAGCCATAATAGTAGTACACTTATTTCATGTTGGATTTCAAAATGTCACATTTTTCAATTTGTCAGTATTTCATTAAGGATATGGAAAACTACAAAGCAGTGTGTAATTCAGTATGTTAACATAACATTATTCAGCAGGTTTCATTCAACTTTATGAAGCAAACGTAGCTAATTCTATAGGGTGATGCAACACTTGTGGCCACAGATGCAGTGGGAAACCCTATTGATTGGAGGCATTAAGTTAATAATACATTGGAATGGATCTCTGATCTCTGTACATTTCAGGGCTGGCATAGTAAATTATTATGCTTCCGTTTATTGTGACCCTGAACCACCCGGCTATCCTGAGAGTTTCTCATGACTTAGAAATAGGGCTTGTGTTTCTCATGCTTGGGTGTTTTTTTTCTGTCAAAATATGTATAGCAGTAACTGGACAGTACTTGCACACTTAATACCTTCTTTCCTTTGCTGTCTTCCACAATGAAATCCTTATGGTCACGAGCACATTCTTCTGAGGTGGAGGCATTTTGTTTTTTACAATTCGCCACAATTTGCAATTTTTTGCAATTCTGTTTTAATTCCTGATAAATGCAAGTCAGGAAGGAGGGACACTGCCCAGCTGCACTGGGAAAAGTAGTTTTTTTGTAGTAGTAGTAGTTTTTTTTATGGGAAAGGGTGGTCAATGTGAATTGAGTAACCATTTCCAGTGTTTATTGGCTATACACCGATTATTTCTTTTTGTATCGGGAGGGTGTTTTATTGTTTATCGGTTAAAACCGAAAATCAGAAGCCCTACTTATAAACCACAACAGCGCCACCTTGAGTGATTTTCAATGCCACCAAAAAATGAGCTGCAATGCCAGCTCCATATGTACAGTAGGGAGGGGGAGACTTTATTTGCTATAATATGTTATAAATGATCTGATGAATTCTCACATTCATATCAAAAAGGTCTTTTCATTGTTGAAACGTTTTCTTGAAGTGGACTAGCCCCTGCATTCTCTTTCCTTCTCAGAAATCACGATCATTTGAAACCCACACGTCTTTTTGATCTGCTGATTTTGAAGGTTGCTTTGTAAAGCTGTTTGGAGGTCAGTGAAGGAGCTTGTGTTTATTACCTGCAGGAGGCACACACAGGGCTTAACTAAATAATTCCTGCAGGTTTGTTTTTATATAATTAGTACTAAATGCTTCTGGCAACAGGTGAGGGGAGGTTCATCTTATTCTTGGGCTCACCTGTCCCTCCAGTGCAATTGAAATCTCTCTGGGATCCAGGTTCCCTTCTTGTACTTTCTCATGCAACCGCTGGGAAAAAAATAAAACACCTTCAAAGCCAAGTCCAATATCTATATGCACAAAACAAAAGGTTTTGATAGTAGAATATTGCTCTTATTATTGACAGAATAATGTACTGGTAATAGGTTGTATTAGACACACATATCTTTGGTATAAGGATGCTAGTGGTCCATGAAGAAAGTCCTTGACCTTTGCAGTGTCAAAGACAGGTGCGTAAAATTAGGGACAGTCTGCAAAGTATTGTACCTGCAGAGACACGCCCGAGATGACGTCTAAGGGGTCGATGACATTTCCCAGAGATTTGCTCATTTTCCTGCCGTGAGCGTCTCGGATCATTGAATGCAGAAATACCTGAAGAGAGTGGAAAAATAATCTGTTCAATTAAGTAAGGGAGGAACCGAAGTAAATGGCAATTCAGTTAAACACAGCCACCGGTAGGATAATGGTTTCCGGTTGAATTGGAAAAAAGGGTGACACAAATGTTTTATGGCTACACACACACACACACACTCAGACAGACACGTTTCACTTGGTAGAAGTAACTGGCTCACCTGGCTAAAAGGCAGCTGACCAGTCAATTCCTGTCCTAGCATCACCATACGCGCTACCCAAAAAAAGATGAGGTCACTTCCTGTCTCCAGCAGGCTGTTTGGGTAGAACTCATGCAGATCTGGGGTCTGGAAACAGGAAGTGATGTCAGTCTGGACTCAAGCATTGTATACACACTGAAAGTGTTCCGATCGATACAGGGCTGGTCCTAACAATGTAAATGATCTTTATATGAGGGTTCAAACACAAAATGGAAAACCTATTGACAGCTGCAGTCCCTACCTGTTCCGGCCAGCCCAGCATGGCGAATGGAAAGAGCCCAGAGGAGAACCAGGTGTCCAGAACATCAGTGTCTGAAACGAGACCTCGATGATAATGCAACAGACTCAACACAGGGTTAGATCAATGCTAGCGGGCTCGGGCTCTCTCCTGCCTTTCACCCCTGGAGGCCTGGGTTCCAGTCTGCGGGGGTTAGGTACCACAGACAGAGAGCCAGCTAATTCAATAGCCTTGCCTATATTTCACCTCTGCAGCATTGGTTTCAATCTGGCTGGGTGGCATTGATGTTATTTCCAAATGGGGGAGGGGGCTTTACCTTGTGTCACTGTGATTAGATTTTCAGGAATCCCAAATTTTTTAGCAGCAGACCTTTTGACCTCTTCCTGGTTCCGCCCGCATACCCAGAGTGCATCACTGTCATCCTGCTTGAAAAGAAGGACCAGGGTGAAATGTTAAAGCTGCAGACAGACAGACAGACAGACAGACAGACAGAGCCACATAATCATGTTCAGTTTCACACTTCAATAATTTTTGTTGTCCGTTTACTACATTCTTCCATTGTGTTTCATTTGAGCTTCATTAACGCGAGTCATGACTCCACAACAATGAGGGGTGCTGTGAAAATGCCAATGAAGCCAATAATTGGGTTTTAAAATATCAACAGCTGCAGCATGTTATGGCTTAACTCACCAATAAAATTGAATTCCAACAATGCAAAATGCAAAAAATACACCTTACCTCTTGTTTATCACATGACCCAGGGAAGGAAACGCGATAGGCTGGAATCTGGTGGCCCCACCACAGCTGTCGTGAGATGCACCAATCACTGGAGAGGGAATGATGCAAAGGCAGTTAGTGATTGGCTAAATTCCATTAAGATGGACAGTTTTTTGTATGCCACTGCCAAGGCAAGACAATCATCGAAAATTTCAAAGAGAGATGAAACTTATCTGCCTATCAACCTGCAGCTAAATCTGTCTTAGAGTACTATAGACAAACTGGTAAGACAACAACATCTGCACAGACAGTTCTGGAGGAATGTAATAAAGAAACATTGATCCGGAAATCCTAGTTCAGTGTCAAATTACTGAGCGGGATTGTGTGGCCTACAGCTTCTTCCCCTAATGACTGTGAGCCAGTAACAGGCTTTCACCCCAAAAACACTGCTAGGGTGAAATGACCTAGGAAGAAAAGCTGCAAGAGACTTCCTGGAAGGCAACACAAGCAAACTGAGGACTTTCTGTAACCTGGTGTAGTAACAGATGTTACATGTTTGCTGTAACGTGTTTCTTTCAAAACTGCACGTTTGAGGCCCATGTAGCGAATGCAAGAACAAAATGGGAATACAACCCCTAATTGTAAATGTTTAGCCCTAGTGTTTAAACGTGTACAGCTGGCCTCATATAACCTGATTGCAATGCTGCCTTAGTTAAGGCAATACAAGATTCATGCTAACTGGGGTGAAACCCAGGCTGATAAACTCTCAGGTTTCCAGCATTCTTTCCAGTTCTGGTACCTGATGTTCGAGAGCCAATTTTTCCAGGTCTTCTTGTGGAAGCTGGGAATGATGTCCAGTTGGCCGTCATCCACCGCCTTCGGAACAGAGCACAAAACATTCCGGAATCCCAGAATTAGGACTTTCACAATGTTTATATTATATTTAAATGTGTATGCAACTGCAACAAGGTCATTCAAATTGAAAACCAGAGTTAAAAACTAAGCGATCTTGATTATTTTAATCCGATAAAATCGATAATATCTTTAATGCCTAATAACAGAAGGTATTAACTCAAAGGTTTGACACCCTGAGTTGGGACCTTTGAACTCTGCGGGCTCTGTTTTGTGGTAAGCAGGTTGATTTAAATCTCAATATTAGAGTAATGGAACTATACAAAAAATCACTAAAAAATCCATTAAGAGAAGGGTACAAATATCTTTGACTGGCATTTGTAGCTGTATATCCACTAAATAGGTGTCTTTCTCTTACCTCCATCGCCCTGCGTGCCATCTGATCACAGCGCAGAAACCACTGGCTCTTTAGCAAGGGCTCCACCACATCCCCTGAGCGACTACACACAGAGACAGAGACACAGCCTGAGTGCTCAGAGCATTGCAGCTACTCCACGAATAAGGACAGCTGAATAACCCAGCAGCCCACGAGTGAAATAATCAAACTGCATTTGTTTGATTAACAGAATACCCCATTAATGTTCATGTATTCTGATGAGAAAACAAATGGAACTTGGGGAAAAGACTGTGTGTTAAAACCCATATCAAGCAGCTGCAGTCAGAGAATTACTGTCCTTAGATCTTCTTAGCAACTTTTATCAATGGGATTGGTCCATTCTTTGTTGGATTTGAATGAATGAGATTCCAAAATGAGATCTACCTCTATAGGACATTCTCACAAGATTTCAGCTATCCCATCAAGATCAAAACAAGACCCCAAATGGCCAGACAGAGGCAGCGTGTTTTTGTATCTTGCACACTGTTCAGATCTTTATATTTAACCTCTCAAAAGCATTGAAACAGTTCAAAGAAACATTTTTAGACTGCCTGCAGGCCGACGTGCTTAAATCAACCTTTCACCTCCTGCAACACTCTTCCCTTACTGAAGAAATCCCCTAAGAAATCCACCAGTAAGAAATACCATAGAGAACAAAAGTGGTAATCCTTACATCCTTTAGAGCGAGAGTGTTGCAGGGGGACAGCTTTACTTAGAGAGAAGACATGCTTGAGAGACATTATGAGGCCACCTTCCTAAACAAGAAGTGTGCATTATTTAATCTAACTGTGATATTTCACACCAATACCATGTTGCTCTAGTACATGTGGATTCTGCGGTGTAGACTAGCTCTCGTTACCTGCACAGAGGTAGCAGCATGGCATGTTCCTGGGTGCTCCTGTACAGCCCTCTCTCCTTCAAGGCATCCAGGACCCTCTGCCTCGCCTCGAATCGCTTCACCCCCTGACTCGGAAAAAGAGAACACTTTTGGTTTCCTGTAACGGCTATTGTTGGGTGCTTAAAATGCCACCTTCCCCTAAAAGAGCCTTTAAATGATAGGGAGGCAGGGTGTTTGTCTGCTTTATCCATCGGTGTTGTATGCTTGGAGGTACAATCAATGCAGTCCCACTACTATCCTTAAACCGAGGAAGGTATTGAAGACCTGACCACAGAACCCCACTTTCTGCAGGAGACTCGTTACAGTCTGCAAGTTAAAAAATGAACAGATTTGCTTCCAATTTCTTTCTTTCGTTCTTGTCCGGTCTGCACGTTCATACCTGCAGCCAGTCTCCACAGAGTTCCGTCATGGTGCCTTCTCCTCCAATCACAGAGAGGCGTGGGAGGGCGTGGCGCAGCGACACCTCGAAGTCCCGGGGGTCATGGGCAGGGGTGCACTTCACAGCACCTGGGGAGAACGTAGGATTGAGGAGAGAGAATATAAACTAACTGGCCTGTAAATAAGCCATTCCTCACATAAAGAATTCCTATGTGTTATGTTAAGGGCTTTCCTTGGAAGACAGTTGCATATCCCAGTGGCAAGTCATTTGATACGGACGATTCTGTACTGTCTAATATGGGGGAGTGGATTCTAATGACTTCTATATAAGCAAAAACTTCCTCTGTTTTCTATTTATAATAGAAATAACGAAAACATTTATAATGTTATTGCAGAAACTATCCAGCATGAGGTTTTAAAAACATGGTTTCAAGTTAAGATGGTTTTCAAGTTAGGGCAGCAGTGTGGAGTAGTGGTTAGGGCTCTGGACTGACCGGAGGGTCGTGGGTTCAATCCTAGGTGGGGGACACTGCTGCTGTACCCTTGAGCAAGGTACTTTACCTAGATTGCTCCAGTAAAAACCCAACTCTATAAATGGGTAATTGTATGTAAAAATAATGTGATATCTTGTAACCATTGTAAGTCGCCTTGGATAAGGGCGTCTGCCAAGAAATAAATAATAAGAAGAAGATATGGTACCGTAAATTTTGCTTCATAAAGTCAAATGAAACCTGCTGAATAATGTTACGCTAACAGATTGAATTACATACCGCTTTGTAGTTTACTTAACGAAAAACTGATAACATTTGAAAAAACGCGACATGAAATACTGTTCTACTAGTATGGCTTCCGGTAGACTTTTGCGATATCATTTTGTAGTTTCTTTGTTAAAGAAAATATGTAAATCATGTCTCAATCCTAAAATTCTAGGTGATGCAAAACTTTTGGCCACAGCTGATCGAGTGTTTAAAGGTGCAGATGCACTGCCCAGGGTGGGAGACGCTACAGTGAGATCAATCTGGTTACCTGTGCCCAGGTGGGGGTCCACCAGTGGGTCAGTGAGAATGGGAAGCAGTCTCCCAGTAAAGGGATGACGGGCGTGACGGCCATGGAGATTCTGAAGAAGAAATCAAAAAACCTTACATAGAGATCGCAGACACACAGGGAAGAGGCTCGATGGGAATGATTTAAAAAGGAGCATTTTCGACATTTTTCAAACCCAAATAGCATTTTTTGCCCGAAATGACCATGCAGATCTTGTTTTCTTTGTTATTTTTCTTATGAGTGTGACTTGGATTCAGTATTAGAATCGATTTGTGCTGGAATATACAATGAGGATGGTGCGACAGGATAACTGTGCATCCTGCATTATGTAAGGGATGGGCCCTGGAATTGGCAACTACTCATTTTGCGTTAAACTTTCACAAGCATTTGCAGAGGCTTGCTCTCAGACTCATGCATGAATGTGCATTGGTTTTGCTTGTCTCCATTGGCATGTTAATAATGTAAGGGGAAAATGGATTAAGTGGAGGGGGCTTTAAATGAACTGGGGTATATTTCTACAAAAAGATCCAGCCCGAGGGACTGCACAGAACAATGTGGATAGCACTTGAGCTGTCTGTGTGGGGACTTCTGTATTTGAAAGCGATTATTTTCGCTGTTTTCAAAAGCATTTCCCAGAATAACCCCCTGAATGTAGCTCTGTACTACAGCTTCCATCGCTGGTACCAGACGGCGCTTGAAAGGGGCTTGTTCAGATCATAATGGTCTGCCGACAACAGTAAGTGTGCCTGCAGCTGAGATTTTACTGAATTTACTGGCTTTCTGATCCTGATTACAGATGGTGAAAAAAAATCATCGAAGCAGAGACATCAAAAGGATGACAGAGAACACACAGTTTTTAAACAGGTAAAAAGGAGGTGATGCAAATTATCCTTAAATATCACCTCAATTGTTATTGTTCAAAATACTGCGCTGTGCTCCAGCCTAGCTCATGTCACTTACAGTGTATCTGGGATCCTCTGGATGAACAATTATAGCAACGTCTCCTAGCATTGTCTCTGGGCGTGTGGTGGCCACACTGATCTCCCCCTCTGCAACACAGAAAGAGACAAAAATGAACAGCCTCTTTTAAAACAACCCATGCATCTTCTTGAGTGCGTCACTATATCGTTTTGTGTGAATGGTCGCCATATTGTTTTTTGATCAACAGAATCGTGTTGTGACATTCTTAGAATGTTCTACTTGTCTGCTGCATTCCGTTCTAGTTCTAGTTCTAGTTCTAGTTCTTAAAAGTGGAATTAGCTAATGACATAATAATTCCATCCATCCTACCTGTCGTGGGCTTTCATTTTCTACGTTGGCCTAACAAACATTTTCAAAAAGGGTTAAATATTAGTATAACTGTGATAGTCCAAACCCATACCAAGTTTCTCTTTAAAGTAGCTTCAATATATAAATATGAATTTGTTTGTACTGTCCCCTTACCTTGCTATGATGTTTGCAATCATCTGTAGTGGTTATCTTTGACATTACTCAAATGCTGTATTTTGTTACGTTTTTTAAGGTTCTTTGACTATAAGTTTGAGAGTTGCTCTTCAGTTTTAGTTGCCGGCCACAAGACAGATGTAACAAAGGCTTTATCAGCATGTCTTTAAAAAAGTAAGCGCCAGCGCCATCTAGTGATCTGCAACTTTGGAAACAAGTTTGCAATAGTTTTCCTGACAACATACTGCTGTGCACTAGATGGCGCTGGTACCAACATGAAGGCATTACATCAATGCCAGGTAACTAGAATCAAAGAGCAGCTCCTGAACTCACTGTCTCATTCATATAAAAAAAATAAAAATTAAACACAGTATTTGAGTACTTGCAATAAGAACCACTCAGAAAGATTGCATTAGAAAAAGCAAAGATTTGTCAAAAAAATAAAAAACGAAGCAAATGTAAGTGAAGCTGCTAATCTTTGAATGGTGTTAGATATAAAATTATGTATATCTCCATGCATTCTTATTACCTTCCCCTTCCAAAGGATATGCGAAGGTGACCATCGTTCCAAAGGGGATTTTCTCCTGGTAGCCTGGGACAGACAGCAACGTCTGTCCAGACAGCTGGACACTGTCCACCTGCGTGAGAGACAGCGCTGACCATGAGGAAACAGAAACTAGCTTCCTAACATTACAGTTCTGCTTTTCCTTTCCCAAAAATACAAAAACCTCTCTTTGGTGTGAAGACCTTGATAAACAGGCTTTAGATTTGTACCAAGCCACTGACCTCGATATCAGAAATGGCTGAATTGAGGGCGCAGGACCAGTTGACCAATCGGTGACCGCGGTAGATAAGCCCCGCCTCCTGGAGACGCACAAAGGCTTCCGTCACCGCCGACGAGAATTTCTGGAGAAAAAAAAATAATTAGCAACGCAAATTCAGTATTGGTTATAGGGTTTACAGATCACAATCAGCCAAACTAAGAGTTTGTTTAAATTAATTCTAAGCAATCCACTTTCTTTCCTCTGATAAGCTTTATTTAGGGTTATGACAGGTCCCCCCTTCTTCTATTGTTTTATCCAAATGAATTAAGGTTATGCCCACATTTAAAATACGCTGCAGACTAACTGTTGCATCCTGGTACCTTTTCTGTAGATCACATGGTCTAACTGCAGCAATGCAATTAGAGGGACCAAGGACTACAACTTTTCATCTACACAACTTTTGCATAACCCAAATAGCACTTAAAGAGAAAGCAGCTTTAATTGTCATTTTAATAGCTTTTTTTAACATTTCCCTTATTGTGTTGTTGTGTTAGCAATACTTCAGAGTGGCTCTGGGTTCTTTTGCTGCAATATTGAGTTATTTGTACTGAAAATATTATTATTATTTAACTAAAATTTGCTTGAATGCAACTCTTAGCTCAGTTGACATGGTAAGCACAGCTTGAACCAAGTTATAACAACTTTGGGTCAGTCCCTTCAAACTTACAAACGTAAGCTGAAGCTGAAATAGCTAATTTTCTGATAATGAACACGAGTTTCAGCCCAGCTTACCCTGTCCATAGTAAAGCATGCTCGCTCCCAGTCCAGCGAAGCTCCCAGCTTCCTTAACTGGTGGTAGATCTCATCTCCTTTCCTTAAAAAGTGTGAACGCAATGCAAGTCCCATTATCAAACACAGCACTCCAAATAGGACTGGGGGGAGTCACTTTCAAGTTTCAATTTGACTAAACAGGCATTCGAGTATTTAAAAGGGTCTGTACCTACAGCTATGGCCAAAGGTTTTGCATCACCTAGAATTTTAGGATTGAGACATAATAAAAAAAAAAAAATACACTAACATAATTTAGATCTTTTATTTAACGTCATGCAATCAAAGAAACTACAAAATGATACCGCAAAGCCGGAAGCCATAATAGTAGTACAGTATTTCATGCTACATTTTGAAATGTCACATTTTTTAATTTGTCAGTTAAGTATATGGAAAACTAAAAAGCGGTATGCAATTCAATATGTTAACGTAACATTATTCAGCAGGTTTCATTCGACTTTATGAAGCTAAATTAGTTAATTCTATAGGGTGATGCAAAACTTTTGGCCATACCTGTACACAAGACGAACTACTGTAGGCTATATTACCAGTACCATATATTAACTTGAACCCATATAAATGATGATGCCATTAAAAATACTTTAAGTTCAGTTTTAAAAGCCTGCCGACTCACTGTTCCTTCCATCTCCAGACCTCGTGCTGAAATTCCTCCCTGCTCAGATCCTGTCTTCGAACCCCCTTCTCTCGATAGAGCCTTTTCTCTACCACTACCTGCGAGGGACAAACAACAGAGTCAGTAACATGCAGGTAATTATCAAAAGCTACCTTATGAGAAACAATTCTAATACACTGAATACTGCACAGAACACAGTATGGCATTAAAAAACAATTTTCTTTCCTCTTCTTAGTTTTATTACCATGTCCTTCCCTTTTATTGTGCTGAGAATATTTTGGTTCTATCTTTTTTTTTTGTTTACATCAGTTAATATGAAATATTTCTAATACAACACTATAAATGAACTGCTGTTTCCTAGTACCTTTGCTGTGACCTGGTCTGCTTGAGGCGAGACCACTGGGCTGAGTTTGAACTACAAATCGATGAACTGATTAGCTACCAAAAAACAGAAACGACTACATATAAGCATAGTCTTTTTAACAAGTATAAAATACAAGCCAAGAACAAAACAATCTTCCACGGTATAATGTTGCTGGTGCAAATACAAAGGTAAGCACATGGATTTTCTATTGATTGTGTTACTGTGTTGTAATTAGCGATTACCCTTGAAGTGTAATCTGTAGATAGAACGGGGTAGATAATTGGGACTAACCTGCGTTGCAATACCTGCATGGTCGCATCCTGGCACCCACACCACCTTGCAGCCTCGCATACGTCGCCTGCAAGACATTTGAATGTTATTTGAATTTAAAATGTTTCTTACATGTTATGGTGTTTGCGATCACTCTGACTTTGTGTTCTGCTGCTCCAATACTGAGCTTTTATCATTGTTCTCTAAATCTGCCTTTACTGCCCCACCTACTCTAAATGTATAGTATAGACAGAGAGTCAGTGGGGCCCGCAGAGAAGGTCACATTGCTACATGATTTGAATGGAACGAGGAAGGCTGTTCAGTCTCGGCACCTAGGATTCTCCAGACAAGCTCACAGCCTAGTGAAGGCAGAATCACATCAAAATAAGTTACATAGTGGAGCAACATAATCCCAAACCACTGAGAATGATGGAAAACCCCATAACATATATTTTGAAATCTGATAGCTGTTGTTGCTAATGACTTGATGTCATATAGCAGGTGGGTGCAAAAAGAAGCCAAAAACAAATGTCCCATAATGCCTCTGGACTCACCAGCGTGCCAGGGAATCCTCTATGGCGACTGTGAGGGCGTGGCCTAAGTGGAGCGATCCAGTCACATTGGGCGGAGGGATACACAGGGAATAAGTGCGTTCCACGGCATAAGGTATGCGGCTCTAGTTTCAGAAATAACAAAGAACGGATCAATTACTTTGAACAAACATTTTTTTCCAAATGATGTTAGTCCTTCTGAAATATGCTGGAGTCTCACAAAGCTAGCTACTCAGAAATGCATGATTTTCTTGCACATTGCTAGACTAGAGCTCTTTTGTAATAAGAAATGGCAAAATATATTGAAAAAAAATCTTCTTCCTTTATATTAATAAAGGCGTATCAATGCATAATTATATTACTATGTATAATAACACATTTATTTAGCTTCTTTCTTAATGAATGCCAAAGAGTTCTCAACGCATCGATTGCTGTCTGATAACCGATTAGGAAATCGGTTGCTGATCGCTCCTCTAAAAGTAACTCACGTGATATTCTGGCTGAAAGAAGCCTTGTTTCTCCCACCAAGCATACCAGCAGGCTTCGACATACTGTGGGCTGTAACCAGCAGGCAATGGCACTGACGTGTCTGCAGAGAATTACACACACAAAGTAAAACACTGAGGAAGACAGCGTCTTCTTTCACAGTGTACTTCAAAATGTACGATTCAGGTAGGGATTGCATTGTGTTAAAGGATGGACGTTCTCATATCAGCTTTAAAAAAGTACCAAATAATAAACCTGTGCAAAAACTGGATCACAAGCTCTGCAGCCCGCTAATCCTGGGGATAAGTGCATCAAATGGACTGTCATCACGGTCTGCTGCTTTCTAAGCTAAATGTGCTTATTGTGGAATGTGTATAAACCAGGCAGTCACATCAAGGTCTTCTGCTTTCTCATAAGGTTGGGTGCATGGAATAAAATGAACAGATTCAGTGACTGTTACCTTTTTTCTCTCCAGGCTTGGTTGGAATGCTGTAAACTATCTTCTCTTTTTCTGTCCATTTCATCTGCCTCTCCTCACAAGCCTGCAAGTGCCCAAGGGATTTATTTCAGCAAAAAATGTCCTCTTTCAAGACACTTCTAAAAAGCCGCGCAGTGAGTTGCTTTGAAAAAATGTCCGCACGTGGATGCGCAGCTGTAATTTCTATCCCCACCGGAAGGATGATTTTGCATATAGAGATTTAACTCAAAGTGGCCACAGTTTCAGAGGGGGCAGAATCTATAGCTGCGCGGCCCTAGTGATCATTTCTGAACCTTCCTTCAGAAATGTAACTTTGAGGAGTGGTTAAGAGGGAATGTTTCGCAATAGTCAGTCTGGTAAACAGGCACAAACAGAATTAGAGAATGCACATCAAACGATATTATTCATTAAACAGGTAATATTAAAAATGTAGATATATGCCATTTAACCCTTAATTAGGACACTTTAGCAGCTTGAAATGTCATTTTAATTATTTTTTTAATGCTCATCAATGCTTCTGTCTTATTGTATCATGACTCACGGTTCCTCGTGCATTCTCTGCATGGATGGCTGCCAGCCTCTCTCTCTGCCTCCTCTCCTTCTCGCTCTTGTCTCTCAGCAGTCGGCTGGGGTTCGAATCCGGATGGGCGGGGCCAGTCTCTCTGCTGCTGTAGCTCCGTCCCAGCCAGCCTCCTCTAGCCCCTCCCCCATAACGCAGTCGGAGAGCCACTGAGCTGCCATATCTACACAAACAGGCCATCAACCAGGCCTGTAATACCAGCACAACACACAGGGTTTACATACATACATTGAACACTGAAGTTCTGGGCACAGTCTCCCTATTGGATAAGCCATTTCAGAATGTACTGATAATATAACACACCCCACCTGGCCACTTTATTAAGGCTACCAGATTGGATTTCACCCTGAATTAAAGAAACACATTTGGTTTGTGATATGATGTGTGCCCTCTACAGCACCTTAAAGCTGTCCTAGTTTATTTAATCATCAACGTGGATCAAGTCTGTCCAACAAAGTTGCACTTGTATCCGGATATCTACTTTCAGGTCCTAATAAAGAGGTAAGGCAGTGTAAGGCACTACGTTGTGATACAGATCAAGACACAAGGACAAGGACAACACAGGTGAAAATCAGAGACAACCGACACACAATGTTTTAAGTTATTATAAAATCACAAAAAGACTGTACTCAAGAATTACTATCAAATGTACAAAAGTTACTTTAGAATTGTGCTGTATGGTCTTAGCACATCTGTACATAAGATAAACTGGAATTCTGACAAGTCCTTAACAGTGATTTCTTACACATCATTCAGAATGGGGGGGGGGTGCTCTTACACACCACATAAGCACATTTGCTTGGGAGAGGGACTATGTTAGAAAAGAGCTGAAGGGGAAAAGTGTGAAAATCTATATTTTAAAAGTAATTTACTCACATTTTTCAAAAGTTGAAAATAATCACATTTTCGAGTTACACAATAAGAAATGAACATGTTATAAACTCTAGTTTAAAGTGCCTGATGTACTGATTTCTAGTTTGTTTTTGTTTTTTTCTTTAAATCATATCAACTTCAATGTTTATATATTTATCCAAAATTACTAAGGGTTTTTATTTGCAAATTTTTGAATAGATGGGTCTAATTCAGCTCGCAAAAAAGCTATATCATAAAAACTGGTGTTTTATTTCCTGAGCTGTGACACAATCATGTATAGACTCGTACACAACTTTGGCTAGCAGTGATTGTGTATTTAATTGAAGCTTGTGTCTCTACAGCTGAAACTACCATCGGCGGCGCATACAAACGATTAAAAGCAGACCTTGTTGATAGCAGAACTGTTGATTTTTTGGAAGGATTGTAAAAACTGTAGTTAGAAAATAATACAGTATGGAATTTAATGGAAATAATACGACTTAATAAAACTAAATATGAACAAACGTTGCTGTGTGTACGTTTTAAACATATACCCAAATAAAACAATACATTATTACAATATAATAATAACAATAAGTCTTCTTACTTCACCTTGTTGTGCTCTTTTCTCAATAATTCTCGCTGTCGCTCTTTTTTAAATCATGTTCAGTTTTGACGGCGCTTATTAAACTGCCCTGTTGTTCCAAGATCAAGACACAGTACATATTCTGAATTGCATATTGCAATGTGTCTCTTTAACTTGCATTTCAGTAAAAAAAAATACTCTCTGTCAGTGACACTCCTCCGCACTGGGCGCCACCATCGTGTTGACCTTTCACCCCACCGTGCTCAGAGCCTTCCTCCTGGTTTCCATGACGACTGGTGCGCAAACTTTTCTATGAAACGCTTACCCGGCTCCGCAACACTGGCCCTAGTTTAAAAACCAACAGCGTGCCAGTGTTTTGTGTTTAATGTTGCATTAAGTGCGGCGTGTTTTAAACCTTAATAAAAGAGCAAACTGCATTCATGTATTTTTTTTCGATTCAGCAACCACTGCTCTACGAATATATGAAAGGGATAAATGTATTGTTGTTTCACTGTGTTACTTTTTAATTGAGGCCTTTGGTCAGTCGAATACAAATATTTAAAGACGTTTGCGCCTGTTGAAGAAAGTAGTTTATTAAAATGTAAAAGTTACAAAACAAAATGTGGGCCTGTTTTAATTACAGTAATGCCGCAGTATTTTGAGTGCATTTTGTGATGTTAATGAATGGGTCAACAAAAACACCAGCAATAGTTAAATACCTTTAATGGAAGGTGACATTTTTTTTTTCTTTTAAGTTGAAATTAAACCAGGTTACTGGGACAAGAGGAACAATCGGAGCTGGATTTCTGTTAACGTCACGTTGGCTCTGGTAGCAAAATGCGACGGCTTCGTCACTTTAAACTCGCTCTCATTGTTCGCTTTTGATTGGTTTACAGGGATAAGACCGACGGGGAGTGCAGGCCAATGAACACTTACAGCAGCCAGCCCCGACTCAACCCTCACCCATTGAGGAGCGAGAGTGGGCGGGCTTAATGAGGCGCATTGTGTGTTTTCAGCCTGGAGAAAATAACAATAACGCCAGAAACTGTGTTGTCTGGTTAAGAAATTATTTTTTAAATGCAACTAAAAACTGTTTATATCTCGCATACTGTTCTGTGACTGAACAGATTCACTGACCGAGGCGCTGCATAAACAGTACGGTAAAGTATTTACTGTTGTCTGTATGTAGTGTTGTTGTATCTGATAAATACAAACCTACAAGCACTGTACTAAATTCACGTTGAACTTTGTTAGTCAAAATACATAAACTAGAACCTAAAAAATGATGTTTATTATCGGTTTTACTTCTTGACATGTATCTATTCGCTACACTAACGCTAGAACCTGACGTACTAATTCACTTTCTAAGTGACGACATTGCAATGTTGTTGATAACAGAAATCAAGTTCCAAAACAAACCTCCAAAATAGTTGTTAACAGCTTTGCAACGTGTATTACATGAAACAACGGCTTATATAGGTTAATAGTGACTTTAAACTGTGCTTATTTTCTTCCTACCTCGCTAAAGCCCTCAGACTGCGCTGTTTATTGCGCGTTATTAACTACCGGCCTCCCCAGTGCGCTGTAATGGCTTTAACATGGACTTCTTTCAAACTCTGGAAGCTTCAGTTTTTCACTGTTTTGTCCACTGCAGAGGCATCGACTCTCCTGTCTACAAAGCCAGATTTAAAGATGCAACCTGCTCCTGTCAAAGAGGGGCGTCTAGGGTGGCGTTGTTTCCATACGTCTGTTGAAGAGAGCGAGGAGGTCCACATTAAAGAGGAGGTCATTGACCCTGAACTGGAGCCTGGACGGTTTGCACAAGACGTGAGTGAGCTGGGAGCGATCCGCGTTGTACAGGACATCACTGAACTGGAATCACCTTCAGAGATACACTGCAAGAGGAAAATGCCTGCCGCTCAAAGACTAACATGTAGGTATTACAAAATATATATATCTAGAGACATAGTAGACTAGCTTTTGGAAACTACATATGCTTTAATTTGCTTGTTATGTTTATTTCTGTTGTATTTATTTGACAGGGACAATGTACATTTTTTTTACATTTATGACATGAGCTCATTTTCATTAGCAGTCCCTCGACTTAGTAATGTTGCTGGTGCTGATAAAAGACAGGAAAATGGATTGGTTATCACTGCATTAACTGAGGCCAGTTATAATGTTTTTCGAGCTAACAAGAGGGGAGAAAATACATTGTAAAACCTTGGTCAGTACTCCGGTAAAGGGAACCAGTGAGACTATGGGGTAATAAAATGGATTTTAAAGCACTGTTTAGGATTACATGTTACACTGATATGAAATGCTCAGGTATACAGGTGTAGCGTAAGGAAGGCATCACAGGCAACATCAGTACCAATTAGGATGCTTAATTGGGCAGCCACACCTCAGTGACATGCATCAGAAAGATCTAAATGTGTTCCTCTTTGCTTAGACTTTTCACGACTGAAAGATAACGAATGTGAACCATTTTGCCTGTGATGCCTGACTCATGGGTGCTGAACGCTTACTCGGTCTTTTCTCTTCATATGCATGCTTTCAAAGTGACTGCGAACGAAGACGAAACGCATTCCAAACCCTGCCCTCACTGCAAGCTGCCTTTCACTGGAGTCCTCGAAAAACACATCCGAGACACGCACCCAGGGCAACCCCCCCTGCGCCCGCACAGCTGTCCTGACTGCGGGAGAGCTTTCCGCTTCTCGGGGGACCTTAAAAAACACGGGCGAATCCACACGGGGGAGACGCCCTATCACTGCTCTGAATGCAGCAAGAGCTTCAGGTACTCCAACGCCCTCAAAAGACACCAGCGCATTCACTCAGGAGAAGCCCCTTACCGGTGCCCCTCCTGCGGGGAGAGATTCAGACAGCCGGGGGATCTTAAATCTCACCAGCGGATTCACACAGGAGAGAGGCCGTATCACTGCAGTGAATGCGATAAGAGTTTCAAACAGCCGGGACACCTTCAGCAACACCGGAGACTTCACGGAGACGCGACCCCCTTTCGGTGCTCCGACTGTGGGAAGAGTTTTAAGCAGCCCGGCGCTTTGCAGTCTCACCTGGTCATTCACACAGGGGGAAAACCGTATCGCTGCTCTGAATGCGGGAAGAGTTTTCGAAGATCTGCGGCCCTGAAGTTCCACCAAAGACTTCACAAGGGAGATTCCCTTCACACCTGCCCTGAGTGTGGGAAGAGTTTCAAGCAGGCAGAGTATTTAGTCAAGCATCGTCGAATCCACACTGCCGACACCTTGTATCAATGTCCTGAATGCCAGAGAGGTTTCGTTCGGCTGGATCACCTCAAAAGCCACCAGCGAATTCACACAGGAGAGACTCCGTATCACTGCGCGGATTGTGGCAAGAGTTTCAAACAGTCTGGGGACCTGAAAAAACACTGTCGCGTTCACACAGGAGAGAAACCGTATCAGTGCAGTGAATGTGGCAAGAGTTTCAAGCAGTCAGGTGCTCTGAAATTACACCGGCGGATTCATAAAGAAGAGGCCTCGTATATCTGTAGTCAATGCGGGAAGTGTTTCAAGCAAGTGGAGTATCTCAAGAGACACTGGAGGCTTCATACTGCACCAAAAGACAGCCCTGGAGATGCAACAGGAAGTTAAGGAAGAATGCTGAAAAAGATTTCCTGTCGTGGTTTAATAAACACTTTAAAAATCAAGTTTTTTTTATGCTAACATTTTAAATAGGTGCCAGTCGGCAACCAATTTCCTATTTGAATAGCAGGCAATTGAGAGAAATGTATTAAAAAAAAAAAAAATGTGTGTAGAGTCTTGTGTACTGTGTGTACACAGGGGCGCTGGAACTAGGGGTACTGGGGGTGAGGTACCATGGTTTTGCATGGCTTCTATCATATACAGGGGTTACAGTTTTGTTTAATGGCTTTCTGCACTCCCACTATAAAAATGGTTCCAGCGTCACTGCAATAAAAAAAAAATGTCACCTCTTGTCCAGCGAGTCAGAAAATACCAGCGCAATTGGACCAGTGGCTCCCTAGATACATTGGAATTATAGACCCATTGTGATATCAATTACCTGTGCCTGTGTTTCCTTAGAAAGATAAGTGATTCTTTAGATATATATGTAAAACTCAAAGTAGGACTATTGTGGTGCGTGTCCTATTTAAGAAAGTGAGCGGTCTATTTCATAAACAGATTCAGTGCTTGAATGAAGGCCTTGTGGCTGTGTACTGTATGCTGGGCCTCAGAACTGGATATGTACATGCTGTGTGAGGAGAATTCAAATACATTTGCTGTACTGTGTACTGTCTTGCTGTTTGGGATGGATCTATAGTCTTCTCCATTACCTGTGTTGTCCAGCCAACCTCTTCACTGCCACACAAAGGTTATTATTATTATTATTTGTTTATTTAGCAGACGCCTTTATCCAAGGCGACTTACAGAGACTAGGGTGTGTGAACTATGCATCAGCTGTTAAGCAGTTAATGAATACCGATCAACACACACACACACACACACTCAATTTCAAAAGCACTAACAACTTCATAAACACGCGTGCACACAGGTTCCTATACAGTATCCCTCTGGTTACTTACTGCTGTCTGGTCAGTAGCGATGTTCTCATATGTTTCTGATGCATTCGGCCAAGTGACAGCATCTAAACCTGTCATAGGAGATCATCATTATCATTATTATTTATTTAGCAGATGCCTTTATCCAAGGCGACTTACAGAGACTAGGGTGTGTGAACTATGCATCAGCTGCAGAGTCACTTACAACTACGTCTCACCTGAAAGACTGAGCACAAGGAGGTGAAGTGACTTGCTCAGGGTCACACAATGAGTCAGTGGCTGAGGTGGGATTTGAACCGGGGACCTCCTGGTTACAAGTCCTTTTCTTTAACCACTAGACCACACAGCCTCCTAAGGTTACAGTACAGCAGAGTTTCAGCCTCTGCCCATCTCAATGATGCAGATCCGTTTTTGGTACTGTATCTCGGCAGTCAGCAATCTTTTTTTTTTTTTTTCATAAAGATTCCGGAGCTCCAGCCCGCAGGGACTGCAGGATTGGGGTATTCTGATTGGCCTAGGCAAAGCACACAGGAATGCTGGTCCTTATATACTGTCCCCCACCCGGAAAGAAGGAAAAATACCAGCCTTAAGTGAATGAGGCCCTGTGTGTTCGACACTGTGGCTGATTTAGCCCACATTACCCATGTCTATGGCAGGAAACAACGACTGCATCTGAACTCTCTAAAATCACAACATTTGTTTAATTACAATAACAAGTCACTTTGAGTGATTGTAGGTATCATAAAAAGGAACAGTACAAAAAAAATACTTCAAATGCGAAAGTGTTTTTTGCGATACCTTTCTCTTCAGGTAAGAATTGGAAACTGGAGGTAAATAAAGTTTTTACTGTCAGTTCAGCCTCAGAAAATTACAAACTCAGAACGGTTGTCACCGTTACCTGCTACACGTGCAGTAGTCTAAGACATCCGCTAGATGGCGATAATAATCTACTGTTACTGTAAAGACTCGAGACCGCCATTTTAAAACCAAGATTGATTGATACCGAGAGGCAGAAGGGGCGGGTTTAAGAAAACACATTGTTCCGGAAGGACAGAGAGGACAGCAATTAAACAAAGTGGTGCTATGCGTTTGGTTTTGAAATCTCCAAATGATGAGATTTAATGTTATTAAACTCAGTAGTGTATCTACATTACTGTAGGAAGCCTGGAGTGCAGACGATACACCGGAATACACAAAGGCTCTCTGCTGAAACGCGAATTCAAGGAATCTTGCAGCGGTGCGAAGGTAATGCCGTGCACATTATTACAGCCATATTTTATTATTGAGTGTAAATCGTTAACATACATTTCTGTCAATACATTTATATGACAATATAAATAAGTCGCTAATTGTTTTTTTATTTATTTATATATGATATAAAATATTACTTTCCTGTTAATTTTTATGGTGTTTGCAATGAATTTGTTTTGCTTCTTATTGCAATGACAGTACTCAAATAGTTTTTTATTGTTATTATTATTATTATTATTCTGCAATTACTCAAATATTGTGCTTTCTATTATTTGATAGCAGATAAGACAAGTTTCACTTATTTGGAATGAGACGCACATATTTTTTATTAACTCTGCTGTCTCAATTTTAGCTTTCTCACTGCAGAAAGAAAGGACATGATCGTGCATTGTAATGGCGTATCACAAATCCGACTTCAGAATGCCTCAGATTATTGCCAGCGAAACAAAAATAAATACACTTAATAAATCATGCAATCAAGCAAATGAAATGACATCTCTTTACATCAGGGTTAGAGACCTCCACGACCCCTGCACCCAGTCCTTGGGTTTCAGAACTCCCCTTGTTTCGGTGCGTTATTGAAATCAGCAGGTGCCAGGAGTTTGAACAGTCAGCCCCTCCTGCTAAATCTGCTCTGAACCGATCACACTTGAATACGTCTCACCGCTGGGTCTGTAGGTTGACTGTTAGGAGTTGTTCATGCAGCTATGCAAGACTATGTGCAGGGCTAGCATGAGTTTCTAACTACATATTATGAAAGTACGTCACAAATTCATTGGAAGATTTGTGCAATGTGACAAATAAATGCAGCTTAAAGGGTACAAGAGGACCTTTTTATTTTATTGTGTTACATGTTCCCATGTGTTGCTACAAATTTTTACATAAGGTGTATGTATTGTTTTAATTTTTTTTTTTTACATTTTGACCACTTTTTCCCTGCCTCAAGATGGCTTCCCATGTACCTGCATGAACCTCTCAGAACTACATTTCCCATCATCCTCTTGCTCACATATGTAACTGAGATGGATTTACCAGTGAGCAGGAAGATGATGGGAAATGTGGTTCTGAGAGGTTCATGCGGGTACATGGGAAGCCATCTTGAGGCAGGGAATGCAATTTAAAAGTTTAAAAGTGGTCAAAATGTAAAAAAAAAAAAAATTAAAACAATAAACACCTTATGTAAACACATGGGAACATGTAACACAATAAAATAAAAAAAGTCCTTATGTACCCTTTTAATAACGCTCTTGTTTTCTGACAGGCGTTGTAAAGGTACAAAGGATGGAGCCTGACCAGTTTGCTGAAGATGTCAGTGAGCGAGGATCTGCCCAGGAGATAGAAAAGAGTGCAGAACTGGGATCTAACCACAGTACAAAGGACTCTGACAAGGGTGCAAAGGACACTGCTGAGCACAACGAACAGAAAAGCAATGACCAGGAAGCTGTCCGTTTTAAAGAAGAAGTCATTGACCAGGAACTGGAGCCTGCTAAAATAAAAGAGACAAAAAACACCAACAAAAAGGCATTCAAAGAAAGCCCCTCGAGCGACACCCTGTACATCTGCACTGAATGTGGGAAGAGTTTCAACCAGCTGCAGACCCTGAAAAGACACCTCCGCACCCACGCCCTCCACACGTCCTATCAGTGCTCAGAGTGCGACCAGAGCTTCAGCCAGCTGGTGAAGTTCAATGCCCACATGCGCTCTCACACAGGAGAACTGCCCTATTACTGCGGAGACTGTGGGAAGGGGTTCAAAAACTTGGGGAACCTGAAATCCCACCAGCGCACTCACACGGGCGAGATGCCCTATCACTGCACGGAATGTGGGAAGAGGTTCAAAAACACAGGCAACCTGCGCTCCCACCTGCGAATCCACACTGGAGAGAAACCCTACCACTGCTCCGAGTGCGGCAAGAACTTCAAAAACCTGGGGAACTTCAAGACCCACCAGTACATTCACACAGGGGAGTCTCCTTTCCACTGCTCCGACTGCGGGAAGAGTTTCAAACACCTGGGCAATCTGAAAACGCACCAGCGCGTTCACACGGGAGAGAAGCCGTATCGCTGCACGGAGTGCGACAGGAGCTTCAAGCAGTCCGGAGACCTCAAGGCTCACGTGCGCATTCACACGGGGGAGACCCCCTTCAGCTGCAGCGAGTGCGGGAAGAGTTTCAATCGGGTGGTGACCCTCAAAGCCCACCAGAGGGTTCACACCGGAGAGAGGCCGTACCTGTGCTCCGAATGTGGGAAGAGTTTCAAAGAGTCGGGGGCTCTGACCAAACACCAGCGCATTCACAGATGAGGAATTCACTGTGTCGAATGTGGAAATTGTTGTGGCTCAAAATAAGTTTTGAACTGGCCTTGCTGGTGGGCATTTTGCGTACTACTGTACAACTATGGCCAAAAGTTTGCCATCACCCTATAGAATTAACTAATGTTGCTTCATAAAGTTGAATGAAACCTGCTGAATAATGTTACGTTAACAGATTGAATTACGTACAACTTTGTAGTTTTCCATATACTTGGCAAAATTGAAAAATGTGACATCGAAATCTAACATGAAATACTGTACTACTATTATGGCTTCCGGTAGACTTTTGTGATTTTTTGTTTGCTTAATTATGTTAAATAAAATATATAAATTATGTTCATATAGTTTTATTATTATTATTATTATTATTATTATTATTATTATTATTATTATTATTATTATTTAATTCTGTCTTAATCCTAAAATTCTAGATGATGCACACTGTTTGGCCATAGCTGTACATGTTATCCCTGATTATAACTAGGGCTTGAATTTGTGAACATTTTCAGGAGTGCCCAGAATACCATGATAATTCACTCTGCTATTTAGGGATAACAAGATATTTTGTAAGCAAGCCAGGGGCCTGAGAGCAAAACAGCCAGCCCACATGCACCAGGAAGCAGCAGGAAACTTATTCTGGATCACTGTAGAACTGAAGTGAAAAATGACATGTGCCAATCCTGATGGGAACAGAATATATACTGTATAACAATTGCAGGAAGGTTTACCAAAAGTGACAAAACAAGAACTAGGTAACAAAATGCTTTTAAAACCTGATTGAGCCCGCTGGCAGTGTCACGCCAGACATAGTTCTATATGCGGATTGCTCAACAGATAATTGCACTCAGAACAAATGTACTAACTTCTTATTCAGAAATGTAAAGGTTGACACTACAGTACAGATAGTAGAATGACTTTGTAGATACTCTAGTAGTACATCATTTTTGCAGTATTTCTAATTGGCACCATTTTACAACTGAAGACCGCTGCATTAAAATAGTTGAGTCTAGTTTCCTTAAGAGGAAATGATCTTTGTGTCATCTGTTTTGTTAAAAGTCCCTTTATTAAAATCGTCTGAATTGTTTCATAATCATTTGAAACCGCAAGATCCTTTCCTCTGATAGGAAGTAGCTATAATCTCATTGAAAGGTTTGACAGTTTAAAAAAAAAAACACGCTAAATAAACACACAAAGGGGATGATTTAAGGTAAAACGCAAGTAGACTGATGTTTCGGCTGGTGTCTTGTTCAGTGTGCAACTGCAGCTCGGATTGTAGATCATTTTTCATCACTGGTTAATTCCCCTGGATTGCATCTACTGCTTATCCTGGAGTTAAGTGGTTCCCTTGTATTGTAAAATGCTCTAAAAAAATGTCCAGTTAATCCCAAATCAACGTCTAAGCTTTAAATATCCACCTACCTGAGGGATGTAGTTTCAGAACCTCTTTCTTGTGTTGCCTCCCTTGTAAACCACACTGCATGTGTAATGTGTAACTGGTGTTCAGCTGTGTTTATGTATGTAGTGGAATAACAGATGTAGTACAGGTGTTTATAACATAGAAATATGGCCTTTGAGCAACTTCTGCTGAGTTTAACTGGATATTCTTTGTTCGGGGTGCATACAGTTTTTAAAATGTGTTTTTACATAATGTCACGACCTCGAGAGGTGGCGGGAATCTCGGAGGACCCCCGTGATAGACAGGTGGCGAGGACACTGATTGGGCGGAGGGGAAAGGCTGCCAAGAGGTCTCCTCCAACCGGATCTGAGAAGCGAGAGGGGGCGGGCCAGCATATAAGAATGGCGGGAATGACGCGAGGAAGGGGGAGAAGGAGACGACAAACGAACAGACAAGTAAGAATAGAGAGGAATAGAGAGAACCACCACTATCCACCGTTAATACTGCCAGCTGAGAGACGGCCCTGACCGTCGTTGTGCCATTACCCCCCTTGGGAACCTCGTGGAAGGAAGGAAGAGGGCGAGCCACAGGAGCGACTGTGAGAAGGAGAAGGGAAGCCTGACAGGAGTCCGAGTGATGAGCCGGAGGAGCTGCATCAGGAGAGCAGTGTGTGAGTGTGTGTGTTCAACCCCTCCCCCCATACTTCTGCCTATCCTGTGCTCTTTCACCCCTCTATCCTTTATTCTAAATATATACGGGCTGACCTCACCCGTTCACTACAATCACTGCCTCCGTCTGAGTCCATAAGGCCGGAACCCGAAAATGTTACAATATTTAAGATGTTACCACCTCACAAGCCCAACTTTAAAATATGTAATAGAAGGTAGACTATGCAAAAAACGAAATGATCATTGTATGTTAAGCATTAAAGAATACAGAGCTTATAATGTCTGATTTTTTTTTTTCCCCCTTAAAGTGATTGAAGCTAACAAAATAATGAAATAACTCCTACATGTTGTGTCGTTCGTTATAAAAGTCTCCAATGTTCAGTTTTGGAAGGAAGGCACGTTCTAGTAAACCTGATGACACACAGTACTACACTTTGAAGAAATCTCTGTTTGCAAACCGTGCTTTCAGGTAGTGTTGCACTTCCTTGGTCACGTCTTTCCCCTGTGTTGAGGAGCTGCTCCTCAGTAATATAAAGACCTGTTGGCTGATCTAGACTACAATGTGTATCTCTATGACATGAAAAACAGAAGAGCAACACAACAAGTCTTACAGCTGGCTTCATTGATCCCGATTAGTACAAATCTGAGATTACCTTAACATTAGGTAGTCCAAGATATTAGTACTAATATACAGCTATGGCCAGGAGTTTAGCATCATCCCCGTATAGGAGTAACTGATTTTGCTTCATAAAGTCGAATGAAAGGTTAAGGCACGTTACTGGATGAAAGCAGCTGGTTGGTTAATGACAGGAAGGAATGCCTTGGCTCTGGTTCCTCCTCGCATGCATAAATAAATAGCAGCTACGTGTTTCACACGACTCCCAAGAAATATTAGCCGACATTTCATTAAAGTAACAATGCGACGGAACCAGAAGCCACACTAGGAACTATTGTATCCGACACTGTCAGAGAGAGAAGCAACCCTTTGTGCTCAGGAGAGCGAAACTAGCATCAAACAGTAAGCATCTGAGGACCTGGTGATTGATGCAAACAGTCACCATGCGGTCAATTGCAGCGTACCAGTGATTCAGTCACATCAAGTGGACTAAATCCTGCAAGTCTGTACTAACTTAATCATGATTGCAGCATACCAAACACATGATCCCAGTAATTGGTTTAACTGATCGGAACAAATAATTAGACCGATAATGGTTGCTAACCTACAGCGATGGCCGATCTGATTAGAATCAGTCCATTCAATGAGACGTTATCAAGCCAAATCATCTGTTAGGAATGGGACAGTAGGTACCCTCTACCCCTAAACCTAATGTCTACCACTAACGTAATCTCTAACCCTAAACTTAACTATGTTACTATTAAAGTAACTGCTACTATTATTTCAACAAAGCTTCTTTAGCGGCTACTACATCCGACGTCTATTAAAGCGCCTGTTCCGGACCCACTCTACCTGTGTGAACCCGTTTCACAATCTCACACTCATGACCCACTTAACACAAGGAAGGTACCTCCTGCCAATGGTTTAAACTTCTTCCATACATTGCAATTGTTATATACAGAATACTGCTAAGGGGAAACCTTTGCTGCCTCAGTTTGTTTTTGTTTCTGTATTGACCAATCATATATTTTCAACATTTTGGTAATCGGATTTTCGCGTTTGATCGGGATTATATTGTGCATTTGGGTTTTTCAAAACATCAAAAATGCGATCGGGATTACTGTGATCTGGATTTCGTTTTGGTAATGCGATCGCACTTTTAATCACAATTAAATGTTGCAATTGGGTTTTTCAGACTTTAAAGAGGAAATCAGGATTACTTAACCGGCCCCTGGTGAAAAATGTATTAACTAGTTTTTTTCTCTCGTTGTGTTCCGTCTTTGGGGTGAGATGTTGTAAGTGACTCTGCAGCTGATGCATAGTTCACACACCCTAGTCTCAGTGTAAGTCGCCTTGGATAAAGGCGTCTGCTCAATAAATATATAATAATAATGCTACTTGACCATTGCCCAACACAAATTTATATATATTTAGTTTGCACAACTAAATACAAATCGTTTCATGATATATTTAAAGAACACAGTAATGAAAGTGCGTTTCTGAATATGCAGTTCAATACGCGATCGTGAATATATGTGTGTGTGTCCGATTGGTTTGACTGACGCCAATCTAGTCAAATCAACACCGTGATCCTTCCAGCTGGAACGGTGTCCCTCAGCGAATGAGACACAGCGGGGGGCGGGTTTGCGGGGGTCACGTGAATATGCTGCATTGTTGCAAACCAGAAGAAAGCGCAATAAATTAGGTGAGATTCGTGCTGTAAACTGGGAATTGCGTTGTTTATTTAAGAAAATACAAAATTACTACACAACACCTGGACACAAAAGTTTTCCGCAAATTTACTGAGCACGCCTTAGCTCTGCTGCGGTTATATTAAGGCATAAGGTAAGCTGCATATATAGTGTTTATAAAATAAAATACTTTGTAACCCGGTTTTGTACTAACGAAAATATTTGTGCCTAATGCATCTATTCATAATGTTGTAGATTGGTAGTATCGATCGGAGAGTGCATATCTAGTGTTAAACGCTATCGCTATCGAAATCCGCTTTGCTTTTCTCTAGCAATTACCTGCAGCTAAACTATTTGTAATAAACTAAACGCTAAACATTTCTTGTCAAAGTAAGAAGCACTATATTATTTAAAAAGTTACAGCTCAAAATGTATGTGTCTATGTAGCGCTCACATTGACAACCTATATACCCATATAACATCTTTCACAAAACATTTAACCCGGAGTACTTAATTACACGTATTAATAAAATACATGTGCACTTTGTAACCCATTCAGGTCGTGTGGTACTGTGCCCTTCAACTCTGGAAATACTCAAATAAACAGAGTAAATTCAGTGACAAACCTTTACACTGGAGTCTTTTTCAATGGCCTACTCTGTGACCTTTCAACTATATCGATAGTTGAAAGGTCACAGTATCACGTGATTTGAATTGAATGTTCAGTCCCACCATTTAAGATTCTCCAGACAAGTTAAAAGGACAGATTTTTTTAAAATGAATTCTAACTATTTCAGTATTGGAGTAGAATTATTACACCATTAAATACAAATGCACTACTTGCTTAGAACCTAATGCAATCCCACATACAGGCAGCAGTGTGGAGTAGTGGTTAGGGCTCTGGACTCTTGACCGGAGGGTCGTGGGTTCAATCCCAGGTGGGGGACACTGCTGCTATACCCTTGAGCAAGGTACTTTACCTAGATTGCTCCAGTAAAAACCCAACTGTATAAATGGGTAATTGTATGTAAAAATAATGTGATATCTTGTAAGTTGCCCTGGATAAGGGCATCTGCTAAGAAATAAATAATAATAATACAGTATAGCGCTTGACATCAAAAATGTGTTTCTTACAAAACATTTGTGACTAATATAATGAGTAGCAGGTAAGATGTATAAATACATTTGTTGGCTATAATCAAGTAAAAAAGAGCAATTCACAAGTGTGTTTTTTTGTAGTGACCCAGGCCCTGAAGAGACACCAGCCCTCCAGGAATTGAGAAGATGGAGCCGGCCTGTCTCGCCATACTGCACCCTGACCAGGTTGCAGGGGATATCAGTGAACTGGGGCCTGTGAAGGTGATAGAGAAGCAAGCTGATGCAGGTTCGAAATCTGACCCCATTGATGAAGTCGGTGAACCAGGATCTGTCTGCACTAAAGAACACAGCGATACGGAATCTGTCCACATTAAAAAAGAGGTCATTGACCCAGAACTGGAATCCAACAAAGACATAAAAAAACATGAAGAAACAAGTCTTTCAACACACACCCTGTACATCTGCCCCGAATGTGGCAAGAGTTTCGTTCAGCTGCAGACTCTGAGAAAACACTTGCACACCCACGCGCCGGAGACCTCTCTACAATGCTCCCAATGCGGGAAAAAATTCAACCAGCTTTCCAAATTCAAAGCCCACCAGCGTTTCCACACCGGGAAGAGCCACGATTGCTCGGATTGTGGGAAGAGCTTCCGGCAGTTGGGAGACCTCAAATCCCACCAGCGCATCCACACTGGAGAGACACCGTATCGCTGCCCGGAATGCGACAAGAGCTTCAAGAACTTAGGGAACCTCAAGGCACATCGGCGCATCCATTCCGGGGAAACGCCTTTCCCCTGTCCGGAATGCGGGAAGAGCTTCCGGCAGCTGCAGACTTTGAAAAGGCACGTGCGCATTCACACGGGTGAGACTCCGTATCACTGCTCCGACTGCGGGAAAAGCTTCAAGCAGTCCGGGGAGCTGAAAGCCCACCAGCGCAATCACACAGGAGACATGCCCTACCGCTGCTCCGACTGCGGGAAGAGTTTCAAACACCTGGGCAATCTGAAAACGCACCAGCGCGTTCACACGGGAGAGAAGCCGTATCGCTGCACGGAGTGCGACAGGAGCTTCAAGCAGTCTGGAGACCTCAAGGCTCACGTGCGCATTCACACGGGGGAGACCCCCTTCAGCTGCAGCGAGTGCGGGAAGAGTTTCAAGCGGGTGGTGACCCTCAAAGCCCACCAGAGGGTTCACACCGGAGAGAGGCCGTATCTGTGCTCCGAATGTGGGAAGAGTTTCAAAGAGTCGGGGGCTCTGACCAAACACCAGCGCATTCACACAGCTGCCCCCCCTCCATCGCTTCTCTACCTGAGAAGCGAATCAAGCAGTCAGGAGACCACCAGCTAAATCAGGCCAGGGAAAGCCTTGGCTGAAGCACGTGAAGTTTGAAAAATGTTTTTATTTAACAAATGCACTTTTTCCAAAAACTACTAAGTAACCAGGTCGCTGAAGCGCTCACAAAATCCAGTTTGGTATCCTTGGCTCCCAGATCCCCAAGCTATGAATGGATTATTTAAAGAAAGTTTCATTCGGGGGGATTAAATAACGTTTAATGTTTTAGAGTGCATTGTGAAGTTTAAAAACTCAGCAGTTCAAGTGCCATAATGCAATGCGAGTTAAAAAAAAAAAAAAAAAAAAATCTACAAATACCATCATGCCAACTGGTATTTTGTGTCTACTTTTTGTGTTCCTGCTACCTGATCCTCATACCTGGCACAGGCACCCTTGTCAATTCATTCATTCTTAATATAAACCCCTTGCTCCTGTGCAGACAGAATTGCATTTATACAAGGCAGTGGTGATTCTTCAGGGATAAGTGGTTATTGAAACATCTTCCATGCATAACTCTCATTTATAAAAGTGTGCTGTTTATTTTGTATAGAATTGAACCCAATTTAACTCAAACCCACTTTTTCCCCCTGTTGAGAAATTAAGCTTTTACAATAAAAGCTTTTTAAAGAAGGCAAATTGATACAAAATGCGCATATGTTGTACAGGTTCTATATCTCTCTGAAAGGTTTAGCGATCCAATTTCAGTATTTATTTTCACAATAAAATGCTTTGACCTTGAGACAGTTTCGAAACATCTACAGGAGTAAAATAAATAAATAGCCCTTCTGTGCCTCAAACAAGGTCAACGAAAGAACAGAGTCAAGCTGAGGCAACATGTTCTAAAGGGAGCTGCAGCCATTCAGGCTGTAGACTGTCATTACATTGCATTGCAAAAACCATGAACCCATTCTTACAAGATTTCAGTTTATTTCATTATTATTGTATTTACATTTAAAACAAATACTATAGCAATACAATAATGAATGCATCGCAACTGGACGAGCCAGCAAGCATGCAGCGAGAGAGACTGGTTACAGTTTAAACCGAAGTGAAGATAAAGAACAAACACACTGCATTTTGAATTGCTATTAGAACAGTGGGTCTCGCTGTCCTCAGATCAATGTGCCTCTCAAGTAACGATAATGAAGTTTATGCCCACTGCTCCTCAGTGTAATCCAGTTACAGGCCCACCATGCCAGTTCTACATGCTGGATTAGGTGCCATAAAATAGAAGCTAAAATTAACGCTTTATTTTGTGTGGCAAAGTTACTTAATAAACAGATGACAGGTGTCCTCATATCCCAAATGCTATATGTTAGTATGTTTATTAAGACGTCTATTGGTAGTTTGCTGGCCCAACTTAATAAACCATTGTTTTACAGAACTGGAGAAGTTTTGGAATAATCATGCTATCTTGTAATTTTCATATGTTTGTGTTTCCCTCTTGCATGTGTATTGAATGTTTATTAACATGTAATTGAAAGTTAATAAAAGGGTAATGGCATGTTAATGAAATACTTGTGCCACACAGAATAAAGCATTACCCAAAACCCTTTAGGTGACAAGAAGCAAAATATTTTTCTTTATACAGTAAAGTATTGGCAAGGCACATAATTGGTAATTATGTTTTCATCATTTTATCAATTTCTTTTTCGTAATCTAGTACCTAACAAAAATAGAGCTTTTAAACCTGCATATTACATATAGTAGAATATATATATATATATATATATATATATAGATATAGATATAGATAGATTACACACAAGTTTAAGCTTAGTCATAACAACAAAAAAATTTATATAATTATGTCTCTGAAATATTGATTTTAAATGATTAACTAAACATGCACATGGTTTGAAATATTTTCAATAGCAGTCATTTTATACACAGTCATTTGTTTAACAATGGTGTAATCAAAAGTTTTATTTGCAAGGGGGGCTGAAAATGCAGCTTGATGTAGATAGAAGGTTGAAAGCATTTATTGTATATATTGCTTTTAAGGTATTTCTGCTGCATTAACCGAGATACAACAGCTTGTTCACTATGTGTGTGTTTGGGGTGTGAGGCTAAAGACTTGTTAATAATCCGTGTAGCCAGGCCATCGACCTGCACGGGACTGAATACTGCCTCCCCCTAATCTGAAACAGGAACTGTTCTTCAGCATATGTTTCCTGAACAAACAAACACAGTTCTTGAATTCACCCCCTTGTGAAGGTCAGGAGATAAGCTAATCAAAATCTGCATTCTGTACTGTAGATTGTATGGAATGTTACTTAGGTTATATGACAAGCTTTGAGATCACAAACCACCTAATTTAAAAACGAACCCTTCACCCCTTAGAAAGTAAATGATTGCAACACCCCCCTCCCCTTATTCAAATTGCAGGGAACATGAATTTGAGTTTTTAATTGAGAATGGTTTCTGTTTTAATTTTTTAAACCGGTTTCCTCTGTATAAGGAGCAGCCCGAGGATTACATTGTAATCATGCTTCTGATTTCCTTGCAGCAGCTTTTAAAAAGTACAAAATAACAAAACAAACAACTTTGTTGCCCACAGTTATCTTAGTTTTGTTGTTTAGTCATTTTTTAAAGCGGCTTAGTCCTCATGCAAAGGGATTGGTGACGTCATTTATAATGACTTGCAAAGAAACTCACAGGGAATGGATGAGATGTTGGATTGCTTGTTCCTGGTACACAGTGGGCTCTATCTGAATGATCTAAACTGCGGGGGTACAGGATTTAGATCTGCCGCAGTGCAGGTGAGTTGAATAGACCCCAGGATGCGCATGGGGTCCAGGTGGAAATGCTCATCTTCGGCAGGGGCTGGAGTTCACCTCTTCACACCTGGCCTGGCTCTACTACACTGCTGGTCTGTTCGTTCTCATCACTGCGGATTCAGTGTTTGTTTGTAATGGGGGAAGCCTCTGGTTTGCATCGGACCAGTCTGGGACTTGGGCGTATTCACTATGGTCTCTTCTCTTTGCTGTTTTGGGTCAGTGTATTGAATGTTGTGCGCCTCTATGCAAAAAAAGAAAAATTAGTCCTCAGTGCAGCATGGCATGTTTATGCAGTATTCTCGGTATTATTTTAAAATACGTAACCCATTGAAAAAGATTATAAAAATATATGTGAAAGACAGAAACCCAAGCCAGGATGCCAGTGCCCTCGTGCAATGAAATGTTTGAAATATTAACACTATCAAAAACTAAAGACCAACCTTAAATCAATCATTGACCAACAAAACTCTTTAGGATTCCCAACACAAACTATAGAAAGTATTCCCCTACAAATCCAATAAACTCACCAGTCACAGTAAATTCCTTTACTGCAGAAGTGTTTCTTCCAGTCACTGAGTTCCAGGCTACACAGGTGTAACTTCCCCTATCAGCATTGCTTACAGAAGCGATCTTGTATTGCGAGCCCTGGGCAGTCTCTGTCCCATTGAAATACCAGGTGTGATTACAAGGGGGGAGAGACTGAGCTGAACATGTGAATGTAACAGATGAATTGAGAACTGCTTGATCTGGTCCTGTAAGAGATGCCTGCTCTGGTCCATCTGCAAAACACACACGATAACAACACTCACACCCCAGTGGAGCAGGCAGAATGAGTCTGAATTCAGCATGCACAGAGAAAAGAGGATGTCTGGATACTTACAATTGACCTCCAATCTGTACACAGCGCTCGTCTCTTCACTTACAGGGTTACTAGCTTTACACTGATATTCTCCATTATCAGACTGCAGCACTGGGTTGAAGGAGACTGTGCTCTTGTCCACAGACAATGTTATTCTGTCACTAGTGGACAAGGGCTGACCGTCCTTCAGCCAGAGCCTTGAGGAAACAGTCTGTGATCCAAGCACCTCGCAGGTCAGCTTTAGTGCCTGGATTGCTATTGGCTGTGCAAGGCTGGGTTTCACATTTACATTACTTATCGCCTCTGTGAATAGAAGGGACAGAGATAGGCACTCTTTAGCAATAAAACATGTTGCTTTGTACAGTAAAATGAAATGTTATGAGAATTCAGGGGTATACAGTATATTTAAGAGGTTCATTAAAAAAATTACACAAAGTAACAGAAAACAACAGAAAATCGTACCCGATATGAATTGCCATAACTTTGTAGGTTTCAGATACACATATGAATCGTAAGAAAAAGTGGATCAAAGAAATGATGGTAGTTCATATTTCATAAGATTTACTGAAATATATTTGCTAGCTCTATGTCCTTTATGACTTGTTTACCTGAGGTCCATCTGTTCATCTGCATTAGGCACTGCAGCCCACTGTTAGCTTTTCGTTATATATATATATATATATATATATATAACCAATACATAGAATGTCGTAGCTCCCACGACCCACAGTTTGAAACCCCCTGCTTTAAGAAGTGTTGCTCTTCAGAGAACGCTGTGTGATTGAGCAGCATTGGCTACAGCTGAAGAGGTGTTTAATCAGGACCGCTGTGCCTCTCTCATGTGTTAAAAAGCAGATGAGCTCCAGAGTGATCACAGGGTAGGGTGGGAGTCCCATAGATCAGGGCAGGGGTTTACATCAATACATCTAGTAGGAGATAAATGCTGAGGCACAGAGCTCCAGAGCCTTGATGTGTGGAACAACAGCACTCAAACTACACATGTAGCTCACTCCAAACAAGGATGTGTAATTCAGCTTTGATTTTAGTATAGTTTTAATATGATTCATCTTTCAGATGAATAAGAAAAATTGTGATGCATTCAATACATGTGTATGTAGAGCTCCACTAGCACCCAAAGAGGGCAATGGTGTGAGTACAGTAACACAGCAGAGCCCCCTCTGTTCTGCATGCCCCTCAGCTGTCCCTATACTTTGCTAAGCCAGATTTATAATCAAACCATCAGGTATCCCTCTACTTTATTACTTAGTAGACGGTTTTATGTAATACAGACTAGGGGATGAACTATGCATCACACCTGCTGCTATAAGACCTTGGTTTTCTGTCTCCTCTGAAGGTCGGAGCACAAGGAGTTTGTGACTTCCTTAAGGTCACACATTTAAAGTCAGTGAGCTGGGATTGAACCTGGAACCTCCTGGTAGCCCTTTTCTTTAACCACTTGACCACCAAGCCTTCTATTTAACTCATTTGTATAAATAACTTACCATAAACGTTCAAGGTAACTTTTCCATTGATGTTTTCTGCATTTCCTGATACCTCGATAAGGCCCTGAAATGCATACACTCCAGCGTCGCTGAGGCTCACAGATCTGAGCTCCACTGATCCCGTAGCTGTGTTCAGGGTGACTCTGTTCACATATTCAGGAGCTATGACTGGGTTGAATCCGACCCATGACACCACAAGGATATTTGCAGGGCTGAAAGACCATATCACTGCAGCTAGAACTCCAGGGGGTTTAATCTCCAGCTGTACGTTATCTCCAACCTTGCTGATTACAGGGTCTGTGACAGGTTTTACTTCCAAAGCTAAACAACCTTAAAAAAAAAAAAAATCTATAGATTTAAAAATCCTCACATGATGTTAAACTGTACAGGCGTGCTATTGCGCTTGAATGAATTTATTAACAGCTTGACCTTAGAATTCTGAAATGCTTAACAAATATATAAAACACTGTATTCTGTTTATATATATATATATATATTTTTTTTTTTACCTGCACATAGCGATATGATAATCCAGTTTATTAAGTGCACTTCCATACTGAGATCTGCCTGCGCTGCTGTGCTGTTTCAGTGCAGTAATCATCAGCACTTTTCTTCTCCAGGAAACAGAAGATCAGCCGATTCACTGGGGGAGGGCGCATGGCACATACACGCTGCAAACCAGGAAAACATTGCAATTATTCTAGTAACCTTTGACACTATCGGTAATGACATTTAAAGTTGCAGGCGACAGTTATCCATTTGTTGTTATCAGTCTGAGACTGTAAAACGCCTGTATAGTACACAATGTGCACCTATTTCCCACGTATCAAGATGTTGGTTTCCCATAGGCATTGTAGCAGGACAGCCTGTGGCTCCAGATGTTACTGTCAGGAAGGGAGACTCAGAGAGGGAAGCTGCAGTGAAGCGCTAATGCACATGTTTATTCATCTCAAAGGGGAACAAAAGAAAAATAAACAAACACATAGGGCACAAGGGTCAAAACAGAGTTCAAACAAAAACACAACAAGGATGCAATACTAACCTAGATCAGGCTGGGCATTCCCCTTCACTCACCTATCCTCCTTATTACCACCAAACAAATGGGTTTTTCTTCCCTTTAAATGCATGCGGCCTTCCCCCAGCTGGCACTCAATTACCTCATTAGGGAATGGCCACATCCCACCTGTGATTGGTGGCAAGGATGGATTTAACCCCATCCCAGCCAGACTTACATTCACAAAAAACACGATTTACACATAGGGCTTACACCCTGCCACAGACATAAACGATATTTTATTACATCATGTAATAAACGTACATCAATATATGCAGTACAGCTTACATTAACACACTTAGTTGTTTATTTGTGGTTTTTAATATATTTCTTTCTTTTTATTTCATTGAAAAGACGTTTGCACTAGAGAAAAAACCAAGGCGTAAGTTTTATTTTATTATTGGGGTTCCTATCTCTATAGTCTTGACCATTAATAGAGATTGTAATGGACTAGCCAAACACTGCGCTGTTTACTGACTGTATTATCTGCTACAGCCACAGTATCTACAATGTCAGTGATATGTTAAAAGTTTCTTATCCCCCAGAATGCAATACTCTGAATAACTTCTGCTACAGAATGTCCTTACCAAGTTTCGTCAGAACTGGATTAGTGATTCGTTAGATACAGTATATGAAAAACTGTGGATAATACAGACAGCAATATTCAGAAAGATTCAACCATTCAAAATATCATTATGAAAAATATGTATTTTGTATCTGCCAGAAGAGGTTGCTTTAGTTCTACATGAATAAAAAGTATTTTTAATTGAAAATAAGACATTTATACAGTAAGTGGAGGACACTTGATTATTATTATTATTATTATTATTATTATTATTATTATTATTATTATTATTATTATTAATCATTTAGCAGACACTTATATCCAAAGTACAGATAAAATGATTATCACATTCACATGAAACGCACTGCCGCACATACTCCATGGAAAATACGACATGAATAAATCATGTTAGACTCCAGTAAATCTGTTTATGAAATGTACAGAAACAGACTGATTTATAGGGAGCCTCTTATTGAAATGACACGAACCAGGAAGTCTCTTTCACACCGCAATGGAGAACTCACAAGCAGCACTTCGGATGTTGGCGTTCCTGCTGTTTCTAAAAGGTAATCATGTTGCATCTTCAAACTTTCCAGCTGCATGTGAGAGTGATCTAATGGGACACTTACACATCTAATGCCTTCAGCTAAATATAATATTTGTATACAGTACTATATTTTTAAGGCATTACATGTGTAAGCATCTGCAAATATCCAGTTTCGTTGATCAGTTCATTTGAGTATTTACCAGTTGTTGTGATATTACATCTACTACTGCTGATAATAATGTTAAGAATAGTAATAACAGACATCTCTTATTATTATTTATTTCTTAGCAGACACCCTTATCCAGGGCGACTTACAATTGTTACAAGATATCACTTTTTTTTTTTTTTTTTTTACATATAATTACATTATTTTTTACACATTATTTTTACATACAATTACTCATTTATACAGTTGGGTTTTTACTGGAGCAATCTAGGTAAGTACCTTGCTCAAGGGTACAGCAGCAGTGTCCCCCACCTGGGATTGAACCCACGACCCTCCGGTCAAGAGTCCAGAGCCCTAACCACTACTCCACACTGCTGCCCTCTTACAGTTTGACAGAATTACAATGCTGTTTTTTCTTTTTTAGGGTCGTCAACACTGGTAGTAAAACCTGTCACAGACCCTGTGATCAGTGAGGTTGGAGACACTGTCACACTGGGGATTAAACCCCCTGGGGCTCTAGCTGCAATATCTTGGGTTTTTAGCCCTACAGGTATCACTGTGGTGTCGCTTAACGGTTCCACCCCAGTCATAGCCCCTATATATGTGAACAGAGTCACCCTGAACACATCTACAGGATCAATGGAGCTCAGATCTGTGAACCACAAAGACGCTGACGTGTATGTTTTTGATGGCATTACCATTGTATCAGGAATCAGAGAATCATTCAAGGGAAACATTACTTTGAAAGTCTATGGTAAGTTATTTATCCAAATTTGTCTTCCAAATAGAAGTATACCTGATGGTTCATTTATAAATCTTAGCAAAGTATTGAGACAGCAGTTGGACGAAAATGTATCAGGAAACAGAAACATTCAAGGGAACGTTGACCTTGTATGTTTATGGTACGTCAATTAAGAACAAATATAACCTGTTTTCTTTGCAACGTGTGGGTGAGGGGAGGCACACTAACATGCTGCGCCTCCTCACACTTCAAAAGAGGCATAGTGTAAACTGTGATGGTCTGTCCTTGGAGGGAGGGGATCCAACTTTTGAAGGAATCTCTAAAAATATGGAATACATAGTGTCATGTGACCTGGTATTGGGCTTGGTTATTATTATTATGGATTGGTTATTGTTTGATGGGGCATTTAACTGTATGCTGTGTTTTCAATGTGTTTAAAATGTATTTGACTATTTAGTCTAATATTTATAATAAAAATAGCCCTTTTGTTTCTTCTTTTTTTTTGTTGGTTTTGTTTTTACGATATTCAGCTCTGGTATTAAAACCTGTCACAGACCCTGTGATCAGCAAGGTTGGGGGCAATGTAACGCTGGAGATTCAACCCCCTGGAGCTCTAACTGCAATGACATGGACTTTCAGTCCTGCGGGGATCACTGTGGTGTCATGGTCCGGATCAGCCCCAGTCATAGGCACTGGATATGTGAACAGAGTCACCCTGAACACAACTACAGGATCACTGGGGCTCAGCTCTGTGAACGGCAGTGACTCTGGGGTGTATCTGTTTCGGGGCAATACTGCTGTATCAGGAAATCCAGAAAACTTCAATGGAAGTGTCACCTTGGAAGTGTATAGTAAGTCAATTAAGAATACATCAATTAACAATGTGTGGGTGGGGGAGGCAGACCAGTATAGTCTACCGCCTCACTCCTCAAAAGACATATAATGAGTTGATTGGCTCACTGCTGTCTTATTTTGTGGACCAACCAGGAATGATTCGCAATACAACATGTTTAATATTTTATTGAACATCAAAATCAGCATGTAATACAAAAAAGGCCCTTTATGTGCATAATGTTTCAGAGACAACAGCGTGTGCTGTCTTCATTCCTCTCGTCCAACAAAAGATTTCTGCACAAGACTTTCTATACCTATCCTGTGGTGACATCATTCTTTCTTTCGTAACTGTTTTTCTGTGTAGCTTGATAGCCTCTCGGTCCTTCTAATAAACATGCTCACAATTCATTTATCTGACACACACCCCCTGCTAATAAGATAGATTACTACAAGAGATTACAAAAGAAGAGTACAAGACAGTCTCTATGTATCAGACCCAGATAAGCAATGTGTCCCTATCAGTAATTGTTCACAAGCTTGCATTGTAAGCAAGTAGCAGTGTGGAGTAGTGGTTAGGGCTCTGGACTCTTGACCGGAGGGTTGTGGGTTCAGTCCCAGGTGGGGGACACTGCTGCTGTACCCTTGAGCAAGATACTTTACCTAGATTGCTCCAGTAAAAACCCAACTCTATAAATGGGTAATTGTATGAAAAAATAATGTGATATCTTGTAACAATTGTAAGTTACCTTGGATAAGGACGTCTGCTAAGAAATAAAAAAATAATACATTGAGTTTAAGGAAATACAGAGGCACAGCAACATATCAAAAAGGAAAAACATTTGAAACACACTCTTTCTCTTAACAGAAGGAACAACATAATAAAAATATGATTTTGGGGATTGCTGGTAGTTTCATTGCACTGCTAAGTTTGGAGCAACAGAACAGATCACCGCATAGTCTTCTTTGTTCAAGACTGTACAGATTCAATTCTTTTAGCCTGTCTGCATACAACATGCCTTTTAAACCCTTCTTTGCACTCTTTCTACAGCAGCAATATCCTTTTTGTAACGAGGTGACGAGAACTGATGAGACTCTCATGCACGAGAAAGAGCTTCAGAGATCAGTAGCTATTGCTGTTTGAATGGGATCTCATTGTGTTCAACAGCGTTGTAATGTGAATGTTCATTTTAGATGGACCAGAATCCCTGACTCTGTTTATCAGCCCCCAAAAGCTGATCTACAGCGCAGGATCAGACCTCGCTCTGTCCTGCTCTGCACAGTCCAGCCCACCTGCTCACTACCAATGGTTCTTCAATGGAGCCCCTCTTAACAAACTGGGCTCACAGCTCAATGTGGCTCACATTTCTTTCTTAGTTATTTAGATCTAAGATGTGAGGTTTTTTTGATGGAAATGTTCATGCAACTCAGCTAGTGTACTTGTAAAATACTCTACAGTGTTATTTTTTTCACCCTTCTATTAATGGGTTAAAGGCTATACCAATGGCATAATCTGAATCCTTCTATTCACAGAGCCGATAACTAATGTAAAAGTGGAACCCAATCCTGCCAAGCCAATAGCAAACCAGACTCTAAAGTTGGCCTGCCAGGTGCTTGGATCACAGATTGTTTCCTCAAGGCTCTGGCTGAAGGACGGTCAGCCCTTGGTCCCTAGTGACAGAATAACATTGTCTGTGGACAGCAGTGTAGTCTCCTTCAACAAAGTCCTGCAGTCTGATAATGGAGAATATCAGTGTAAAGCTTATGGCCCTGTAAATGAAGTGACTAGCGCTTTGTACAGACTGGAGGTCAATTGTAAGTATCCAGAGAGCCTATTTTCTCTGTGCATGCTGAATTCAGATTCATTCTGCCTGCTCCACTGGGATGGGAGTGTTCACAGGTATCTTGTGTGTATTGCAGATGGACCAGAGCAGGCATCTCTTACAGGACCAGACAAAGCCGCTCTCAATTCATCTGTAACGTTCACATGTTCGGCTCAGTCTGTCCCCGCTTGTATTTACATCTGGTATGTAAATGGGATACAGACTGCTCAGGGCTACCAATACCAGATAGATGCTGTTAGCAATGTTGATACAGGGAGCTACATGTGCATGGCCTGGAACTCAGTGACAAGACGGACCAGCATTGCAGAGAAAAAACTGAGTGTGACCGGTGAGTCGTTGTGGTTTTTATATTTACATTTATATAAATCATTGAAAGAAATTACTGGCAGTCAAACCTGTGGCTGCTTTTTGGTAGCAACCCACTGGCGCCTCTTTGAGACTGGACATACAGGATAGTTGCAGCCTTTTCAACGATATCGAGTCATTACTTGTAGGCTTAGGGGTCCAGTGGTTAAAGAAAAGGGCTTGATACCGGGAGGTTCAAATCCCGGCTCAGCCACTGACTCACTGTGTGTGACCCTGAGCAAGTCACTTCACCTCCTTGTGCTCCATTCTTCGGATGAGACGTAAAACAAACAAGGTCCTATTGGAAGTGACTCTGCAGCAGCAGTTGTGATGCATAGTGCACCCCTAGTCTTTGTAAGTTGCTTTGGATAAAAGAGTCTGCTAAAGGACTAATTAATAATTATAATTAATTCATTGGTCCTCAAAATCATGGCCCACAGTTTTCTCCATTCTAGTCACATTCTCACATGGAAATGTAAGCATTTTAAACAAGGCTCAAAATTAACCCTTTCCTGTTTCCCATAAATATACACACCGTCAATCTACACACCTTTATACCAAATATAAAGTGAATAATTATCAAAATATACTGTTACTGCTATAGCTGGTGGAATTATGAATCATTTATAGTGCAGAAAATGGGAATTAAAACAAGTATCGTTACAAAATAAGCTATTAACACAAAATAAATCACAAAAGTAATATTTACAAGGGAGGGGTTTTGTAATTAAATTCAGACGTGCTGTTACAGTGTCAGTTTCACAGTGTAAATAACCACAGCACTCACTGGACACACTGTAATCCCCAACGCTTAGCTCTGAGATGTTTGTTTGACAGTTTACTCCTCTATCTAGGTAAAGAAGGGCCCATCTTGTCTGCAGGAGAGATCGCTGGAATTGTCATCGGCACACTTGCAGGGGTCACTGGCATTGCTCTTGGGGTGTATTTCAGTGTAAAGCTATGCACGTGAGTGTACTGTGTGGATTACTGTTGTATGTATTGTTTCGCACCCAGCATGTGGGCTGTGCAATTGACCTACAATTGTTTTTCACAACCCCTAATGTTATATAATTGTTGATACCAATTAGTAGGTATTCCTGTTTCCTTTATTAATAGCATTGCAAGGACTGTGCAAAAAAAAAAAACATTGCTGTTTTACATTTTACTCAGGAAGAATCCAGATGATCCCAAACTTGGTCCAGCTGAAAGAAGTGAGTATGCCTGATTACTGGAAGAGACACACCCCAATGGTCCAGTGGTTAAAGAAAAGGGCTTGTAACCAGGAGGTCCCCGGTTCAAATCCCACCTCAGCCACTGACTCATTGTGTGACCCTGAGCAAGTCACTTAACCTCCTTGTGCTCCGTCTTTCGGGTGAGATGTAATTGTAAGTGACTCTGCAGCTGATGCATAGTTCACACACCCTAGTCTCTGTAAGTCACCTTGGATAAAGGCGTCTGCTAAATAAATAATAATGATAATGATGATCTCCTATGACAGGTTTAGATGCTGTCACTTGGCCGAATGCATCAGAAACATATGAGAACATCGCCACTGTCCAGACAGCAGTAAGTAACCAGAGGGATACTGTATAGGAACCTGTGTGCACGCGTGTTTATGAAGTTGTTAGTGCTTTTGAAATTGAGTGTGTGTGTGTGTGTGTGTGTGTTGATCGGTATTCATTAACAGCTCATTACAGTAGCAACAGAGCAACCTTTGTCATTTGAAATGTACTCTGCCCTTCGCTGGGGATTTTATTCAGTGCTTCTGCAAAGGCGGGTATTGATAATAACAGGGAAACAATATACAGAAAACACAAGAGATGCATAATCTGGATAAGAGAACCTGCTTTGAAAGTAACCGAAATCCTGGATTCTTATTTTTTTCAGAGCAAAGCAAAAGTTCTGGACCACGCATACACAGTAAGAACCCTTTACTGTCATAAAATCACACTACTGTTATAATTCATGACCTAATCATGACTCTCCTCAACCAATAACTGCGCTCCTCTCTGCCTTTACAGGACTTACAGTCTCCTGATCATTCCACATACAGCACCTTGAACGAGTAGGGGGAATTCCATATGCCTGAACCCACCTTGTATCAACCCTGACAAGTTAGGAACTGAATCATAATAGATACATAACTATTGTACTAATGGGCTGAAGTGTAAGCCAGTGTAGTTCCTGTCCAAGACTTTGGTTCAGGAAACATCACAGCAGCCATACAGCCCGTAAAGAGTACTTAGTTTAATTTTTTTAGTTCAATATTTCTTCTGCTTCTGCTTCCTGCATCTAATGACTGTTTCTGTTGTATGTATAAACACACACGCACACACACCAACACTGCACTCATTGAGGGTCCCCTTTCTGAACAAAAGCTTGAATCAAGATGTCTTAGAAGCTACTGCTGCCGGAGAACTACAAAAACAACAGGCTTCTCTGAAATATCCTTCTGTGACAGAAGAGTGAACGAGGGGCTCTGGCTTGAATGCTTTATTACTGGATCTGTCATTTTATGATTAAATCTGGTGATTTTAAAACCATTATACTGATCCCACACATGGCTGCGCAAACTGCAAGATTCTGTGTACGAACGAGCAACGTGACACAAGTGAGCTCCAGTATATGACTGATAGGAGAGATTGACATTGAGAGGATAGGGAGCAGGTTTGGCTGTATTTGCCTTTTACATTAAAAGCTGTTCTTTTGAATAATAAAATGATCTATAAAAGTATTTATTAAGAATTTTTTTTAACATACATTGTAAAAACTTCTGCAAATGTTGTCTTAAAATGCAATACAATTGTAATAGTCATGTATTATATTCCTCTGGTCCAGAAACGAGGGTCACACTTCTATCACATTGAAATGCTGAACAGCCACAGCTGAGATAAAATGATATCGCAAAAGTCTACAGGATGCTATAACAGTAATAACAGTATTTCAGGTTTTAAAATGCCACATTTTTCCATTTTTTTTGTCCAGTTTTGTTAAATATATGGAAAACTACAAACTGGTATGTAATTAACGTTTAACATTATTCAACAGGTTTCATTTGACTTTATGCAAAAGATCCCAGCTTGACAGTTTTGAGGTCTATCAGCTGCTAGGAACCAGACAAGCAGAGATGGGCCAAATGTCCTCCTCTCTTTCCTAGATTCTCTTATGTTCTTACGCAGCTCAAGCACCATTCCTTGTGGAATACACACCACCACATAATTAGAGGGTTTTCAGGTCAGGACTGAGATGCTCTCCCTCTGTTTGCTTACAGAAACAGCAGACTGACCACCCCCTTCCACTTTCATCAGCACTACATTCAAAAGTTTAGAAAAAGAAATACACAAGCACAAGGATACACGGATCTGATCAATTTATTATTACAGAAAAATGCATTAAAAAAAAGTATAATTATAATCTCATACCCAGGTCTCATACATTATGTATTACATTGCAGGCTCATTCATGTATTTGATTATTTGTTCATATATATATATATATATATATTTTTACATTCCTGTTTTGGATGCTATTATACTGAATGCGATTAAACAGTAAACCAGTCTCCTTGTTCGTACTTTGAAGTGGAGGAGAAAATAAATATTCTGTAATCAAGTGAATTGCTTGCATACATTTTGAAATGTGGAGCGGGTGTAAAAACTGAAAATGGGGAGCTAGTGTCAAACTTGGGGTTCAGTGACGTGTTCCCCACAGGTTTAATGTTAAAAACCGCAATGTGGGGAGGAGGGTGGGCCTCAGTCTCATCGCACAGTAGGGTAGAAATGCTTAATTGTGTATCATATACACCATGCAGTTAATTGCACTGTATCTCCTACTGTAATGGGTATCCAAAAAGCACTGAACACAGAGCGACTTGAAATGGATTTTGAGTCATGAATTAACTGGATGTGTGCAGACTCTACTCTCAGAGCTTTACAAGTAGTCCAACACACTTGTGATGCCTTACACTGGTGCTCCACAAACCTGTGCCCACAAGATTGTGTGTTCTGTGCCTGTGATGAGCGCAAACACAATTTAGAGGACTGCAATACTGATGTATTGGCACGGGGAACTATAGTCGTTACAATCTACTACTGATTCTGGGCTCTCAGCTTCTGCTAACCTGATCTCTCTGTTTATTTCGCTTGCATTTTTTGGAATAATAAGCACTTTTGAGAAATATACAAATATGCCCCAAAAAAGAACCACTGCCTTAGACCGTTTATGCAGACTCATTCTTCCCCACGTCACTGTTAAATTGTGCGACTATGCCCACCCACTGCTAAACTGCTACAATTTATTTGCACTTGTGTTCATGAAAACTCAGTAAGACCGAAAGTAATAGGAAACTGATTTGGGAGAGAAGAGTATAACAGACTAACCGACAAGCCCTGATCATTTTGTTTTTCTGTGAAACTGTCTTGACTTGCAGATTTGGTATGGAAGGATCCTCTTCTCTCTCTCTCAGTGGTTTTGGGAGTGTGACCCCACTCTCTCCTATCTCTGTGTGTGGACTTCTCTCCTCTCTGTCCAAACCCTCCTACTCCTCCTCCTCCTCCTCCTCCTCCTCTCCCTCTCTCTCAGCGAGTGCACTGCCCCCTCCTCCTCTCCCCTCTCTCAGTGAGAGTGCTGCCCATGGCTGTGCTCGCCCCCCTGGCTTGGCGCTGACTCTGGTTGCGGTGTGGGTGTTGGTGTTTTCTGCATGTTGCCGTGTTTGTCGCGGTGCCCCCGGACACAGTGGGCATTGCCGCAGCCATCCTCCTCATCCTCGCTCTCCGTGGAGCTCTCCCCAAACTCGCGACGCTTTTCATAGATACAACAGCCTAAGAGAGACAGGGGGAACAGAGTGTGAGAGACAAAGACACTTGAAACTTGTATCCAACAGTAAGGCTCCACTTAATAAGAAACTTGTGTGACAAATTAGAAGTTATATTGAAACATGATGGGTTGGAAGTTAAGATGTCTTTTCCTGTTTTGCGTGTGCTCATTTCACCTGCAATGAAAATGCTTTCCAACACATTCGCCACAGTGAGACGTGAATGAACCTGCTTGCAGAGGGAGGGAAGGGCAATCATTGGAACAGCACAGTCCTCATCGAGGTTTGTGGCAGTGGAAGCACAGCTTATGGCAGGGGTGGCCATAAGTCCTGGTTTTTGTTCCAGCCCTGTTCTAAACTGTTTAATGGAACCAACTAAGCCTCCATCCAGACTCTGAAGTAGTTAATGATCTCATTGTATCTGTTAAACCTGGAGTGGAATGGCCCTCCAGGGCCCTGATTGGCCACCCCTGGCTTAAGGGGTTAATCAATGCAAGCCCGCTTTTGAAACTTTACAAGGCTTGTATTATTAAAAACTGTGAATATATAGGAGGTGCCTGCCCCTCCAGCAGTCATGCTGCATTTATTAAGCTATCCCAATGACTTGGTATTTGTTTTCAAAACAGGGAACCTCCATTGTCGCCTACCAGCTCTTTTTACCTGCTGAATCTAAACAACAGATGCTGCCATAACAACTGAACCCTGCAGGCGAAGGCCTCTGACCAGTAGAGGTCGCTGAAGGGCAATAGGATGAACTAGGATGAGTCCATGTGGGTTCACCAGTAAAGATCAGAAACCTTGTGTCTAGGGAATCTGAACTAGCGAGCTCCTGCTAGCTAGTCTGCACTCACGCACACCATCAGCCTAACGGAAAGGGACATCAGGGATCACTCACATTTGGATGACCGTCGGCCCAGATGCTCGTTGTCCACCGTGTCGCTTGACCACTCCACCTTCTTGTCTGTTTTCCGTTTTCTCAACTTGATGGTCAGACTGCGGCTCTCCTGGGATGAAAAGAAAACAAGACATCAAATTAGAGCTGTCTGAATCATAGCAATGAAAATAGAGCACCATGGCCTTCATCAACCAGACGTATGCTACGCAAGTTTGGCCAGGTTCTTTCATACATGCCCAGACTGATGCTACCAACAGGTGTTCTATATTGCTTCTATTGGATTTGTCTGCAGCATTTGATACTGTAGATCGCTGTATCTTGTTACAACGATTGGAACAGGAAACTTGTATTTCTGGTACTGCCTTAAATTGGTTTCGGTCCTATCTTACTGGTCGTAGCCAATATGTCTGGGCTGTTCCTCTCAAATTGTTGGTTTCACTTCTGGAGTACCCCATGGTTCTATTCTGGATCCCATTGTTTTATATGTTACCTCTTGGAAGACTCTTACAAAACAGGGGCCTTAGCTTCCATATGTATGTGGATGACATTCAACTTTATGTTTCCACAAAACCCCATGTATCGGAGGTTGTGTGTGTTGGATCTCATAAAAAGTTGCTCTCTCTCTCTCTAGTAAATGTGACCTTGGGAAACTGCAGCTTTACTGTTAGACCCGTCATTAAAAATCTGGGAGATTTGTTCGATTCTGAATTACGCTTTGATGCACATATCAAATTTATTTGGAAATCATCTTTTTTTCCGTCTTAGAAATATTGCACGCGTCTGCTCTTATTTGGAACCAGCGAAGACCTTGATCCATGCCTTCATTACTTCTAGGCTTGATTATTGCAACGCCCTTCTGGCTGGACTTCCAAAACGTGCTATTTCCAGGCTTCAACTAATCCAAAATCCGGCAGCTAGAGTGTTGACTCGTGTAAAGTGCCCCGAGGCGCTCCCCGTGTCTGTGGGGCGCTAGATTAAACGTGAATTTGATCGATTGATTGATTAATGCTCTCAAAAACCTGTGATAAATAATGTCCAATCAGAAGAACGGAGTTCGATAGGCCTACACAAGTAAAAATATGAACTCTGACATATGTATACATTTAATGAGTTGGACAGGCATCTTTTTATATTCCAAAATGTCTGATCCTTATGATGACTTGTGCTAAAGAATGCCATAACCAATTTCAACACAATTCGCTAGGATATGCTCCAATGTTCCATTATTTTTAATACTAATAAGGCGTAGCCCTGTATGTGTAGCACGTCCAGGTCGCGCTATATTGTGCCGATTTAATAATGCAGAAATTTTAAACGCATAAACCTTACATGATATAAAACACGGCAACAGTATGGACACAGTTAGGCGTATGTAGACAGTGTTTGACTCACTGGTTGCTGTTGCGGCATTGTGTCTTGCTGCACGGTCTCTGTGATCATTTCTGAACCTCCCGCTGCCTCCGCCATCATCGCACAAAACAGCAGTATTTTATCCAGACAGATCAATCAATCAATAAATAAAGGGTGCGTTTAATTTATTGTTTCATGTAACGTGATGTGACTCTGACGTTGTGAATGTATAACAGGTAATATAACGTTGTTGTTGATATTTTCTGCAGGAGAAACAAAGTCCGCCACTCCCACTCGGTCCGTCACTTATTTCCGGTCTGCATCTGTCCCTACAACCCTGCGGTAGTTTGGTTCCGGATTTTTCACAATAACATACCTTCCAACATTTGAGAGATGAAAACAAGTATACTTGTGTGGCATTAAGTGTGATAGGATGCGACCTGCTTCCACGGGAGTCTAGCGATATCCCACTCGCAGAGAATTTTTGAAATGCCGTCTTTAAAATATGCGATTTCCTCCAACCTACATTTTTACATTTAGACACAATAACAATCCGTTTATGTTTCAATAGGTCTCACAAAACCTCACTAACAAATTCCATCGTGCTGAAGAGCCTTCCCTGTCTTCTTAACTCTGTGCTCAGTTTCCTAACCCAGCCCACACTTGATTTGTTTTTAAAGCAGGCGGTATAAAAATAGACTTACTCCCAAAGTATCCTCTTTTTAATTTTAAGAAGTGCACAAATACTACAGAAGGAATATACATTTCTGTACCTGCATGATATATTGTATAAACATTTGTATATTCTTATCAAAATACATATTGAATAGAGAGAAGAAATGACAGATACCATAGTGTCTCTATATTTCCCAGGGAAATTCAATATTTCATGCATGGTTTCCTATGTTACCGATCTTGGGAGTCGCACAAAAGGTTTTTGTTGTTTTTAAAAATTTTTTTAAATGTTTGTTCTTTTTATTTTTATTTTTTGGGTTTGGTTTCTTTAATTTGAGATACATGGCTACTGTAGTGATCCAGCAATGGGCTTACTAAATAAAGTACCCCGGGGGTCAAAATGTTGGCTCCAATATATATATATATATATATATATATATATATATATATATATATATATATATATATATATATATATATATATATATATATATATATACACACACACACACACACACTATAGCTCCTTAATCTGTAGAGTTGGCAATCGTGGGCAATTTGTTGCCTGTTGTCCTATAAGAAGAGCCAAAGACAAGGGGAAGACCTGTTCAGCCAACTAAAAATTTAATATACAATTCAAATCAGAAAGGGTCATCTGACAACACCGCATGTTGTGTAACATTATAATCAAACACTTTGAAAATATAAGCCATAGTTTCTTACCTGTTCAATATCTTATCACGCGTGTACATATTTTGTATTATTTTCTACTGCTGTTTCTGCTTAGATGAACACCCAGGTTTACAAATAAATGACAATTTTCAAATGACTCCTAAAAGCTTCATAGTTCACAGAAGGCTACGTAAAGCTGTAGCAAAACACACACAGAGATCCTTTTGGATTACGAAAAAGTGTGCAAGATCATGGGATGCACCTACAAAACACAGAGGATGCATGCTGGGTCTCAGACAGTACATTTGATTCCCAGATCAGTCTGCTAAAAACACAGGATTACATTTCAGAACTGATCAGTTTAGTGAACAATACAAAGCATGTTGAAAAACAGAAAAATGATGATCAGGAATCTTCTTTTTCTTGATATCTGAAAACAAATGAAGAAAAATTACATTAATATTTAGTAGTAGTATATATAGTATGGCCAAAAGTTTTGCATCACCTAGAATTAAAAAAAAGCAAACAAATATGAACATAATTTAGATCTTTCATTTAACATCATGTAAATCAAATAGACTTTTCCCTGAGAAACAGAAGCACTACTTTGTGCAGGCTTAACAGGCAAATGAAGGAAGCACCTGCCAGCCGAGCGCTCACTATTGCCTGTGTGGTGTAGGTGTGTTCGTTACCTGCAGTGAGTACAGGTGTAGAAGACAGTCTGCCCCTCGTCAGCGGATCTCATCTGTCTCGTGTGATACACCATGCCTTCATGACCACAGCGAGAGCACTTCCGATCAATCTGCACAGAACACACACAAGCTTTTAAAATGCATTTCTTACCTCTTATTATCCCTAGCAGCATTGCTAGCGGGCCCCTTGCTAATCTTGTGGTTCCTGACTATTTTCCATTGGTTGGGGATTGTTTACAGAATGTTCACAGTGCTGCTACTTCCTGGGCGGTACCCCCTATCACTTCCTGTGCTGCGGGTCAGTTCAGTGGTCTGCAGTCGCTCCCGCTGTTATGGGATGAACATTGACTCTAGACTCTGTTTAAAGTCTCAGAGAGCTCTCTCTGGACACCAATGTTGGCTGGTTTCACACATCCTGATTAGCATTAATCTTGAACATTAGATCGTCCAGGATTGGTGCTAATCAAGGGATGTGCCGTGCACGTTTAAAACAAACATTGAATTCCTGGTTGAGGACCAAGGTTAGAAACCCCTGCGCTACTTAACTGAACCTATATCCAGCCTTACTTCCGTGGAGAAGCCTGGAAACGATTGGCTAAAGAGGCTGACTCACCACAGGGCCCTTTTCTACCTCTTCCTCTGTCTCTATGGCAGCAGAGGAAGACTCCAGGCTGTTAAACACCACTGAGGACTTGATAACATGAACTTCAAACTCTGAAACAGAAAGGGGGCAGGTTATAATAGGCATATCTATTGCTAAGCAGATTTGGAATGCATTACAGTAACACGCAGGTACTCACCGTGCACGTCAATGGCGAATGCACACCGCTGACACGTCACTTTGTCCTCCAGTCCCGGTAGCGGCAGGACGGACCCGCACTCCGGACAGAAATCCGCGTCTCCATGGAAACAGGAAGCCGTTTCCATCCTCCGCGTCGCTGCAACCGAGACAGCATCGTCAATAACAGAGCGAGTACAGCAAGATGAACCATTACAGACCTAAATCAATACCACTCACTTCCCATTCTCCAGCTCAGTGTGCAGTTTTGAGTTTTATTATAGTGAGCCGCGATGGAAATAAGACTCCCGTCGCAAAGCAGTTTGATCCATTCCTGGTTTTACTAGGGGTTTAATTAGACACACCTGAGCTTGTTACCTAGACACCAGATATCACGATTTAAAAAAAATGAAAATACACTTTTTGCAACAACATTTGAGAAAATGGAAGTGCACCACTTGTGGAAGATTTAGGGTGTTATTGTGTTAGCTGTAGCTGCTTGAAGCAGAAATCACAATGCATTTACCAAGTAATGTGAAAATCACAAAGTCAGGGATAATATTGCTATTTAGTAATGTGCGATAAGAAAATTGATTTTAAAACCGTGCTGAGTGAGTTACACAGAAACAAAAAGGAAATAAGGTTTTAATCACTGTACTACTGTGGTATAATGATATGATCCGTCTGTCACTAGATATTCCCATACCGCTTAGATATTAATAATAACAACACATTAATATATTACAAATATAAAACAGTAAGATCTAAAGCACCCAACGATAGTGCAGCTTACCTGGTCTTTACCGACGCCTCTTCTTGTATATAATGTTAAAGCACAGTTTCTTCTAACTTGATTAAGTCAATCTAACAACATACACATGGGCACCGTAAAGTTTGGAAATAGAATTAGAGCGTCACGTTTTCCAAAGCTCCGGAGAAAACTGTTTATATGCTACCAGAGCTCCACCTGCTGCACCGGCGTACTAATTACAGCTTTAAAAAATTCGGCAAAACAGTCGCCTTTTATTTATAAAGGGTTACTAAGGGAAGCTATATCCTCTCGCAACGTGAGAAAATAATTTATATTGGGCGGTGGATAAAATACATTTGATGTTTTTGCTGATAAATACATTGCGCACTTATTGAAAAGAAACATTTGAATGACTACACAGCACAGGAACCAAAGTAATATATGTGTATATGTGAATGATTAACTTACTGGACGGGGCTAAAGTGGTTTGTTGGTTATTTATTAGGCGTGTTTTGATCAGGCAGCTAGTTAGCCGTCTTTCTGCAGAGTCGGGTCCTAGCTGTGGCTCGCGCTCGCCTTGACGTTGTGAGAAAAAAAAAACAGAAAAGCCGCCGAGCGACTCAACAGACGAAGCGGAGATATATTCCAGATTAAAGGTAATTTTATTGTAGTATTGCTGTTATATCATCCCCCTTCCCCCCCCGAATTTAATAATTAATACCCCGTCCTTCCCCCTTTTGGTCCACTAATTGTAATTGCGCGTATTTAAAGGCTTTTAATGAAATTAAAAGACTGCCCTCTGTTGTTGTTGTATGAGTAAGCGAGATAGACGATGTTCTCGCTCCATTTAATACGACATTATAACACAACTATCTCTGAGAATCTTTGCCATCCTTCATGTCAGTTGTACAGGAAACCTCTTAAAATAAACCAGCACATTTTCTTAATCGAACGAGTTGTGTATTTCGAGTTTTTGTTTGTGTTCATTTTATAAGCGTATTTGTTTAATGGAGGTATGGCGTCATTAATAAAGGACGTGCTGCAACGAAATAGTGACGGGTTTTTTTTGGTTGGTATAAGTATAGTTTAATATAAAATAAGGAAATATATAATCGCAGCTTTTTTGCATTATAAATTGAGTTTTTGGAATGGTTTAACTTTTGACGTACTGCACCTACTACTGTATTTCGATATGAATGGAATAAGGGTGCTGTAAAAATACTAGTATTTACACCGATGCATTCGCTGCGTTTATGATTAATGAGAACAATTAAGCAGATGTTACTACGTACGAGTGCACTGCTAGTAGGATTTTTGCCTATTTCGCGCAGCAAAAAACAAATTCCTAATACAGCTACCAGTTTCTCCTTTTCTAAACATAAGGCAAGTAAAATATAAATATTTAGATTTCTGATGTTAAACTACCAGCAGTACATTTTGTAGTGATAATAACCAGCAACAAGCCTGCTTTAGAATGATACGTTAAAAGACAAATGAAATGAGATTAGTATGTATTCATACCACAATGAAACGCACTTAATCTTCATTCGCAAACCATTTGGTGAACTACAATTAGCCACTTTGTGCCTGAAAATACAAAAAATGCAAACTCTGTTACCATATGATATGTCACGATTCGTCGATACACTCCTAATATTTGTATGGCCGTGGATGGACTCCTATTGCAGAGCTGTTTGATCCATTCCTGTTTTAACTATGAGTTTAATAGGACACACCTGAGCTTGATACCTATACACTGGCTAAACAAGCTTGTAGTCAAACCTGGAAGGGGTGAAACTGCTCTGCAACAGGAGTCTGGTTTCTGTCACTGCTGTTTGATATTGGATTAGGAGATTCCTGATTGTGCCCCTCGCACTCTTTCTTCAGCACTAGGTCAGGATGGCTGAGAACGACGTCGACAATGAGCTCCTGGATTATGAAGATGACGAGGTGGAGAACGCTGGGAGCGGGGACGCTGTGGACCTGCCTGTCAAGAAGGATGTTAAGGGCTCCTATGTGTCCATCCACAGCTCCGGCTTCAGGGACTTCCTTCTCAAACCAGAGCTGCTCAGAGCCATTGTGGACTGCGGCTTCGAGCACCCCTCCGAGGGTGAGACAGGGAACAATAATGGAGAAATAATCAATGACTGTTATAGAGAATTAGTCTTGATTGTTTATTGTACTGAAAAGTTCATATTGAGATTTGTGTTGTCAGTGGTAATCGTGTTTCTGACAGTCATCCAAGGCAAAACAGATTCGTCGAGACACTCCTAATTATTGTCTGGCCAGGGATGGACTCCCATTGCGTAGCAGTTTGATCCATTCCTGGTTTTACGAAGTGTAATAAGACACACCTGAGCTTGTTGCCTATTCTCTGGGGCTAATCAACACATACTATAACCTGGAATGGTTGAAAAGCTGTTGCACAGTAGGAGGCTTATTTCCATCCTTGCAGTGGTATGGCTTTTTGAAAAGATTTAAGATAATTGTGACCATTTTTAGCAAAAAAAATCCTACCTCATCTCCCTCACTTTATGCAGTCCATGTCAAACATATCCCGCTGGCTGCCGTGTGTGTGTGCGTGCGTGCGTCTGTGCGTCTGTCTGTCTGTCTCGTGTCACTGACTGCCACTCTTCCATCTCCTTTCTCTGCAGTACAACACGAGTGTATCCCGCAGGCTATCCTAGGTATGGATGTGCTGTGCCAGGCCAAGTCTGGAATGGGGAAGACGGCTGTGTTTGTGCTGGCCACCCTGCAGCAGCTCGAACCCGTCACCGGACAGGTATGCAGCCGATACTGACAGACAGAGTCTCCTTACTACACAATCCAGTACAGACAGACAGACAGACAGAGCCTCCCTCCCACTGATACAGCCTGACACGCACACTCTCACACAGACCTTGACTGCAATGACGTATAGATTCTAAACTCCAGAAGGGCAGGGAATCTACACAAACATGAACACCAGGGATAAAGCAAACTCTTTGGACTCCCGTGCAAATAGTAAGAACAGTTTAGTTCACAGAGTGGCTGGAAAGCTTTATGCATGTGTGCGTGCAACAAAAAAAAAATTCTTTGGTGATTAACAAACTGGTGAGCTAAGTCTGGTTTCTGATGAATCAGTGAACAGAAAAATAAACCCTAGAATAACGGAGAATATTTCAGGCCCCCCGGTCAGCATAACTAATTTACTATCATTTTGCACATCAGTTACATTGCAATTTCCAAATACATTAGGACTTGTCAATCACAAGGCTGTAGCCTTTCCTCGTCGCTGCTTCTAACTTGGTTTGAATGTAGTATTCATTGAATCCCCATGCAACTCGTGTTGAACTAACTCTATTGTGTGTCTCTGTTCTGCAGGTGTCTGTGCTGGTGATGTGTCACACAAGAGAGCTGGCCTTCCAGATCAGTAAGGAGTACGAGCGATTCTCAAAGTACATGCCCACTGTCAAGGTAATTCAATTTCACATCCTCAGCCACAGCCATCCTGTTCAGTTCCAGTTGTGTTGAAAGCCAGTTCAGTTGAGTTTGTGTCTGAGCATTGCTGTTTTTTCCCTTCTAGGTGGCTGTTTTCTTTGGCGGTCTGTCTATCAAGAAGGACGAGGAGGTGCTGAAGAAGAACTGCCCCCACGTTGTGGTGGGGACTCCGGGGAGGATCCTGGCGCTGGCGCGCAACAAGAGCCTCAACCTGAAACACATCAAACACTTCATCCTAGATGAGTGTGACAAGATGCTGGAACAACTGGGTGAGGAGACACTGAGACCTGCAGACACACACTGAAAATTGCACACCCACAGAGAGGCTTATATTCAACGCTATGTGATGAAGTCCTGTAAAGGAAAAAAGCATGTCACGTTTTGGCCCTATATACTGGAACATCACTCAACAGTGAACATAAATTGGAACTGAAGTGCAAAAGCAAAGTATATTTATGATTTAGAAAATTATGAAAGCAAGTTCCTTTACACATTGTATAGTCACTTAAAGTAAGACAAGGTTATACAAGCATGAGACTGTTTGTAATTCTTTCTGGGTGCCGTTTTGGATCAATGACACAATGACTAATTTAACTGCATACCAAGGTACAGTACTGTCAGTTTAATCCAAAATGGTAGCGAACTAAAATATTTAGAACATTTAGGGAGAAGTTCCTAACCTCCTCTTTCCACAAACCGTGTGTTCAGCTAACCTCAGCACTAATAGAGTTAAAAGGAAAGACTGGGAGTGGGGAGACTACATTACCCAGAAATCTCAGCTCACACACTAACACCCCCCCTCTCTTTCTCCTCTCCACCTTCAGACATGCGCCGTGATGTCCAGGAGATTTTCCGCATGACCCCCCACGAGAAGCAAGTGATGATGTTCAGCGCCACCCTGAGCAAGGAGATCCGACCCGTGTGTCGCAAGTTTATGCAAGATGTAAATACCCTTCTAGCTTCTTTACTCAGAATGGGAGCCCCTGCTGCTTCCTGCCTTGATCCCCTCCCGGCGCCCAGTCTGCCTGCCTGAGGAAGACACAGCCCTGGGGTCCCAAAGAGAGAGAGAGCGGCACCAGAACTCCCATCACTGCCAATGCAACTGGGCTTTACAACATCCGTATAGCCCAATCTTTAAAACACCGCTGCATCAGTATGCCAAGTCCTTTTAAAACCCACCCGAGATGGTGCACCCAGTCCTTTAAAATAACTGCAGCAGCTGGCCTATACAATATCAGTATAAGGGCAGTCTTTAAAATACCACTGTAACTGGGCTAGACAACATCAGTATGGCCCTATTTTTAATATACCATTGAGTCAGTACTCCCAGTCCTTTAAAATAACACTAACTGGCCTATGCAACATCAGCATAAGCACAGTCCTTAAAATACCACTGCAACTGGGCTAAACAGCATCTATAAGACTCATTCTTAACACTGCTACCGCCCCGGACAGCATCAATACCGCCCACCCTCTTTAAACAAAACCTCTGGGCAATGCCAAGTCAATACGCCCGGTCGTTAAAACCCTAATCAGTACGCTCCGACAATCCTCAAAAACACTGTTGCTACTACATACTGAATCAGTAATGATGACCCTGCTCTGTTTGACATCAGTACAATCAGTTCCTAAAAGACCACTGCATATGGGACATACCCAGTTCTTACAAACACCACTGTATCAAAAATGACTGATCCCATTAACACCACGACCAGTACCTTGAAAACCAGTGAGCAGTCTCCACTGCCACTGGCCCATTAAAATCTTAATTAAGGTATGTGGCAACAAAACCACCAGCTTTCTGACTGAGACTGAAAGCAAATATTCCAGTTGTCAACGCTATTACCGCAGAGCTCCAAGTCTTAGTCTGCTGAATACCAGTGTCCTCTCTCAAGTTCAGACACTGTTCTTGATTTATTAGGGGAACTCCTTGTCAAGTAGACAGTCCAAGAAATATATGGAATATACTTTAGACGTTCAGTTCTGTGGGGAACTTTGACTGTGCTTTCACTGCATGTACAAAGTAAATAGAAATCAGAGAAAAAAGTATGAACACGCTTTTCCATCCCTTCCATCTATAGAAATGTTGGGGAACTCTAGAACCCCCAAATTCTAATTGTTTAACAAGGGTGAGAAGCCAAACGTCAGTGCATATTTGCTTGCTTTGTTGTTAACTGATCAGCAGATTTCATGGGGAGCACTGTGTTTGCAAAGTCAAGTTTAAATACCAGATTACTGAACGTTAGTTTTCATTGTGGAAATGGGTCCCTAGATTGTTTGAATTTGACATATTCAGTAAGCCTTGGCTTAAAAGTGGTACAGTTTAGTTAACACAAATATCTATACGCAGGAAAGCCCTGGATCCCTTGAGATCTGTATCTCATTTCCAAGGGGGGCCTGCAAAACATCACCTACGTATGCTGTCTCAATCCCTTACAAACTAACCTGCAAGAGGACTACAGCATCCAAGGGCAAACTTATTTTTCATCTGAATTCAAATTAAATTAGATTATTCTATTGTCCGTTAGGCTTTCTTTCTCCCGCCTTTCAGAATACAGCTAAACTGCAATAGCACACTGCAATACACATTCATATCTAGAGATATGAATGAAATTAACAAACCTGATATAATTACACCCTGATTAGCATTGGCTAAAATCTTTCTACTTGCCTGGTATCTTTAACCTCAGAACTGGTCAGGATGGTTGTATCGGTCATTTTCTGCAGTGGTGTTTAACAAACACAATCACCTCCACGCAAACAAACACATAATCGAATGTTCTTAATTTAATGCATGACAAAATCCAACCACAAGAGCTACAGATGATTTGCCTGAATTAAAAAAAAAAAATACTAACTTCTCCAAAGAATTTGCGATCGCTCGGGTCCGAGTTTAGCGCGAGGACGTCTGAAGCGCGGGTTTAAACAGCAAGACTGCGCGGGGAAGATGGTGCTTTACTGTCAGGGAGGGATAAGATGCGGAAGATTTTATTTTTCGGGAAAGGAAAAGAGAAAAAGATAACAGGAACTGCGTGCAAAATAGGATGGATCCAACTGAATTTGAGTCTGCTGCTGTACTGCTGGGTTCGCCATTACCACCATAGTGGAAGCATTTTTTAAATTTTATTTTTATTTCAGTTTTATTTTTTCTCCTCCCCCTCACCCACCTGTCATTTATCCTGCAGCAATGTGGCAGGTTTTTTTTATTAGTTATTTTTTCGACATGTAAAGAAGACACTCCGATCAGCTTTAAAAAATAAAAAAAAATAATGCATTGCAACAAAGACAGGAGGGTAAGTCGAAAACCTTATATTAAAAAAGAAAATTAAAGTAACATGTAGGATTATAATTTGATTAAATCACAAACTTTTCGTCCTCTCAATTCCATTTCACATTATTCTACGCACTTGACACACTTTAGTGTTGGAAATCAAATAAAACCCTGCACCCGATCCGCACATTTCCAGATCCAAAATATAAATACAGATAAAACTCCCCATATGGGCACATACACACACAGAGTAGCCTCCTGCTTTCAACCTCAGTGGTGAGAAAAAGGAAACTGCAGCTCCTTCACGCAGTGCCTGTGACCAGCGCCATCCAGTGGTGGAACTGAAGAAGAGCAACAAGAGAGGCTCCGGGATCCACAGCACCAGAGACCGGGAGTGGCAGATAGATTGGCAGTGTGGGGGTGCCAGCTGCTGACAGACTGACCTCTACAGGATCATTTATCCTTTTTTAATTGAAACAATATGCAGAGCGGTTTGAGCCAGTCCAGGTTTTACATTCTGTGGTCTTAATAAGATCCCCATTGCGGCGCAGTTTGAGACAGTCCAGGCTGAGAGCCAAATAAGACTTGCATTATGTTCAAGCTTTCCATTTTAAACCTCAGGCCATTTTTAAAATGAACCATAATATGTGATTCAGTCTTTGACAGAGCAGTGTTCGTAAGTGCAAAAAGAATGACATTAAATTTTATATTTACACCCAATAGAGGTATTCCAGTTTTAGTGTCCGCTTTATTGTAATACCTGGAAGAGCTCAAACTGCAGTGCAGAGGTAGAAAGAGTGAGTATATATTGCATCCTCAGGCTGCTGTTTATCCAAGTAGACAAAACATTTCAGCTTGCACTGATTAAGGCCAAGCCAAAACACTTATCTGCTTTGACTAGTTTCATCTTATCCTTTGTTTTACATATATGCTTTAATTTAAAGTTTAACTACATGTTAATGAATTAGCCAAGCAGGCCCTAATTTAAACAAATTGAAAAGAGGAATTTTCAGTGAGGAATAAATAATAATTCTTATGTTATGAAACTATCAAAAACCATTGTCTGAGTAACAGTTATGTAACTATTAGTCCTTCATGCAATTAAGATGTATCATGGTAGTTTTCTATCATCATATGTTAGATCATTTGGTTTTATGCACGAGCTTCACAAACTGCATGTAGTGAATGCATCATAATGAATCTCCACTCACCTTTTTTGGAGGGAAAATGTGCAGACCTTTCTCAAGAACTAAATCTAGCTCAGCTGATCTCTATTTTATGTGATTCAATTGTGGAAGCAACTTGCTGTAGGCAGCAGTATGTTTCAAGATATGTACCTCCAAATTCTCATCACATTTCAGTTTTATGTTGTTTTTATAAATCCTTATTTTTATTCCTTAGAAATGTTGCCTGTTTCAGTTTCATACAGCGTAATGTTTTCTAGTATCACTCCCACCACTATCCCACCAGACAAATGATTCATTGAATTTAATAAACATTCTTCTAGGTACAGGGACATATTTATTAAAATATGCCTCTATAATGTATATATTTGTAACTCCAAAATTTCAAATGATTGGTTTTTAAACTGCAGAATCATGTTCTTTTTCCTTGATTTTTATTTATTCGACCTTTTGACCTGCCGACAAGGACGTACCCTTCAGGAAGTGGGGTTCTGTATTTTAAAAACTACTTTTTTTGCAAATTTTAAAGTTACAAATCAAAGATTATGGTCTGCTTTAACAAGGGGTACGAAGAAAACAAAAGATGACAAACTTGATTTAAAAGCTGAAAAGCTTAGGAGTACACTGCAATTCTGAGGGTGTCTGTCTGAGGGTTTGATTGAGAGTGATAGGGGACAGTGCCCCCCGTCTATTGTGAGACAGGAAGATGGGGTTGCAGTTTAACACTGCCTCTCCTCTTCCTGTCCGTTAGCCCTTTGAGATGTGTGTGTCAGGTGGGGTTGAGGGAGGACAGTGTAGATCCTGTATGTTGTGCAGTGGGAGGGGGGTGTTGCAGTCTAACCCTGCCTTTCCTCTCTCCCTGTCACCCCTCCCTCCCCAGCCCATGGAGATCTTTGTGGATGATGAGACGAAACTGACCCTGCACGGGCTGCAGCAGTACTACGTGAAGCTGAAAGACAACGAGAAGAACCGCAAGCTTTTCGACCTGCTGGACGTGCTCGAGTTCAACCAGGTGAGGAGACAAAGCTCTGGGCTGGCTCTGGAGCTGCACCCACACGTGCTCTGGCTTATCTGATGCATGTGGACACTGGCACAAAGAACCACATGCTTAATTAATGGCTAACTGGTTTAAAATGTCCCCCCTTACTATTGTATTGTGTTTGTTATCATTCTGAATGGTTTGGGTTATGTTGCTTCAATCTTGAGTTATCATATTTTTCTAAGTCTGCCTTTACCTGGCTTTGAACTTGCTTAATGATGGTCTGGAGAAGTGCCATGACTGAACAGCCTTCCTCATGCTATTTAAATAATGTGACAATATGAAATTTCCACTATGCCAGCCCCATCCGCCTACTCTTGTCTTAAAGGTAGAATAAGTGGTCTGGCACAGTTGAATAAACACTGTAATACAGTAAGGGAAATTAAAAAACATCAATTCAAATGACAAATGAAGCGACTTAAGTGTGAAGTACAAAATGTAATAGAACTGTGGCAAACATGTCTGAAGAGATGCTCCCTAAACACAATGCTGTAACTGCTCAAGAGGGTGTGCCAGTACTGTAGATCTGACTGTGTGTGTTGTTCCCAGGTGGTGATCTTTGTGAAGTCTGTGCAGAGGTGTGTGGCGCTGGCCCAGCTGTTAGTGGAGCAGAACTTCCCTGCCATCGCCATCCACAGAGGCATGCCCCAGGAGGAGAGGTGAGTGCTTACCGGGTCAAAACAACCCCCACCAGGCAGGTGTAACATACAGTGAGTCTATCTTATGTAGGCATTTACCCTGTAACTTGGAAAATATCTTTTTAAAAAATCTGTTTTAAAAAAGAATCTGTGTTAGCATAGTCCCATGTTTTCACCACAGCCATGTGAGAATTTTTGAGATGATATTTTACATTTACTTTAGCAGCAGCTGTCAGTATTGTGGTGGCTATCCATGCCCCCTCTGGAGTTTAAAACAGTAAATCTACACTTCATGGGAGTCGATGCAGAGTCCCTACAAACACTACAAACTCATGTGTGTGTCTCTCGCAGGCTTGCCCGCTACCAGCAGTTCAAGGATTTCCAGCGCAGGATCCTGGTGGCCACAAACCTGTTTGGTCGAGGCATGGACATTGAGAGGGTCAACATCGCCTTCAACTACGACATGCCCGAGGACTCCGACACCTACCTCCACCGGGTATGAGCCAGGTTCGCTGTAATTATTTACAATGTTCAGAATGTATTCATTTCTACTTATCCTACCGAATTACAGGAAATAAATCACCCTGGGCAATAAGGGTCACACTGTCTCAATATCTAAAAGGACCTGATTTCTGCTGGTGATCTGACTTTATTGCTCACATGGAGATGCATATCCCAAGTTACACAGATCTAACGGAGGCTAAGTGTAGTGAAGTGAGTTGTGTAGATCCTGATTCCTGCCCCTCCCTCTCACACACAGGTGGCGAGGGCAGGTCGGTTCGGTACCAAGGGCCTGGCAATCACCTTCGTGTCAGACGAGAACGATGCCAAGGTGCTGAACGACGTGCAGGACCGGTTTGAGGTGAACATCAGCGAGCTTCCCGACGAGATCGACATCTCCTCCTACAGTGAGTACCTCCTTCCACTTCCACACGTCATTGCATTTCACTTCAGCACGTCCATTATAAATCACGTATTGGTGGGGCTCGCTCCAAACTGCACAAAGAGGACATCTCTTATAATAGGAGACACCCAACATGTAACAGACTACCTTATAACATAATTAATTTTAATTCAACACACATCATTTTATCACAACTTCTGTATCATTCACTTCCACTCACTTCACTTCAATATAGTGCAATGCTTTTAAAGGCAACAGCTAAAACATTTACCTGCTGCATTGCTCTTTTGTTTTTCTGAATTTCTTGGATTCAATTGGATACAGTGACTTTCAGCTCAGTGTACCCCAGTCCTCTTAAAATAATCGACTTCCTTTCACTTTCATTTAACTGCAGTTCCATGCATTTCAATTGAATCCCTTCTCTTTCCTCAGTTGAACAGACGCGATAAACCAGCCTCCAGACTCTGATTACATCCAGAACACGGAGAACGTGCAGGAGAAGAAAGGAAGACCATTTTGTATATAATTAAAATGCTTGTTTGTTATGATATTTCAGACCTTTTTGTTTTAAAAGGAAAAAAAAAAAAATTTGTTGCTTTTTATTTTTCCTTGTTTTAATTTTGTTTTTCCAGATTATGTTGTGCGTGTTTGTGCATGAGTGGTCTCTAGAAGACCCCTTTTTTCTAATAATGTCCTGTGATCAAATAAACGTCATGTATGTTTATTAACATGGGAATTCAAATTCTTTGGTTGTCTTTTTTTGGGGGGGGGGGTGCAGAAAATATGGTGGAGGATACATCTTTCAGACACATCTTAATTATAAAAAAAAAATGTTATCTATAATCTCTTGTTATAAAATCTTCTTGGCATCTTGTAGATTAACTCAGAATGGGTCAAATTTGTAAAAAGAAGTTGATTGTTTCGTAGTTGTGTGACATACTTGGGCTGGTCGTTCAGTATAGAACATTACCATTTCATCAGGGAAACAGGAAGGAAACTTCTCATACATGTATAGACTGGAATATCATTTACAGTATATGGGGGGGTTGTGTTTTATTGTCAGTGCTCTTGGTATACAAGCAGCCAGCAGATACAATTAGTTAAAAAGGTTTACTTTAAATAACATAAAACATAATATTATACAGAACACATTTTGATATAGAAGGACAGATCTTTTATTCACACCAACGCCAGTTGCCAGGGGTGTGCAATTTTTGAAAAAACCTTGTCCGATGGACAAAATGCTACAAAAATCTACTTGTCCTTAAAAATCTACTTGTACCCTCCATGTCGTACAAAACACAAAAAATTAGACTATAACTTGCAGGATTTTATTTATTTATTTATTTATTTATTTATAAAATGAATTTGTGATTGCAGTACTTGGGATTCATTCAAATATAAAAACAGCTTCTGCCTGTTTTTTCCACTCTTTCTCTATAAGCTGAATCCAACTCCTGATGTACAGGTGTTTTAGTTTGTTGCATCACAGACACAAAATCAATGCCAACTATTACTGCTGCTGTTCTGTAAATGCTGAACCCCAGATTTCTAAAGGACTTGTGTATAATCTGTCAAGTTTCTTTGCATTTTGTACTGTTTTTCTACCAAAATGGATGCAATATTTACAGTAGGCTCCATCAAATTCTGCAAAGACAAAATATGTTTTTTCTTTTGTTTATTTGTAATATATACTTTTTTTAAAAAACAGTGTACAACATTTTACAGCTATTTGTCCTCATCTAACATCTTGCCCCATGATGGCTAACTGGAGAGGATAACATTTTTTCTCTGCACTACTCATTGAAAAATAAATACAGAAATGAATTTATACATAAACACACATTGCCATGGTCTATTTCATTTTAAAATAATAAAATATTGTAAACATAATCTCATATACAAGCATTTCATTTATATCATTAAACATATGTCAATCTTCCTGTATAGACAATGTTGACCCAGGGGACTTTTTTGACCTGAAAAAATAAACAAGGACCAGGGGTCACAAATGGAGATTAGATAAAGGGGCATTCAGAACAGAAAATAGGAGGCACTTTTTTACACAGAGAATTGTGAGGGTCTGGAACCAACTCCCCAGTAATGTTGTTGAAGCTGACACCCTGGGATTCTTCAAGAAGCTGCTTGATGAGATTATGGGATCAATAAGCTACTAACAACCAAACGAGCAAGATGGGCTGAATGGCCTCCTCTAGTTTGTAAACTTTCTTATGTTTTAATAGTTTTACAAATCGATGGATTGTACATGTCCAACAAATAACTAATATCGTTTCTGTTCAAATCCAGTAAAAAAAATTGTAAATATGGTAAATCGGAAACAAGGTTAGCATCACTAAAATCGAAAGAAAAAAAAATAAATCATAATTTTTTTTGCCAGGAAAAGTTTGCATTGAAATGCTTCTCAACATTAAACTTATTTATTTTATTTTATTTATTTGTTTTAAACATCCCAACAAGTACTGTACACACGTGACCGCAAAGTTGATTTATAATGTTATAAATTACGCAACATGATTTTTTCTAATCCGCTAATAGCGACTACATCATTTTCTGTTGTAACTTAAAAAGCAGCATCACTTATTTGCTAATTTACAAAAATTAAAAATACCGAAAGTTTAAAAGATTCGTCTTTGCCTTGCCACAGGCTCTCTTAGCAGACATTTCTGGGTTTCTTTGTAACCAATAGAAGATCAGCTTTTCCCACAGCTAGCCAATCAGAAGCAAACACTTTTTAAAAATGTTTGTGCTTTGGTGAAAGACTTCCACAATAGAGTTTTCAGAAACTTGCGTGGCTCGCTACAAATATAGAAGGTGTGTCTCTAGCAACAGAACGAACATAGGGAAAATAAATAAAAAGTACTTGTCCAACCGACAAACTATAACGGCAAATCTTGTTATCCAGAGTGCCGGGCGATACTAATTGCACACCTGAGTTACCCGCAGTACAACAGGATAACCTGTTGGTCGGTGTGATGTTTACAGGTCATGCTTAACATTTCCGGCAATAGAAAATGTCAAATTCATGGATTTTTCCAAACTCAGGTTAAACAGAACACAGTAACAAACTGCAATATGAATAACTGATAACTCACATTTCCATTCTCTTTAAATAATCATTGCTTCCTATTACCAATCGCTATTTTCACCACTTATTTATTTATTTTAATTTTTCCAAAAAATATTTTTCAATAGTAATATTAGGCAAAACAACTTGGATCTGAAATTGCACGACGTCAAGTGTTTTTTCCAGGACAAATGACAGAACTGCAGGAATTTAGATCCCTTAAATGGGAAGATTTCCTCTGTGAATTCCCTGGTGATTCATCAGCGCATTGGAGTACCTGAAACTCTTTCTGCATTCACTACAGTGATAAGGAGTCTCTCCCGTGTGAATTCGCTGGTGCGTTTTCAGAGAACTCCAGTGTCTGAAACTCTTCCTGCAGTCAGAGCAGCGATACGTTTTCTCTCCTGTGTGAATGCGCTGGTGAGACTTCAGGTCTCCTGCCTGCCTGAACCTCTTCCCACAGTCAGCACAGTGATACGCTTTCTCTCCTGTGTGAATGCGCTGGTGGGACTTGAGTTTCGGTAACTGGGTGAAACACTTCCCACATTCAGTGCATCGATACAGGGTCTCGCCTGCATGACTTCTCTGGTGCCCCACTTGTTAAAACTCTTCCCACATTCAGTGCAGAGGTACGGTTTCTCTCCTGTGTGAGTTCTCTGGTGTGTTTTGAGAGCCTTGGTGTACCTGAACTGTAGCCCACATTCAGCGCAGTGGTACGGAGTCTCTCCGCTGTGAATTCGGCTGTGTTCTTTCAGGGTCCCAGATTCTCTGAAACTCTTCCCACATTCAGTGCAGAGATACGGTTTCTCTCCGGTGTGAATTTGCTGGTGCACTTTCAGGTTTGCCAGCTGGCTGAAAACTCTCCCGCACTCAGTGTATTGGTAAGGGCTCCCTCCTTTGTGAACTCGCTGGTGTCTGCGAAAGGTCTGGAGTTGCATGAAGCTCTTCTCACACTCAGTGCAGGGGTACAGAGTGGAAGTCGGTTGTCCCCGTTTGCTGCTGGGAATGAGTCCTGTCTGTACAGATGCCACCTCTGTACAGATCTTCTCCAACAGCCTTTTCAAGTTGCAAAAAAGGGGCAAAATACAAGTTGCATTTCCTCATATTCTTATTTGCATGTTTTGTGTGCTGGTCCCACAGACTCTGTTCACTAAAGCACCTTATGAATAAGAGCACTGTTAAAAAAAAAAAAAAAAAAACTAGTTTGCATGCAGTCTGCCTGCTACACCAGGAACATAATCAGGATGTTTTTGCATTTATGAGAAGAGGCTGACCTACATACAAAGCCTGCTTCAGCTATAGATGTAATTCACCACATTTGAATTGTACATTTCATATCATGTTACTTTCATACACAGATTCAGAGAGGCATGGGTTTGAATCAGCTCAAGTCACAGTGGTCTCAATTACATAGCCTCCAGACAGACAGTGGATATTAGTGTCGTCCTATTCACCACACAGGGCCAGTACTTTGTGTTCAGGTCAGCATTAGGGGTGTCTCTAGGACTCTGCCTTTGCTTGTGGAAGGGAGCAGTTCAGTCTCCAGGACTCAAGCCTGCCCTGGACTGGAAGGAGCTCTGCTAACTATTTGTTATTGATTTAGTTTCTTCAGCTGCTCGTCAGAAGCAAAGAATTCATTGAAAATGATCGCATTAAGTAGCAAAGTCTCTGCAACCAAGTTTCACCATCGACCAAGTATCACAACGTTTGAATAAAGAAGTCTAAAAGAACCTGTTATGTATCTGTAATGTAGCTATATACACATGTAGATATCAACTGACCGCATTACTAGTGATTTGGTCTCACCCGGAATTAGAGATGCAATTAGGTTGATCATGTGATTCCTGCAGCACCATTGCAAACAGTTTCCCTTGCAGTACTCTACAGAGGCATGATAGTGGTTGCACCTCGAGCTGGTGCCACAGTACCAAGGACAGGCATGCTGGTTAGACTAATGCAAGAGGCATCAGAGTGGATCAGCAATGCCCAAACTAAGGGACTAACCCAGCTGTGCTGGCAAATCATATATGGGCAGCAGCTAAAATAGTTAGAGAGGCCCAAGTCGGAAATATGAATGACTGAATGGATCCCTCGAGACACCTTGCGGATCAGAGAAAATGGAGCCCCAACTCAATATCAGGCACAGCCCCTAATAAACTGACCAGTCAGTGTACATACATGCAATATTAATTATCAATACATTCATTTTAGAAAAAGTATATATATATATATAAATAAATAAATAACAACATTGTTATTGTTGTTATTAAATATCATAATATATGACACTGTAAATATTATGTAGGGCTAGTAATAAAAAATGATGGTTAGTACTGGTCTTGTAGTTTTATTATCAGGTTTAATCGGTTAAATGAAATAATGAATTCTGTTAACCATTCGGACCCTGGTTGATCGGCTCTGCTCTGAGTTGTGTTCACAGCATGACAGTGTGACAGATGCTCGCCTAGTTTATTCGTATTGGTACAGTTGTTCCATCGGGTACAGGCGAGAATTCATGTATTTAAGCCGCTCCTGGGTCCTCGTGTAATTGCGTGTAGTTTCTAATCCGCGACTGTGTGAACTTAAGTTTCTAACACATACCATGTTTTATATATATATATATATATATATATATATATATATATATATATATATATATATATATATATATACACAAAGCAAAAACAAAGTTGGATAAGGATATAGAAATAACATTATTCCAAGAGAACGTCATGTGATGAAAGAAAAACAGATATGCCGTAATAATAATTCTAGGTTCATGCAGTATGAATAGCAATCGCTTATATATATATATATATATATATATATATATATATATATATATATATATATATATATATATATATATATATATATATTCGTCGTTGCTCTACCGGATACAGGTTATGTAAGCACAGTAAATTACCAGAAGGCTGCAGCAATGCTCCGATCAGCCACTTTCACTAAATCAGTTACCCATTTACATACAGTCTGTCTTCTGCAGTTACGTTAACACACTGGGAAACCCAGAAATATACTGTGTTGTTGATCTCTCTTTCCGGTGGACAATGTGCCTCGTTAAAGCCACCCACTCCTGTCTGTCACTGGCGAAGCTTCATGTCGACCTGGAAGACGTACGCGTCGATGTGTGGGGCAACTGAAGCCAGTCCGGCTCCTACAGAGTCAACTGTGTATTTAATTACAGGGCACGCAGAGCTACAATGGCGAACGCAGCGACGTAGTTTCTTTACGTATTGTACTCAGGGCTGGAACAACGATGTTGTGAAACTCATCTTAAACATAGATCTTCTTCACATGACTCCAAAGGGGTTTTTTTTTTTTAACCTAACTGGCCACATGTGATGTAATATATAAATAAAATGCCCGCATTACTGTGATCGTTACACCCTTAGAGGCGAGTCCCTGCCGAGTTTACCTGTACATGCATTTCACACGTTCTATTTATTACTGTGTCTTCTGTTAGAAATACTTCTAATCATTTCCACCCTGCAGGAAGTAATAAATGACATGTGCTCAGAATTGTAAACGACCTGTAGTGGAGATTTTTGGGCATGTGAAACCTCTGTGTATATATTTGTGTGTGCTTGTGCGAGTCTTCCTGTGAATAGAGTACAGTGATCATGTATGTATGGCTGCATTTTGATTATACACACACATGCTGATTCAATAAAGGGTTTGTGTATTGGGTGAGAATGCAATATGTGCTTGATTCTATTAACCAGTGATTCTAGTAAGTGTTTTTCATTGCTCACAGTAGTATTAAAACAGCAGCTCCATTGCAGATCATTGTATAATGCATATATTACTGCACAGTTTCTAGACACAATATACCAAAACCTAGATTTGACAAGCATATTTATTAAGCTCTTATTTGACAAACTGAACAGAGAGGAATTTTTCAAAAAACAAAAGTTTATTTATTTTAAAGCTTCTCATGAAAGACTGGCATATGGGCATGTTATTCGTCCTTGTAAACTAATTATATTAGGCTTGGAGTTCATGAAAACTACTTAAGAGCTCATTAGAAGCTCAAGTTTCAAGCAGCATTTACTGCAATAGAATATTTACAAACACTATTCATAAACAGTCTTTTTTTTCAAATAGAATCCACTGGGTCCCTTTGCTTTCTCTGCAGCACAATACAAATGAAATGCTGCTACACAGACCAGTTGTTCTTTCTACTGAGATTAACCAGTTAACAATAACCCCTACAACTTTTTTCCAACACAGTGCACAAACAAAACCAAAAAAATAATCATGGCTTGAAATGTAACCCTAATACAATTACTTTCAAAAATACATTTTACAGTTTCCAAAGAATACAATTGGGTGATCTCGATTCCTTTGTCACCTCTGTGCTGTGAATACAGTTTGTGTAGCACAGTCCAGGAGGAGCAATGGCAGTAATACAGATTCCTTCTGCTACAAGGGTATTACACAACCCCAGTTATTTAAAGTCACATAAGCAATGCAAGATCAAATAAAACACATGCACTCTGCTACATGATCGAGTGAATCATGTTTTGTCAGGCAATTCACAGTCATTTTATACTTTGGCACTTTGCTACGGTAATGCTGCATTATTTAACATGGGTGTAAAGACTCCCTTTAAAAATGTGTGGATCGCTGTGTTCTTAACAGCACAGCAGTTTCAGCTATTCCAGGTTTTACTGCAGTTATCTAAGCTCATCCTTTGCAATGCAATTGCAGTCTTTATTAAGAGTAAGCAGATACTGTCTCCTTACCTTGTGTGATGTCTGCAATCCTTCTCATTGGTTCTTATTGCAATTACTCAAGTACTGTGTGCAGCAGATTACTGCCACTAAACTAAAGGAAACGTGTTTCCAAAGTAGAAGACCATGTGATGGCCCAGGCTCTTAATTCTATAAAGAAGACTTTGGTTGATGAAGCCTGGGTTACATCTATGGCAGGAAACCAGAACTGCAGAGTAGCTCCTGAGCTCAGGTGAAAGCACCTGAACACAGACAAAAAAAAAAATGTACTTGAGTAAATGCAAATTACAAACATCATAAAAACGTGGCAGAAAATTGGATTTGTAGCTACTCTTTTAAACCAGACCAAACATAAAACGTAGAATGCAGGGAGAGAAATAAGACTCCTATTGCATAGCAGATTCACCCAATTCCAGGTTTTAATACCAGCTTGATCAGCCACAGTGCATAGGTAACAAGCTCAGGTGTGTCTCATTAAAAACTCAAGAGTAAAACCAGGACTGGATCGAACTGCTACGCAATGGGAGGATAATTGCAATCCCCGGAATGGCTCAAACTGATCTGTAAGGGTCTTTATTAAGCTGACAGAATGTGAAGCATCAGTCTTTTGAAGCAACTCAGACAGCCTGGGTGGTTGTGGCTGCTGTTCAGTCCCGTACTGAAGCCTGCAGGCGTTCTCTCTGTTTCCTCAGAGCTTCTATCCTGGGCTCCAGCGCGCGCCTGGCCTCTTCACTCTGCGCGGGGTCTGTGCGTCTCAGCAGGGCCTCGAACTGCCTCTCCGTCTGCTCAACTTCAGCGCTGACCCTGGCCATTCCATCGGAGGAACCACTGCCCTCCCACTGACGGCTCTGAAAAAAGACCATCCCATTTAAAAAAGGTGAGCTGCATCCAACCAGTGCCTTCTACAGTCCACTCACAACCATGTTCAGTATTATTGAGTAAAGCCAACTAGTTTCAAGGTAAAACTAAGTTTAGGGCATTTTTTTTTTTTTTTTTTTTAGAGTTATGAGTTGCACCTCAAAATGCAAGGCTGGAAATAACTCCTGTTGCATAGCAGTTTCATCCATTCCAGGTTTTACTACAAAAATGTCTAACCACAGTCTATCAGTAACAGACCCAGGGGTGTCTTAAACTACTAGTTAAACCAGGAATAGATCAAACTGCTATGCAAGGGGAGCCTCATTTCCATCCCTGAAAAATATTCAGTTTCTGAAGTGAATTATTATTATTATTATTATTATTATTATTATTATTATTTCTTAGCAGACTCCCTTATCCAGGGCGACTTACAATTGTCACAAGATATCACATTATTTTTACATACAATTACATTATTTTTTTTTTACATACAATTACCCATTTATACAGCTGGGTTTTTACTGGAGCAATCTACGTAAAGTACCTTGCTCAAGGGTACCCCCACCTGGGATTGAACCCACGACCCTCCAGTCAAGAGTCCAGAACCCTAACCACTACTCCACACTGCTGAATTAAAAGATCTGTGCTGCTGTACAATATATCGTGGGTGTGGCCTTTAGCAGGTCGGTCTACAGGAATAGTACTGTACACGGAATGGGCTCCAGGTAGTGCTTGCAGTAGTTAACAGTAAGGGTGGGATAAGAAGATACTATCTCATAGCAGTTTGAGCCACTCCAGGTTTTATAATGAGCAGACACAACTGCATGGAGCTTGCAATCTACACACTGGCGGGAAGTTCACAGAACAAAAAAAAAAAGAAACGCTGCAGAATATCTTAACGTGTGGGACGCTAACTAATAAAATACCAACACCGTACAACATAAATCTGTTGTAGGAGGCTAACCCATCTATTTTATTATGTCAGCCCTGTACTGTGCAGCAACATCGCTATGTGTATCTTTACGCATTACATTTAGATACCAAACGCAATTCTTTATTTTTGTTTTGGGTAAAACACCCAGTACGCAGCTTACCTGGAGCGATGCTTCGAGTGTTTTTGACTCAAGGTGAGCAAACTACTGCACTAACCTGCACGCTAAGGTCATATTAAGCTCCTTTTCCCACAGACGTAAAAACGGCAGTTTTTTGCAGTTAAAAAAAACAAATAAATAAATAAAAATATAACAATCACACTTACGGTTTCTTGTATCATTTCTTTTGCTCTCGTTGCCCGTTCAGCAATGTTATCCAACTCCTTTCTTAGGTCACCATTACAAATCGCAGACTTCATGGATAGATCGACATTAATACCAGCAGCCCCGACCCCGCTGGAGGGGAGCGGCTTACTGCTAGATAGCTCCCCGGGTTTGTGGCACTGAAAAACGGTACCAAAAGTCCTTTGGAAAGCTTTAGACAAGGCGTCGGTGCAACAAAAGCAGCCTCGACCAAAACTGCTCCATCCCGACGGCCAACACAATACAGCGGCTCTATGCGACCACTTTGTCGGCAACAGAAACCCGCTGATGCGAAGGATTGCATGTGTTGCCGCGCTGCCATCATTATGCGAGTACAAATCCACGTTTCTAGTATTGATTTTAGAGGCGTTGCTCCAAGCGGTCCATCTGCCCACCTGTGTCGGATTGCTTGGCAGCCTCTTCCCCTTGTTTGTACGAGAAGCCAACCCCAAAACTGACTGAAAATAACCAGGCAGTTTCCACATGCGGCACCGCTCTGTCTCCCCAGCTAAAGCCGCATTGTGAGCGGCTGCGAGTCCACCCGCAGTCCGAGGTCCAGACTCCCGGGGTGGTGAAACGTGTAGGTTGAAACGAGAAGTCTGACCTGGACCCTGTTGTTGTTGTTTCCGAGGATCCGTTTTCCATTTTAGCACGCCTAGCAAGCCAGTTTTTAATGAATTGCGTTGCTTTGTATTCAGACCAAACTGAATCCATTGCCAAATATCCGCCCAGCCGCGTCCCGTGTCCGGGGCAGACCCGTACTTTAGTCCGCTGTTGGAGGAGGTCTTCTTAGCTTGTTTTCTTCCAAATATATTACCCCGGCACCGGATAACGGCAGCCCTGGCAGACGAAGACGGCACAGACGCCATGACTGGGTGTGCAAATCTGCTGCAAAATTAAGTTTGCATAGAAAAATTTAAAACCGTCGTAACAGGAGCGAAACAGCAGCTTCTGTAAATTATATTCGGCCTAAGTTCTATAAATGCCATGCTCCGTGCTTTTTAATTTAGGGGCGCAACATTAGGAAATGGACTCCGCCTTACTACTGCCATTGGTGGAAATAAAACGCCAGCATACCCCGCGAAATCACCTTGACTTCAGGGAGGACTCGCCTGTCACGTCTTATTGTTATTTTCGTACCAAGATGATGTAAGTGATACTGTACATTTGGATGAAGAAGGGACATGCGCTACCCTCGTGATTACGCGAGTGGACTACTTTTCCTAAAGTTAATGCGGAGAACCAGAAAGAAAAACGCTTGCCTGCAGTATGATACACTCCACCTGGAACTCTGTAGTTCCAAAAACATTTGAAGATAATAAAATATTTATCTGGCGTCTAACTGTCCCTACCCGGATTCTCAAAACGTTTTAAAATAGTCGTAACTTGAACGATACACTCAGTTACCTCATGTATAAGTTATGTAAATGGTCCTACGTATGCGCCATCCATGGCTCATGTTGTTGAATGCACTCAATGTCCTTAGAGAAGAGGCGGGACCGTCTGTCGTGTGCTTACCATTGTTGGAAAGAAATGTTACACAGCCCTGTAGAATCAACTATTAAATTCAACCCACTGAACCACCCAGCCCCCCTGCAGAGAAAGGTGCAAGGCTAGTCTGATGCATTAACATTAACCCACTGTGCTAATTACCCTCTTAGATTGGAACCCTGTATTGTGAGGCAAATTTGTCATGAAGATAATAAAATACTTGATTTAAATTAAGGTCAATGAATTGTTACTCATTATCGTAGCACTGTGTATGTTTGTTAACAGTGAGCAGATGACTTGCATGGTGAAATGCAGGGAGAGGTTCTTCACTCTGAATCAGTCATCTCAGTGAAATGGGGTTCAAGTTGTTTAGAGGCATTTTAAATACAGAATGACTTCTTAAAAGTATATCAATATATTATAACCAACCATTAACACACTTTTCAAACAAATGTTTAGTTTAAAACCTTTTTAAAAAAAAGAGCAGCACAATAAAAGGTCAAGCAAAAGGTCTCATTTCCTTGTTGCCATGCTTACAAAATTAGATTTGCATTAAACCTGTAGGTGCTGCTTACCAGAGAGAGAGAGAGAGAGAGAGAGAGAGAGAGAGAGAGAGAGAGAGAGAGAGAGAGAGAGAGAGAGAGAGAGAGAGAGAGAGAGAGAGAGAGAGAGAGAGAGAGAGATTTTATTCACTTAAATATTTATAAAACTCGAATTAAACTTGTATATAATATAATAGCAGTTTTGAATTGGCTAGTGATATGTGTTGGTGTCACTCCTCCTATTTGTGATGAATGGGAGGTTTCTGTGGAGGATGAACTGGATCAGCACCAGCATACGCCCTCCAACAAGTATCGGGACAGATGAACAGAAGCAGAGTGGCTGGGGATTGTGTTACCCACTTCACCCCACTAGACTGGGTTAGTGTGGGGGTCTGGGCATCACAACGGGTTCATGCATGAGACCAGCCTTTCTCCTTTCTCTGGGACCTGGGTTCCAATCTAGAATTGCACTAGATTATCCTTTCATCTCTATACAACCATTTAGTGACACACTTGAAACCTGTCTTGTAACAATTTTTTTTTCAATGAAAGTGCAATTCAACGCAGCTTTAAAAATTCCATCTAAACTGTGGAATAATTTCAGGTAAAATACGTTTTTGTATCAGCAAATCATTTATACATCTAAATGCTTTCTTTTCATCAATATTGGTGAAACTGAGATTATTGTTAAGTGTTATTTACAAAACTCAATTGGAACCTATTGGAGCTGTCTAAGTAAGACCCCGATTGGACAGTAATTATTGCATTCCGTAGGCGTAATCAAGACACGTCAGACTCATTTGAATAGTCTATGTAGTCCCTCATGAGTCACACATGGGGTCTGTAGGTGATCACAACGCAATGAATGGTGTTCACAGCTAGACAGGCTGCACCCTGTAAACTTCAATTATATTTTTGTGGCAAAATAATTATATAAACATGTTATACGCAATCCAGAGACTATTATTATTATTATTATTATTATTATTATTATTATTATTATTATTATTATTATTATTATTATTAAATTATCTTACATACTTGCTCTTAAATGTATTATTACTTGTACTATGATACTTGAAATGTATTTGCTTACGATTGTAAGTCGCCCTGGATAAGGGCGTCTGCTAAGAAATAAATAATAATAATAATAATAATAATAATAATAATAATAATAATAATAATAATAATAATAATAATAATAATAATAATATTTTGGAGACATGAATTATATGCTTGGTGTCAGTAATTTATTCAAAATACCTTGTGTGTTGTTTTTTTTTTTTTATTAAATAGTAATTCCAAACACAACACCGTACATTTTTTAAGATATTCTCGTTTTTGTAAAATAAATGCTGTTCGTCTTATTAGCATAAGTGTCGCTGACGTCACTGAGACGGACAGAAACATTTTCACTAAAAAAGTGATACCTCGTGCTTTACCCCCTAGCTCAACAATCCCTGGGCAACAAACTTGAGAGGGCTCGTTAGATGTCCAATGATCAGCTAAAGAAAGCCCCCCGGCCACCCCCCCGGCCCCACACACACTAGGGGTTGTACGCCCCTCGCTAGCCGAATGGCGGGCGTTTTCCTAAAGGGTTTTTTGGCAAATTGTATAATGGGATTTCCCATAGACTGATTAAAGAAGCATTTATTTAAAGTAACATACACCCCAAAATAGTTTTTTTAAAGGATTGCTCTGAAGTTTGGTGTGCAAACGTGTTTTCTCGTGCCATAGAGATGAATGGGATGGGAGGTGGGGTTTTATTTGACCCTGCGACTCTGCAACCCCGAGAGATACAGCCTAAAATGCACTAATTACAATCAAATCCGATGCAATAATAGTGCTTTTGCTCCATATATTTTTTTCGAACCTCTCTACATAGAGATCAGAAGGCTTTACTGGCCGCTCTTACCTCGAGTACCTTATATTCTGTGTAATCTAAGAATAATTAAACAATATAGCAAATTGAGTGTGTTGTCATTTCTGATACGAGACATCTGATATCTGATGCAGACATTTCAGATGACTGCATCACATCACTATCAGGGTTACAATGTATATAATACATTAGTAAATTCATGTTCAATGCAAGTATATCGGAAATGGGTTTTCTTAGGATGTTTGTAATAACGTCTGTCTCAATCTTTGCACAGTATTGATTTGCATGCTGGGTTGGGTGTGACAGTGCGATCTCGTTAATGTGCAGGTTAATACAGCAACACCTTCACATCCAGCGAGCAGGACACAGAGACAGACAGCAGCTACTCCGCTCTCTAGCAGGTAAGCACACATCTAAATTATTACACTTTAATCCGGATAGTTGTTGTGAACGATGGTGGATTGGAGACAAGTCCTCGTTATCTCTCCGCAGAGCAGGGATAACACAAGCAGAGGCAATGGGAGCTTTTTCATTATGTGTTAGTTTTTTTTTAAGAAATAAGATTTTGTAAGGGTTTCAGAAGCAAGTCAGTGTGGAAACTCATGTCCTTTCATACAAAATGATACATGTAGAAAAACAAAAGTGGCATTGAAAAGTGAAAATTATATATATATATATATATATATATATATATATATATATATATATATATATATATATATATATATATATATATAATCATGCTCACCACCTAATGTTTCCAACAATATTTAACCATTTGTAAAATTCTAATAAATAAAATGAAATAGATACAAAAATACTCGCAGCTCTCAGTCTCAAAGTGTAAATTAATAGTGTGCAAACGATTTAGACATCCTTTATTCCCATTATAGTTTATTTGCTAAAGGTTAATTCCAGTATATTTACTAAAGTACTATAGCATAAACTATTAAATAAATCTGCATATCCTTATACGCACAAATACATTCTCCTTCAATCCCTAAGAATAAGATCAAGTACATTCTCATCAAGAAACAGGTTACAATTCATTGTTTAAATGAATACAAAGTAAATAAGAAATACATATTTTTAAAGTGAATGAAGAAAACAATTGCCCTGTCACACACACACACACACACACACACACACACACACACACACACACACACACACACACTCACACACACACACACACACACACACACACTCACGAGCCTGCTGCAGAACCTGCAGGTGTAATGTGATTTGTAATCAAATCAGGGAGCTACTTTTCAATTTTGTAATCATGGCAACAGGAAAATGAGAACTTTCACTTGACCTTTTTTAACTGGTCATTTATTTTCTTTTTAATGTTAATATACACACACACACACACACACACACACACACACACAAACACACACACACACACACACAAACACACACACACACACACACACACACACACACACACACACACACACACACACACACACACACACACACACACACACACACACACACGGTTCTCCTTCATCACTTACACTCTTCAACAGCACAAATTATCAGTATTGAAGAAAATAAAGAATATTATACAAATTGTTTAAATGCTACATATCCTTGAGAGGTATGTTGGATGAAATTGCAAGATATTAAAAAAAAAAAAATGTATGGGTCAGAATACCTGTGAAAGTGAAATAGTGTTGCTCATTTACTGATACAAATAAATACAATGATACAAATATTCGAACATATATTTTGTTAATCGTTTTGTGAAAATGCATTCAAATACTAAAGGCGCTATAAAATGTGCTTTCTTTACAAACTATACAAAAAGAAAAAAAATCTTAAATACGTTATACAGTAATTACTGTAATTAAGAAAAATGTTCTGTGGTTATTAATGAATTTCCAATGATTAATGCGTCCATCCTTCATACAGATCAGCCACTGTACAGCATTAGGGTTCCTCTGCTCACCTACAGCTGTGGCCAAAAGTATATATATGAATAAATGAATCTCTCACTCGAGTTACCCAGGCAGGAACGAAATTACAGGCATTATTGCAGAGGCAGTATTTTTTAACGTTAAGTAGATAGATTACGTTTACAGTTAGCCATGCTTACAATGTAAACTTCGAGCACAGCACACAATCAGCAAGAAGTGAAGTGAATGTATTTAATGACTGGTGAAATACAATTCAAAGCTGCTGCATTTCAAACCTTTCCATTAAACACACATCCCACTTTAAAACTGCAGTGTCTAGTGCAAACCCACATCATGAAAAAACACACGTGTAGGTGAAATACACTAAAATAAAAGTAGCTACATTTAAATATATATATATATATATATATATAAACACGTGACATTTTCGGTCCATTAAAAAAAGGGGCTTTATAATCTCTGCAAGCATGACATTGCAATGTCCCGTGTGAAAACACAACACGAAACAATACATTAACAATACAAGACAACCCTAACCCTAACCCTAACCCTAACCCTAACCCTAACCCTAACCCTAAACCTAACCCTAACCCTAACCCTAATCGTCCATTAAAAAGGCTTTATAATCTCTGCAAGCATGACATTGCAATGTCCCGTGTGAAAACACTAACCCTAAACAATACATTAACAATACAAGACAACTCTAACCCTAACCCTAACCCTAACCCTAACCCTAACCCTAACCCTAACCATTAAAAAAAGGGGCTTTATAATCTCTGCAAGCATGACATTGCAATGTCCCGTGTGAAAACACAACACGAAACAATACATTAACAATACAAGACAACCCTAACCCTAACCCTAACCCTAACCCTAACCCTAACCCTAACACGTGACATTTTCGGTCCATTAAAAAAAGGGGCTTTATAATCTCTGCAAGCATGACATTGCAATGTCCCATGTGAAAACACAACACGAAACAATACATTAACAATACAAGACAACCCTAACCCTAACCCTAACCCTAACCCTAACCCTAACCCTAACACGTGACATTTTAGGTCCATTAAAAAAAGGGGATTTATAATCTCTGCAAGCATGACATTGCAATGTCCTGTGTGAAAACACAACACGAAACAATACATTAACAATACAAGACAACCCTAACCCTAACCCTAACCCTAACCCTAACCCTAACCCT
>CM060278.1:11705901-11777846 GCA_030684275.1 Acipenser oxyrinchus oxyrinchus
CTGCTGCCCTCAAAGAAGATATCACGTCGTCTATGATAAAATGACCTGGGACCAAGCTCGCCAACACTGTCAAAGTAATTTCATTGATCTGGTTAGCGTTCCCAGTGAAGAGGAAATGCAGGCAGTCAAGGCACTGATTTCCCGGGTCTCAGATTACTTTTTTTGGCTGGGTCTGCGCAGAAACACAGTAAACTCGCCTTGGGAATGGTCAACCGGTGTGGCCTTTCAATACAGCAAATGGCTCAGTTGGGAACCAGATGCTAATGGAGATTGTGGAGCCATGATTCCCACTGGAGAGTGGGGAGCCGAACCTTGTGCTGGCACTCAGTGCTTCGTCTGTATGGCAGGTAAGGAAAATCGCTTTCTGAGAAGAGTTCATATGGATGTTTACAATCAATCAATTGATCTGCTTGTTGTATCATCTCTGTTATTTTAAAGCTTGGAGAAACTGTCTGAATAATTTTGGTTCCACAGTATTGTGTAGTATTATTATTACAACTCCTACTAATAACACACAATACAAAACGAAATCCTGGTCCCTACAGCACTGTATGTGGGGAGGGGTGTTTGCTGTAAATGACAACATGGTGCAGCTTGTCCAGCCCGCTGTTGCTATTTCATTAGCACCTCTCCTTTCTTTGAATTGGAAACTGCCTGTGTGTGATTTGTCCCCAGGCAGCAGCTTCACTTTCCACTAAAGTGTTGATATAATATTGCAGAAGTGCAACGACATTAGAATGTAGGAAAGGACGTGGAGATACCAAAATAATTCCAGTAAATCTCATCTCATATGAATTATTATCATTTTGTAGGTCTCAATTTTCCTTTATTAAAGATGTAAAGATGTATTTGATTTTTTCTATTGGTAAGCTGCTAATTAACTAAATTTACCAATCGCTCCTTCCGTTTTACAAGAGGTGAGACTGAAAACACGTGAGTCAGTGGAGAAGCAGTGATTGGTTACGGAGGAGTTTTTACAGGAACTCAGACAGTGTGTTCTCTCCTGAGACCTCTTGAAGAAGAACGCAGGGACAGATTTGAAATATCTGAAATGAGGGATCAGTACATTTACTTCATTAGCAGCTTTGAAAAAAAATCCATTCCAAAATTCCATTAAAATAAACCCAATACAACTTTACCATAATGTGTGCATCTTTTATATAGGGGAGCAGGGTGGAGTAGTGGTTAGGGCTCTGGACTCTTGACCTAAGGGTCATGGGTTCAATCCCAGGTGGGGGACACTGCTACCCTTGAGCAAGGTACTTTACCTAGATTGCTCCAGTAAAAACCCAACTGTATAAATGGGTAATTGTATGTTAAAAAGAATGTGATGTCTGTATAATGTGATATCTTGTAACAATTGTAAGTCGCCCTGGATAAGGGGGTCGGCTAACAAATAAATAATAATAGGAAACTGTGAGAAATAATGGGAATATTTAGAGGACATATTTTGCTAGCTCGATGTGCTTCAACATTTGAGACATTGTTATTGTAACAAGTCTGTGACAAATAAAATACTGGGCATAGTAAAATGGACATCTACTACTAACCCTTGTGTCCACTGTACACTGTTGTGTTTCTCTGCAGGACCTTCTGCTCTGTGCGGTCAGAGGAAGTACTTCCTTGTTGACACAGTGAAGAATGCGGAGGAAGCCAGAGAACACTGCAGATCTCTGTACACAGACCTGGTGAGCATCACAAGCCAAGACGTGCTCCTGGATATCGAACAGCTGATGAACAAAACCACTTCCAATACCGACTACTGGATAGGACTGAGGAGGGACGATGGGTCTTGGGGCTGGGGAAACGGGGAAACATTCAGCTACAGCAACTGGGGAGAGACATGGAGCACTTCAGACTGTGTGACGCTCAAGACCTCTGATTGGAATTTTGGGAAATGGCAAGTGAACGACTGCAATGTCAACATCAAGTTCATCTGTTACACAGGCAAGTCACTTCTGAGTTATAGAGACGCTTTATATAAGTGTGGGTGTGTGTCTCCATTGTTGTTTCTTCTCATTGCTAGCAGCTTCTGAAGAGGCTTGTGTTCTGGATCAAGGCTAAGAGTCATATTAGTCATATGCTAGTGATTAATTACAGTATATTTTGTGTGATTGAAATGTAAACAGAAAACAGTTAGAGCCCCAAAAGCAGTGTGCATCACAGTGCAGCAATTATGAGATTGGTTGATTCTTTCTATGTGATCCTTTCCATAGATCTACAGAACCCCATCACTGTTCAGTCTGGCTCTAAGAGCTCTCCAACCACCCGGCCAGCCTCTTCTCAAATACAATCCCAGCAGCCTTCCACGATGGGCAGCACCTCTCCTCCTGCAGCAACGAGTGGGTACAGAATGATGTGGCTGGCGTACGGTCAGGGATGTATGGAGATGAAAACTCTGTGAGATATAATGGAACAAGACCATGTAACGCCTCGTAGGTCAAGAGTAGGATCTTAAAATCAACTCCATATCTTACTGGAATAGAATGTAAAGAGGTAAAAAGCAGGGTGATGGGATCATATTCACACTCCCTGAACAGGTATTAGGACCCCACTTCCTGTCAGTAGTAATTACCATGTTGTTTCTATGTGATCCTTTCCACAGATCCACATGACACCACCATTGTTCAGTTTGACTCTTCCCAAACAGAAGATGGAGAACAACAATCCCAGCATCCTTCCACGATGGCCAGCCCCTCTCCTCCTGCAGCAGCGGGTGGGTACAGAGTCAAATGGCTGGTGTACGGTCAGGGATATATGGAAATAATAACTTATATAATGCAGAAAGACTAGGTAATGCCTCATAGGTCGAGTAGGATCTTAAAATCAACTCCATATCTTACTGGAATAGAATGTAAAGAGGTAAAAAGCAGGGTGATGGGATCATATTCACACTCCCTGAACAGGTATTAGGACCCCACTTCCTGTCAGTAGTAATTACCATGTTGTTTCTATGTGATCCTTTCCACAGATCCACAGGACACCACCACTGTTCAGTCTGACTCTCAGAGCTCTCTAACCACCGGGCCAGCCGCTTCCCAAACACCAGATGGAGGAGAACAATCCCAGCAGCCTTCCACGATGGACAGCACCTCTCCTCAAGCCAGCTTCCCTGGGCACTCTGGAACTTCACCTGCAGCAGAAGGTGGGTATACTCTGGCCTTAGAAAAGAATGTCCGAGACTCTGCTTGTACGACAAAAGTTGGGAAGGAATTTCAAAGGCTAGGGGTGAGGTAAGTAAATGATAAGATTAATGATTCAATATTGTACATTGTGTCAAAAATATTAAACAAAGAGTAGACAAGACATTTTCAGTATGGTTCGGATTCCGATCAGTACTCTGAACAAATCACTGAACTGAGCAGCTTGTTTGGATCAGCAGCTGTATTCATTATTTGTATTTATTTTTCTTACAGATCCTAAACCCTCAAGCCCACCTTCTGCACCGGTCTCTAAAGGTATGGAGTGGAATCAGTTCAATGTAATTCACAACTCATAACATTGGCTTTGTTATAAATGACTTAATTCTTTTATTTTACTTATTTATTTATTTTCATTATTTCCTTACAGATCCAAACCCTTCAGACCCTCCTTCAACTCCAGTCTCTAAAGGTATGGAGTGGAATCTGTCGAGTGTAATTCACAACCCTAATCAGGACTGTGGCTTTGTTATAAATGACTTCATTATTTTATTTTACTGGGATAAATTTACTTATTTATTTATTTTCATTATTTCCTTACAGATCCAACCCCCTCAGACCCTTCTTCCACTCTAGGATCTAAAGGTATGGAGTGAAATCAGATCAGTGTGATTCAAAGCCCACCTCATGTTTCATGTGAACCACTAGACCTATTTAAGCCATGTAAGATTTGTGTGCAACTATTCAGCAACAATAATGGGAAAGCTGAAGGATAACTCAGGCTATCTAAACTACACATTGTAGATGTGCCAATGCATTGAAAACCACACATGGGAATGTCAATGAGGCCTAAACTAGCATGTCGGCATTCAAATGATGCCTAATGTGCAACAGTTTTATACTTTAGAAAATTGCAACACTAGACAGTCATTTAAACTTCTTAAATTACATCTTTAAAAATCTACCTCTATGCCTGCTTCTTGTGTTATTGGTAACAGCCCCCCATCTGAGCCTTGCACTGAACGCACACACTGTGCTGCACATTGAGGGGGTCCTCTTGTTTTATATTGTGTTTATATAATGTGTGTGTGTGAACTGTTCTGTTTGTCTGCACAGATCACATGGCAATCGGAAGAATCAAACTTACCGCACCACAAGGAATGAATCTTGAAGACCCCAAAGTGAGCAAAGCCATTTTAGAGCAGGTAGGTGACATTGCCTTTCTGAATTACAAAACCAAGACCATTTCATGTGGACTGTACTTTGTGACAAATTATGTATCTCATAGTTTATTTATTTGACGTTGTTCTCTCATTTCCCAGCTAGATAGACAGACAGACCCTGTGTTCATTGATAACATTATGTGTCTTGCTGTTTCAGATTCGGGAGCACCTCTCCCAGACGTTTCCGATGGACGACATGAAGATGCGCTGGAGAAAACAAGATGGAGAGATTTTCCACAAGGATGTGGAAGAGGACAAGGAGGAAGATGAGGAAGATGAAGAGAAGTGCTCTGAGCCGTGAGATACCAGGGCTTTGGGCTGTATTGCCAATATATAAACAAATCAATATTCTATTCTATTCAATTAGTGGATGGATTAAGGTAAATAGATTCAGTGGGATTAAGGTTTAATTTAGGCTTTTGAGTATGCAATTTAATTGTATGTTAGCAACTACAACTAGATTTTAAATAAGGTGTATTGAGGAAACAGCACTGATTTATATTGTAGAGATGGGTGTATTTCCAAGTGATCATTCCAATATATACAACGTTTGTTATTTATAATATGATTTTTAATAAGGCTTTTAAGGTTTTATTTTAATTTATTGTAGGGTTAATCAATTGGTGCAACACTGATTTATATTAAGGTGATGGGTCTAATTTTAATTTATAATAAGTACAATATATTACATTAGTTACTAGTGCAACTCTGATTTATAATAAGGATTTATGATAAGATAAAAAATATACGCAGAGTGATTACAAGTAGGTCAGTTTGCAAAGACAAGATCGGAAAAATGGCCAACTTGCATGTTACTGTACAATACCATAGGGGGCGCAATAAAAAATACTACGGGAGAGGGTGGAGACAAAAATGAATAATGGAATTATTAAAGCTACAAACTTTAAGAACACCAGGTTTAATTGCTTATCAGATACTGGCAGATAAAGACCATTCTTATTTGCACTTGACTTTAAAATGAAAGGAATTTGACAGCTCTTGATCTGAGCCTCTTATACAAATCAGTCTGCAGAAGTTATGAGCAGGAGCTGCAAGGGAGTCTGGGTAAGCAAGACGAGTTGCCCTATGCAGGGGTCGGTAACATTGATCCTTCCAGCCCAGGTCTTTGTTCCAACCATGTCCTTAATCGCTACCTGGATGAATGGCCCTCCAGGACTAGAGCTGCCTATCGCAATGGAAGCAATCCTGCAGCATAGTTTAAGAGTGGTGGCCCCCCCTGAGGGCTTTATAATCAGCCTGTATTTAAAAAGAAACACCAGCATGTAGAGTGAAAGGACAGCAGTGTTTAGATCCACTGCTGTTTATTAACCCAATGTTGCATGACAGTAAACTGATAAACAAATTAGCTATATTAGTCAAAAGAAAACCCAGCTAAATGAATTGGGGATATTTTTTATAATTCATACACACTGGACAAAAGCTTGAAATGATAATGCATTCAAGGAGAATCATGCAACATCATTAAACGTTTAAAGTAAAAATAATCCAACAAGCACAATTTATTATAAACACTTTAAAACACATGTTCTATTCACAAACACACAGTCAGGTGTGCTTGATTCAATGTGCAGTCTGCTGGACGCAATGCAACATGGGGTTAAATCATTAAGGCTATGGTTAAGGGTTTGTCTGCTGTTTATTAATATTAATATGTTATGAGTAGTGATATAGATTTTCTCATTATTCATATTCTGTACTTCTGACTGTATTTTTTGCAATATTTCAATAAAGTTTTCATTTCAATATCCGGCTTCTTTATTGACCATTTCGTTGACACAAGATAAGATTAGACTCTGAAAAAAAAGTTCTCTATCAATTTATCACTTTCTATATACAGTTTATCACGAGACATAGTCACAAGACAAAGTGACGGGCAAAACAGGGATTCCAGCATCCCAACTGGTGGTGGCGCTGTGTTTACTGACTCTGTGACCTCACCAAGATGGAACGGACCTTAAGTCTATGGTTGGCTTGTGGTGGCCATCTTGGTGGAGTCAAAACTTCCCCACATAGAGTCAGCCATTATCTGATACACCTGCCAACTAGTGATGGGTGTGTCACTGATTCAAGGAGTGGAGCTCGGCGCATATAAGGGGAATGTGCAGGTAAGAGAGTTAGTACTGCAGAAGCACTGGCATTGTTATTTGCGATACATAAAGTGTTGAAAATAAAAACAGACAGGACGGATGAAATGAAATAATGAAGGCGCTTGCTTGCGCCGGTTTATTGTAAATAAAAAGGTTTGAACAAAATACAGGACACAGCACTTCAGCCAAAATAAACAGACAAACAGACACTAACAAACACGTACCACGTAGCAATTGCTTTTTCTAATTTATCTCCTCACTCTCTCCCGTTCCTTTGCCCTGAACACACAACCCCGAGTGAATGAGATGTGCACCTATATATACAATTGTGCTGGGATTCAATTACCAATTAATTATTCACTTGAATCCCAGCAGGTGAACTAATCTGTGAAAACCTCGTGCTCACATATTAAGTACTTTAAATGCACGTGAAGTGCAATCCCCGTGCCTAAATACAATTATACATTTTAAACACTCGTGCTCATTACCCACATTATATCCCGTGTACCAACTGCAATGCACCAACATTAACACACGCAACATACAACATAAAACACAGAAATACACACGGGCGGGGCACATTGCCACAATCATATAGACCTCACGCTTTGAGATACTGCCTTCATACTCGGTATACAGCTATACAATTAATACTGCTTTTAAATTATTTACATGACAAAAAACTAGTATATGATGTGTGTAGTTATTTTGGTGACATCACCTCCATTTATGCAGGCAGAAATCATCTTCAAAAAATATATATTTCAAATATAAAATACAAAGTAAATTAAGCGCTCTGCAAATTAAATGTTTAATGACAATAACATGTTCTGTTTGATTCAGTTTCTACAGTTCTCTTTCCTTCCTCCCTCTCTGACACCTGCATACTTCAATCACTCCATCATAACGTCTCCAGCACCTGCTGCTGTGGCTTTAGCTGTTAATGTGTCTCTCTGTACAGCATCTGCAATAAAAGAGCAAGCGTGTTCTATCACACACACTGAGCTCAATGCATGGAGAACGTGGGGGCTCCTGGATTTACAAAATAAAATAAAAATGTTAATTTTTGTATTTAAAATGCATTACAGGCAACCGATTAATCTATTTGTATTTTAAATAGCTGTCTTTGCATCATGTTAGTAATAAACATCCCAGTGTGTGCCTGGAAACCTGGAGCCATAAGTTCAGTCATGGAGTCAGTGTAAAGTGGTTTCTCACTGTTGTGAATTTGAGATTGGAGAATGAGAAACCCACCCTCCACCTCTCTAAAAACTACTCGTATTTTACCATCACAGTTAAAAATTAAAAACAGCTTTATATATATTGTGTGATTCGGGACATCTGCTTTGATATTATCTATGTAGGGTTAAAACAAGAAACAGTGTACCAAATAGGGGAGACCGGGGCTGGTTGTCACAGGGGTTGGTTGTCTCAGTACTCTTAACTATGACACTAGATGGTGCAGGCAGGTGATACTCACACTGAAATGTGTGTTCTATTGTCTGGAACTCAACCATCTTGTAATTTGAGGTCAATTCCATCCAACATAAAGGTTAGCACATATTTCATTTTTTTTCGTACCCAAAGTAAAAAATGTATTGTTATTTATGTTATAACTCTTAGTAGTATTTGAGTTTGTTTGAACTGATGGCCATGTTAATAGAACCAGAATACTGGCTATCTTTTGGTGTAAAAACAAAACCAGTAGGTTCTCCCAGTAGTACTGAGAGAATTCAATTATCATGTAAAGTCTGGTTGGGACAGGTTGTCTCATAGTTTTGGGGTTGGTTGTCGCATGTAAATCCTATAGGAAGAAGTCTTATATTTTTCTTTCTACTTTTTTTTACACCAGCATGTGGGATATGTCACCATATAATGCTTATTTAAGTTATTTACTGTTTGTCCTCCAGTTCTGTGGAGGCTGTGGTGTTATTTTGTAGCATGGGACAACATTTCAAATATATATATATATATATATATATATATATATATATATATATATATATATATATATATATATATATGTGTGTGTGTGTGTGTGTGTCTATATTTTTTATGTTCACATAAAAAGTAAAAATACAACATTTCCTGTCATTGTACACATTAGAAACTTTATGTTATTTAAAAAACAAAACAAGAAAATGTTGCATTATTGTCTACTGTAAAACCAAGAACTTACTTTGTGACAAACAAACCCAGTATGGGGCAGGTTGTCACAGGTGACCGGCGCATTTTCAACCGTCTAAATATCATATTTGGAATGAAGTTACGCTGAAATGAAAAACATCAATTTGTACGTGAAGAGTTATTCTTCAATGTAACGAGGAACAGAACCTCGCAGAATGTCACCAGATTGAGGAAAATAATAACGAGTAAAAAGTGTGACACCCAAAGCCCGGTCTCCCCTACTGTACAACTTTAAATAACGCACCAACTTATGAACACTTAAACTATATTATACTTTCATTTCTGAAAGTGATAGAAAGTGGGGGAAATCAGTTACATATTTGTTTGTTTTAATGAAACTGGAAAATTTCAGAATGCTCATAAAATTGCTAATCGCATAAGAAACTCTTGGCTGTAGTACATGGGATTTCAATGGGGAATTAATTGAACATTTTCAAATATTAAACATTCATATTTAAATAGTTACAATTGAAAAAAAAGATTTATAATTCAACTGAAAATATTAGCAAATGCGATTTGAAATCAATTTACTAATGTTTTAAAACAATGTCAGCCTATTCATATTTGAAATTAATTTATTAGCTAATAGATATCAACTGTAAAATTCCCTTTCGGTGCTTCATATGTGTAATCAATCACCCGGGTATTGTACTGGTAACCCATTCTGATTCAGTTGTCAATTTGATCTGCTCCTTGAATTCCGTTTGTCTGCCAACTCCGCTTTGTTTGTCCTTGGTAACCACAGCAGAACAGCACATGATATCTGCTACAGGAACAAAAATAGTAACTAGGGGAATTTGCAGAGGTTCAAGCACGAGAATCTATATTGAATTTTCAGGCGACTTTAGATTAAGTATCATATTTGCTTGCTGTGCATCATCTACTTTGACAAAGGAAAACAAAACTGTCTACAAAACATTATAAGGACTTGTTTATTATACCACTTCAAATGATAAAGGAACTTTGTCCTCAATGAACACCTTAGATATTTTGCGTTATAGCTTTACTTTTACAATATTAACAACATAACTGCATACCATTTGTAAATGTTTAATCTGACCGGAATTGCTTATTTGCTCTTACTGCGTTAGGAGAGTGCCAATATCACGCAGTATAGGCTACACAATGATTAAAAGCCACGCCTCGCAATCTTACCTTTGTTTACAAGTCTTGTAAGAGCAAATACTTCCTTGGTTGTCGAAGAAGAGCAACATTTAAAAGATTTAGAGCCTACTGAAAATACATATTTTTAAATCACATACCGAGCTAACGACGCCTGTCGTTGTTTTCTTTTTTTTTGTGCCAGCAGAAATGGCTGGTGTTTTGGTTGGGCTAGTAGTTTTTTTCCTGGTTCAGGGTACTTCAACCGGTAAGTTTAAAGTTTTCTTCATACGTTGAAATATTTAGGGAGGCAACACCGCGCAAAAAACGACATTCACGACATTCACATGTGGACCGCTTTAAAAGCAACCTAAATTAAATTAAACCTGCCGAGTTGATGACGTTTTTTCGGTAAAAAGGACGGAGTGACACTTGCGCAGGATTAAGCATATAGCTAGGGGAAGTAGGTGAAAAACGGACCAAGATAAAACTGCCCGACAGGGCACTAAAATGATGCAAAACACATTGAAAACTATAGCACACGATTATTGTGTATTTTTCCTGCATTATTAAGAGTTGATGGAGTTCTTTGAGCCCTGCAACCCGACAGTGTTAATGGTGTGTACTTTAACGTTTCTCTTCATTTGTCCGATGAGACGGATAGACAATGAGTGTGATATGTTGCTTTTTTGGTTTGGTAAATAGAAATGCACTGAAATGAGTAAAAGTGCAGTTGGTTGTGTGTTACACGAAGTTAAAACCTTGTTAGTTTGCGTGTTTGTCTGAGGAGCTGCTGATCAATTGCAGCCGCTGTGCGTTAAAGCAGGAGCAGGGTTGCCAGATTTCTGACAGAAAAATAGCGACCTCGTTCTTCAAATAAAGCCTAAAAGAAGCGGAACTCTAGCCACGCCCAATTTCTGTTCACACTTGCCAATCTTTAAGAAGCATAAAGCGCGGGTCTGGTGGTGGGGGAGAGAGAGAGATAACTTTCCTTTCTGCTGTTAGGCCTACTTTTCCAACACAAAATTATTACAAAACATCTGAAAGCATGGTAAGGAAGGAAGCCTATACCATAAGTGCTATTCCAATAATCTCTTGATTGTTTAATACATGACTTATCTAATTCCAGTGCAACATACAATAGCAGACTACTTATAAATTATAGTTGTCGTCACAGCCACAATTGCAACCTGGGCAAAAACCTTTAAAAAATACATGGATGTGTATCACAAACAAAATGGTCTCCTCACTGGCCTGTCTTTCATAACACTGCGCACTTATTGGGTGACTGCCCCTTCTCTTTCCCTCACTGGCGTGAAAAGGAGGTTCATACACTAGCAGACATTACTAAAGACAACTACCTATGTATATTCCACGACTTACAGTTTCGTTATAATCTTCATCTCATACTTTACATGATATGCTGAACACAGGGGGTAAAACAAAAGGGCTGCTGTCTACCCTCTATACTCACTTAAGAGCCTTGTATAAACCATTGGTGATTGATGCTATTTGGAATAGGGACCTACCTTCTTCAAATGTAGACATTTGCTGGGATACTGTTTGGGATAATCGATGCTGTGCTTCTAAAAACCCTAATCACCAGCTGATCCATTTTAATTTTATTCATAGAATATACCTAACTCCTCGGAGACGATTCCAAACTTTCTGACACCCTGTTGTGTGCACTTTGTCCCCAGGGAGCCACGGGCACTTTTTTTTCACATGTTTTGGGAATGTCCGGCTGTGGCTGTATTTTGGGATCGGGTTTGCTCGACTTTATCCACGATACTCAGGAAAGTCATTCCTTGTTCTCCTTTGGTCGTGCTGCTAAACGATGACTCTTCACTTGATCTTTCACTGCAACAAAAGAGGATTTGGCTGGCCGGTCTTACTGCTGCAAAAAACATGTTAGCGCTGCGATGGCAGCGTCTGCATTCCCTTCCCTGGTGCCAGTGGTCCCTTACATTCCTGGAGCCCAGAGAGGTTTTATTTTTCCTCTGAGGAGGCAAGTCTCTGTTATAAACTCCTATCTGCTATTAAGCACAGTACTAGCAGTAGCAGATCACATGATCTGATAACAGGTTTTAATTGGAGGAGCCCAGAGAGTTTTTTTTTTTTTTTTTTTTGCTCAGAGGCGGCATGCTTCTGTTGTATACTCATATCTGCTTTTAAACAGTACTAGCAGATGATCCCTGGTTTTAATTGGTGGAGCCACTCACACCTTCCCACCCCCTGCTGAAGCAATGCTGTAGCTTTTCTATGCATGATTATTGAGTTAATTATTGAATAATGGAAATTGCATCAATCGGATGGTGACTAAAAATAAACTGTCACTGCTCGATAGCATGGAAAACCCCTTGACAGGAAGTTAAATGCGAATTGCATATTGTTGAAATGCATGGATGATGGGAGTTGTAGTTTTCCTCTGCATTTCTGTTGATTGGAAACACCTTTCAGTGTGTACCAGATAAACTACTATTCCCAGAACACAAAAGCGAGTTTATCTATTTTCAAAGTTTCATATTATGATACCACTTTCTTTCTCTGGGAACAAATCTAGTTTTTGGTGTTGTTTTTTTTTATGGTAGTGTGGAGTAGTGGTTAGGGCTCTGGACTCTTGACCAGAAGGTTGTCGGTTCAATCCCAGGTGGGGGGGACACTGCTGCTGTACGCTTGAGCAAGGTACTTTACCTAGATTGCTCCAGTAAAAACCCAACTGTATAAATGGGTAATTGTATGTAAAAATAATGTGATATCTTGTAACAATTGTAAGTCGCCCTGGATAAGGGTATCTGCTAAGAAATAAATAATAATAATGATAAAGTCATATTTATATTATTGCAGCCCTTCCCCAGCAGTATTTGTTTTTTTGGGGTAAAACCTGTTTAGACTGCACTTGTAGATCAGCCCCTCCTGCTGCACTATCCTTGCACTGTTGCACTACGACAATGTCTTTGTAGATATAACTTGTTGTAATCCTAACTTGCTGCATCTTATTGTATTTTAGAAATATTGTTTGCACTTACTGTAAACTACACTGTATTTAAATATTAATCTTACCTTGTAACCTTGATAAATTAATTACATAATAATAATAATAATAATAATAATAATAATAATATGAAACGTGTTGTCAGTCTGATTACAATAATATGATTCTACTGCTGCTGGGGGCTTAAGGGTTTTTTTTTTTGTCCACCTATTGCATTTATCTCTACCTTTACCCTAACGTAAAAAAAAAAAAAAGATGGGATGGGGGAGGAGAGTCACAGCCCATATTCCACATCACAGACCCCGATCCGGGCCACTTCGAGGGGTGGTCTAACGACTCGAGGTGGTCCGCCCTCCACCTCCACCGATTTAATGAGTTGTTTAAAGAACGTTTTCTGTAGGCTGTATCTGGTTTGTGTGCATGAAACTCTTCTTGATTGTAAAAGAAACCATCAACAGACTTGAGATTATATTTATACAGCTTTAAGGGTTCAACAGTTTATTGCTGTTTCTGTCCTCTTTCAGGAACAAACACCCTGACGTACAGTATCACTAAGATCTCTGGAGATACATGGCTTCCAGACTTTGTTCTAGTTGGGATGGTGAACGATGTGCAACTTTTGAGTTTCGACAGCAGTATCATTAAGCTGAAATCCCACCAGGACTGGACAGAGAAGGCTGCTAGTCATGAAGAGTGGGAGGCACATACTTCACGTGCTTTCCAGGAACAGAATTTTTTAACAGAGAGGCTGGGAACTGTGATGAATAAATTTAACCATTCAGGAGGTGAGTATAGAGACACACGCTATCCCAATTGCTGACTGAAATACACTGGTAACAATATTTCAGAGCCTTTGCCAGAAAACCACAAACACACATCCTAGTAGAGCTTATCCATTGTGTTTTATAGCACATATCCATTGTGTTTTATAGTGCATATCCATTGTGTTTTATAGCACATATCCATTGTGTTTTATAGTGCATAACCATTGTGTTTTATAGCGCATATCCATTGTGTTTTATAGCGCATATCCATTGTGTTTTATAGCACATATCCATTGTGTTTTCTAGTGCATATCCATTGTGTTTTATAGCACATATCCATTGTGTTTTATAGCACATATCCATTGTGTTTTATAGCGCATATCCATTGTGTTTTATAGCACATATCCATTGTGTTTTATAGTGCATATCCATTGTGTTTTATAGCGCATATCCATTGTGTTTTATAGCGCATATCCATTGTGTTTTATAGCGCATATCCATTGTGTTTTATAGCGCATATCCATTGTGTTTTCTAGCACATATCCATTGTGTTTTATAGTGCATATCCATTGTGTTTTATAGCACATATCCATTGTGTTTTATAGCGCATATCCATTGTGTTTTTGGAGCTTATCCTTGATGTTTTACACTCCAGGAGTTCACACGTTCCAGAGGGTGGCTGGCTGTGAGCTGGATGATGACGGGACCTCACGGATATTTTATCAGGATGCGTACGATGGGAAGGAATTCCTTAGTTTAGATTTGGAGAGGGAGACCTGGATTGCGACCGTGCAGCAGGCAGTCTTCTTTAAGCAGATATTGCAAGCCAGTAAAGCTTACATACTCAAAAGTTATAAAGAGGAGTGTGTCTACTGGCTGAAGAAATACCTGGAGAAGGGGAGAAACACACTCAAGAGGAGAGGTAACAATCTCATAGCACTGTGAGACACATTACAGAAAACTATTGAAAGCTTGTCGATATTCTAGAGGTGGGGCGACCCACAATTGTTGTAAAGCTTTGACTTCCCACTTTCCTTTTGTTGGGAAGTTTCTTTCTGCCCTTTTTTGCATCTCCTTTTTGTGTTTGATGGGTCCCGTCAACCTGCCTTGATTGACCTGTGAGAGCTGTCAGGGGTCTCATAGGAGGAGAGGAGGCTCCTTTCAGGCTGAAAGGCAAGATCCTGGCCCACACCTGTCCACTCATCCTCTTTAATCAATATGTAATGCTTAATCATGACTGGTTTATTGAATAGGATGTTATTATTTAGAGGCAGGACAATCCTAACAACACTTTAAGGACCATCGGTACTGTATGACATGACTTTTCGCAGAAGGTTACCTAACAAATCCATGTTCTTCATTGGCAGTCCGGCCCAAAGTGAGGCTATTGGAGAAGAAAGCTGTTCAACCTGCAGGGTCAGAGGTCACCTGTCACGTGACAGGGTTCTACCCTCGAGAGGTCGAGGTGACCTGGCTGAGAGACGGGCAGGGTCCCCTGGAGGAGGGGGTGTGGAGTGGGGAGGTGCTGCCCAACATGGACGGGACCTACCAGGTTAGAAAGACCCTGACAGTGAGCCCTGAGGAGCAGGAGAGACACAGATACACCTGCCAGGTGGACCACGCCAGCCTGGGGGAGAAGATAGAGAAGGAGTGTGGTAAGACAGAGAGAGGGAGAGCTGGTACATATTGCAGAGGCTTCTATGTACAGATCCGCTTTGTGGTGAGCCAGTAAATGCCGCACCCCCAGTGATTTTAATGCCCCTGTGAGATGGTTGGCTCATTAAAATAATCTGCATGGGGATGATTATATTCAGATTATTCAGATTATATTGGTGAGCAAGCTGTCTAATTGGGGCAAAATGGGCAACAAGTACCCCATCCCCAAAAAGAAATTGGTAAGTGTTCAGGGTATGCAGCTGTTTCAAATGTGACACTCTAGATAAACTGATGGATCTTAGTACCTTTGCTGTAGGTCATATGGTGTGATTGAGGATAGACCAGTATGAAGTACATCACATGAAGTACCATGAAGTATCTGCTGCTTCATATGTGGCATTGTCTTTGAGATCTCTGCATATACCACATGTAATAAAATATAAAGAACCGAAATATCTAATATTGCCAATGACAGTAGATTGATTTAAAACCTTGGTTACCACTGTCTGTAAGCTGAAATGCTCATTTACTAACAGGTGCACAGCTCAGTGCTGCACAGGCACAGGTTTGTCTTCATGGATTCTGAGCTGCTTTGTGTTTGCTGTTGCAGGGACTGGTTCACACACTGGGATTATCTCTGGTGTTGTGGTGTCTGTACTGCTCCTGATCACTGTGATGATCGCTGGAGCTCTCATCTGGAGGAAGAGACAAGCAGGTGAGTGCACTGAGAGGCAGGGCTACAAGCTGCTTTATTAATGTCACGTTTATAATATCTCTCTCTGTACTTTAAGAGATTAAATTATAGACATTTATTTTAATATCCACAAAAAGAGGAACAGTGAGTGATGTTAGCACAGAAGGCTTCTAAAATGAGTCAGAATAGAACATTAATCCTGTTTTATTCACTGCCAGGTGCCAAGACCACAGACTACACAGCAGCTCAGAGTGAGTATTTAATATGTTTAAAATTGAAGAAATGTGGAAAGACTAATCGGAAATTCTAAATGTGCTCTAGACTTGCATACATTTTTACAATTGATACCACATTGCACAATGGATTTGAGCTGCTGGTGTCATGTTTAAAACAATGGCACCTTTTTCAATTGTATGTTAAAGTTGTGTTTTTTTTCTTATAATGGTCCATTCCTTCCTGATATTTCAGCAACTGAACAGAGTGATGCATCTTCCAGCTCCTCCAGCAATTCTTAAGGTAACGATCCATCTTCATTCATTGCCATTGACCAACTAATCTGATCCCCAGCACTGTCTGTAAATACTGCACAACAATACACAATCAGTTCTGAATGAACTCCTATAGATTGCTGTGCCGAGTCTGATTATGAATGCAGTAATGACCTCGTCTGAATGGTATTCTAGCTAACCACAAGAAGTTAGAACAAGCGAGGCTGATTATCTGGTTTACTCTCAACTCACTCAGTATTGTGCTTGACTAACTACAGTCTCCTTGTCCCATATCTGCTGTGTTTCAGGAGTTGCTGAGATGCTGCCTGCAGAGAAAGTGAATGCACAACACAGCTGAGCTTCAGCTTTTACAAGAGGCTGCCCATCACTACTGCAGTGCACTACTTCATAATAACATCACATTGCAACTGAACAACTCCACTAACAACATGGAGCCCTGTTCACATGTCATGTAGACAGTTTTACCTAGAGGATTGCATTTGATTAAATGTGAACCTCTAGGTAAAACTGTGAACCTCTAGGTAAAACTGTCACATTGTTATTTTACTTCAACTGAATCAAATCGGCTTTTTAAAATTGTTCACAGTAATGTAAGTTTTTTTACTGTGGAGTGTCTGTATCTACACTGGGCTGGGTGTTTGTAGTTATTATTTGTAGTTATTTGTCTGAAGGGATTGTAGTTATTATTGGAACAGAGGAGCAGTGGAGTTAGCTGTAGCATTTAAAAATGTTCTTCATTATTTTCTACCTGAAGGGTTTGACCTACATTGTGGTTGACATGAACTGTATAGAATGGTAATCAGATGATAAGATCTCCAGAGTTATTGTACAATCAAGGTGATGTTGTAACCCTAAAACTGTATTGGAAAGGGGGAACCAAGACAGCTATCATATTCCTGTAAATCCTAAATGGTCTGCAGTATTTTATGAAGCTTGAATTGTTTTAAATGTAAATGCTTAATTACTTTTTTTTATTTTGGTGTTTCGGTTTATTTTAAAATGATGTAGGCCTCAGATTTCTGTTTTGATCAAACATACTTTTCAGATGTTTATAAAAATATATAAGTTGTGTAATGTATTACAGTATATTAAAGCATAATGCCATTTGTATAATTGCAAGGTATTTTTTTTTATCGCAGATTTTATCGTGAAAAGGCGATATATAAGCAATAAAGATTGATTGATTAATTGATATTAAGGCGTAAGGACATTTGTTTATTTGCTAGGTTTGGGGCACTGACTAAAAGTATTTTTTGTCAATGATGTTTCTTTTTTATTATTATTAGTTTATTTAGCAGACGCCTTTATCCAAGGTGACTTACAGAGACTAGGGTGTGTGAACTATGCATCAGCTGCAGAGTCACTTACAATTACGTCTCACCCAAAAGACGGAGCACAAGGAGGTGAAGTGACTTGGTCAGTGTCACACAATGAGTCAGTGGCTGAGGTTGGATTTGAACTGGGGACCTCCAGGTTACAAGCCCTTTTCTTTAACCACTGGACCACACAGCCTCCATCCTCCTTATTTGCAACGTATGACCTATAATTAAAAGACCATTTCATGTCCCTATATCAACAAGTATGTTGGTGGCATAGAAATTCAAAATTAGAGCTATCAGTACCATGACAAAGTGCATATACCCACAGTATGCATTTGGAAAATGCTAATGCACACACATACTGTACACCGTGCCATTGCAGGGGCGGTTCTACCATAAGGCACCCCAGATTTTTTTGCATGCCCCTAGCGGGGATGGTTTCAGTACACTGGCACAATCCAGGTGAAGTTTTTTTTATTGCAAATACTTTAATCTGAAGTTTAGTGTTCAATAGGCTTTTTGTATTTACAACCAGAGATGATGTCTTTAAATTGATAATTTTCCAGGGCTTCTTACAGAGGCATATTAGTTAACACCTACTACACAAACTACTGACTGCTTCAGATTTAATTACTGTGTACTTACTGAAGAAATTATAAACCTGCAAAACTGCTGGCAGAAGCAGAAGTAATCAAGATAAGCAATACTAGTAGTACAGCTAATGTCTGATATTGCATTACCAGCAGTGATACAGCCATCTCTGCTCCTCAGAAACCAATCCAGTAATAAACCTAATCCAGATACTTGCATGAAAACTAGTTCTGTCACTCTTTGAAATGGTATACTGTGATGTGTTGTATGAATTTTTGCACCCTTAGTTACCGAACTGAAAACACTCCTTTACAGAAGCTTTTTCAGTGGAGAATAACACATTTTGTCTGAATGGAAAATGATCAATGAATTTTAAAATGCTGTTAAATTATGCAAAACAAAAATACACTGAAAACAAACACTGATCTCAATGTGTTTTATTTATTTTGATCACTGCCACAGATAATCATAGTGAAAAATAAAAAATAATACCAATGCCTTTTAAAATAACCCAATTGCCACACTTTGAAACCTAACGGTTCTTGTGCTATGGAGTGAATTCTAGGGCTGGAAGATGTTTAAGAAGACACTCGGGTAGATTATTGTTACTTATTTCTTAGCAGACGCCCTTATCCAGGGCGACTTACAATTGTTACAAGATATCACATTATACATATATCACATAATTTTTTACATACAATTACCCATTTATACAGTTGATTTTTTTACTAGCGCAATCTAGGTAAAGTACCTTGCTCAAGGGTACAGCAGCAGTGTCCCCCACCTGGGATTGAACCCACAACCCTCCGGTCAAGAGTCCAGAGCCTCTAATCACTACTCCACACTCCACTGGATGTACAAGATGGGCCAGTCGCAGTGCAAACATACTGTAATTTACATTTTCATTGCGACAATTCGCAAAGTAAACATTTTGTCGTATGTGTTAAGAGAAAATATGTTAATGAAGAGATCCACAGTATAGAATTTAGCGAGATCTCTAGCATCGCACCACATTTTTTAAAATAAACAATGAAAGGCAGTTTAATCCCATCAGATACTATAGAGGGGTCCCCACTTTCACCCCCAAATAAAAAATGTGTTTCTATTCAAAAGCTTTTCATTATCATACAGTAGCCTCTCGCTAAACCGGACATAAGGAGGTGTCAGGTTTAAAATCAATTCAATAAAATCACACTCAATATGTAGGAACATTAAGTTAATTATACTTTTGTGCAAATTTGCATTTGATTAGTTCCAGTTGAATATGTTCCTTAAGATCAAGCAATTATAATGAACAATACAACCAAACAAGAGAGTGTTTTCACTTCTTCTGCATTCAGCATCACAGCAACTCCTGAAACACAGATATGGAACAAGGTGAGCTGATTCAAAACCTCTCAGAGTGATTGTATTGTACACATGACAGAGGAATGAAGAGGGATCTGTACCTTAGGAGCTGTTGGATGAGTTGGATGACACCTCACTCTGATCCTTTCCTATAAAGAGAAAATAGAATCAGACATCAGGCAGGGAAGAACCTTTAATAGATTTAAACATAGTAAAGACAACACAGAACAAATGCAGCTCAGAGTACACTGGGCTTACTAATCAATTCCAGCCTTTTCTATAGCATTTGTTAGCAAATAATGTGTGAAGAATGTTGAAGAATTTCTGGGAGTCTGAGTTCTTGTAGGAAAAACTTTTATTTTTATTTTTCCCAGGGCATTTCTTTTATAGTGTAACAGAGCAAAGGCTCTGTAGGTAAATAGTCTGGGTGTTGTGTGTTTTGGTGGTGGTTGGCAGGGACGGGTTAATTCTCTCCCTGCCAAAAACATGTGAGAATGTGGCTGTTCCCAAACAAGGTAATTGGTGTTGATTGGGAACAGCCACATACTATAAAAAGAGAGCATTCAGCTCCATTAAAAGGGAGATCACCAGGGAGCTGGGATAGGAAGAGTTTGGCTGTGTAAGGGAAATGGTTTGTAAGAGTGTGTTTATAGGTAAATGGCTTAGTTGTCCTGTGTGGGAGTCAGGGACCTGTCTAAGTAAAGTTAGGCTCTACATTGAGCTAGGTGTTTTGTGTTTATTAAAAATAGCGTGTCAGCGCTTTTAAAATTTCAATTCCTGTGTGTTGGGTCTGATTTTAAAGGGGCAACAAACTGCGGAGAGTGCACCTGGTTTACAATATATTTTTAAAAACTTAAAATAAAAACATTCTACTGGCTAGTTTCAGACACTGAGAAGCACTAATCAGGACTACCTTGACTTAGATATGTGAAACTGTCAAGTTTGCCATTCATATTCTTTAAAAGAATTCAAACTCCCAGCAGCTTTGCGCATCGGCTCACCTTTGAGTACCAATCACTACATTTCCATGACTGACGTCTCTTCAATGTTGACTACACTCTGTCACGCAGCCTCTCAAAGCTGACCAGCATTGAACTATCTGCATGGATCAAGTTTACTACACTAACGGCTTCAAATAAATGACCATCAAGAAAATCTAATTCTTCTTTACCATAACGTGTCCGTTTTACACAAAATATTGGGTAACATTGCGCCAGTTAACTGCTCAAAATTACACCTAAAAATCAGCCTTCTTGATCAGCAATCTAATTTATACTGTACATCATTTCTGATTACTGTTGCTGTTTCATCCTATATGACATTTTATTTTCAAGCAAACACAGCTGTGGGAATAATCTCGAGGAGTTGTGTGTTGTCTGAAAGCCATACCTGTCAAAAAATGGGTTATTTTACCTTCCGGATGTCCTATTTAAAACAGTGCAGTTAACACATCTCTATAGTACTCACTGTGAGCTGGTGTGTAGTCAGGCTCTTTGGCACCTGGAAGTGAACAGCAAGACACAGGATTCAAGTTCAATTCTGTCTCATTTTTAATACTCTACTGCACTACAACCGCTGTGGATTGAATGTTATTTTTTTAAATTTAGGATCTTTTTGCTTTTAGCACCCTATATGTCACCTTTTTTCAAAGTCCTTTTCAATAAAATGCCACACACACTATCTTTGAGACTAAAGAGTTATTTGGATCCAGTACTTTATTAACTGACCCAGTGACGGGTGTTCAAAGAGCCAGTTTAAACTGACACACCTGAGCTTGTTACCTATACACTGGACTGATCACGCTCGTATTAAAACCTGGAATGAGTGAAACTGCTATGCAATAGGAGTCTTATTTCCATCCCTAGACATGATAAGAGCTTAAGGGTCCACATTTTGAACAAGGCCTAAAAAACTGTTTTATATATTAGATCCTGAAATTACAGTGTTATAATCTGTCAATGTGTTCTTTCTATGTAAATTACAGAAATAAAGGACAAGGGAAGGCTTGCCCCTCTCAAACTCACCTGCTTGTCTCTTCATCCAGATGACAAGTCCAGCGATCACTGCAATCAGACCCAGCACACCCACGACAACTCCAGCAATGAGCCCCGGTGCAGTCCAGTCTCTGGCACTGTAAACACAAAGCAGGCATTCATTTCTTACGTGCCTGTCCAGCCTTCAGCAGTATTTTCAGAATGCACAATTTTTTCTGAAAGAATTAGTAAGCATGGCAAGTAATGATCTAAGTAGAAATCAACCATCAATAATCATACAAAACACACATAATAGAGACTATCTGTTTAATCTAAAGCAATTGGGTGCTGTCTCTTACCCCACTCCTTCTCTATCTTCTCCCCAGGCTGGCGTGGTCCACCTGGCAGGTGTATCTGTGTCTCTCCTGCTCCTCAGGGCTCACTGTCAGGGTCTTTCTAACCTGGTAGGTCCCGCCCATGTTGGGCAGCACCTCCCCACTCCACACCCCCTCCTCCGGGGGACCCTGCCCGTCTTTCAGCCAGGTCACCTCGACCTCTCTAGGGTAGAACCCTGTCACGTGACAGGTGACCAGCTTTCTTCTGAAACAGCCTCACTTCAGGGGGAACTGCAGAGGAATTTAAGAAAACGTAACAGATTTAATAGGTGACTATCACCAGGAACAATATATAGATGCGCCCAGCTAAACAAATCAAAAATATACCTGTACTATGTTGCCAAATACTTGAGTTTTTGCTTTCTTTCATGGAAGTCTTTCACACTTTTAAACAGGAATCAGCATCTCAAAATGTAATTGCAGAGAAATAAAGCATTTATAAACTTTACATTGCTGTGATGTCTAACCTTTTTATTCCTTGAAAACTTTAAAAGTGAGGTAGTACAATAATGCAAAATATACAATATACACACACACACACACACACACACACACACACACACACACACACCACTCAGTTGAACTGACTCTTTATAATAGGTTACCTATGTGTTTTTTTCCCAGACCTTGCTGTGCAATTTTGCTTTGCTGCGCGGTTAACAGTAAGTGTATTTTATTAGGCTTCCAAGCCGTAGGCTGGGGAAGCCTATTGTTTTTGTTATTATTATTATTATTATTATTATTATTATTATTTTATTATTTTTTCTGCCAAAACATGCTCAAAAACTCATGAAATTCGGTACACTGGTAGATGCGTATGGATGATAGTCGGTGATATTCAGCAAATTTGCACAAGTCACATGGTTCGGCAGCCATATTGGATTTAATGAAAAGTTTAGACAATATTCAAAAGTCTTCTTCTCATGAACGGTAAATAGTACAGCTGTGAAACATTTTGTACATAGTGCGCTCATGTCCACGATTGATTCTACTTAAGGAAAAATGGATCGGTCACATGGTGTGGCAGCTATGTTGGATTTTGCGTGAAACGCTTAAACAACTCCTCATGAGCCCTTTGGCCGATTGATGTGAATCTTGGTTATACGTTATCTTTGTACTGTCCTCTAAAAAAATTAGTCAGGAAAAAGTTCCTACATCAACAAACATGACCGCAATGAGCCAATCAATATGGGTGACATGCCACATTTGCCCAAATTTACCCTGAAATGATACATTCACACCACTAGGGGCAGCTGTTGCCATAGAAACGTGAGTACAGTCTGGTGCGAGAACAGTTTTACTAACTCATGTATCTTAAAACACAGTAATTACAGTGGAAAGGATTATATTAATTTAGACGTACACACAGTATATTATACAAAGATACATACTGTAAACTAAGAAAACATTATTTTAAGAACCTTTGCAGCTGCATCCACGCGAAAAAAAAAACCTATTGGCAATATTCAAAGTCTCGAGACAAAAGTTATACAGGGTTTGTAATACTTATGAACAAATTCGTTTTATTAAAGCTACCATGAGTATAATTTTGTGAGAATGTTAATATATGGCAGATGTCAGTTACGTTCTACCGTTTATTTTAATTATATTAAGTTGTATTTACAGGGCTGTGTTTAGAGATAAATCAGGTCCGATTCAGTTGCAATTCAACAGTACCCACTGAAAAAAAAAACTGCGTAATGTTGTTTGCTTACGTATAATATCCTCGTGGATATGCTGGCTTAACACAGCTGTCGTAGCTGAACAGAAGCCACGACCCCCAAAAAAAAAAGTATTGGAACTGATTCGAACACCGGACAGCAACCCAAGTGACCTGTCAAAGCTTGGTGTTTCCTCCAGCAACGAGGGTTTTGAAATTTGAAGAAATTACTAACACTTATTGTATTTCAAATTGTTTTGTTTTATTGGGTTCCTGTTGCAAAGACTGGAGCTGTGTTAGTATATCACAACACTGCCTCGCTGTGTCAGTATATCACAGCGCTGCCTCGCAGTGTTAGTATATCACAACACTGCCTCGCTGTGTTAGTATATCACCTCACTGCCTCGCTGTGTTAGTATATGCTGTGCTGCTTGTTTTGTATCCAGGCTGAAAACACAATAGTTTTGAAACCACTGACTGGCTCTGCATGCCAATGTAACCACTTTTAAAATAACATACAAACAACAAAGCCAGTAAACCAAACAGGTTCTGCTACAGCAATCCCATCCTGTCCAGTGTTTCTAACAGTGCATTACTAGTATATGTATGTGTCTCTATGTACTTACCTCTGGTATGGTTAAAACGATGCATTGCTCTTTTTAAATCCACTTCCATCCATCTCTGTTCCTCAAATGCATGAGCACTATGTCTTTCCCAGTGCTCAGGATTGATATCCTTTTCCATCCCTTCTATTCTGATTATCACCTTCTTTATGTCACTGTTGTAGTACTCAGCCTGTTCATTATCCACCATCCCCACCAAAACAAACTCAGGGAATCCATTCCCCTCTGAAATCCCCGTGAAAATATACCACAGAGAGTGAGTATCTAGAGGTAGAAGAGAAACAGCTAAGTATTAGTGTTCTGGTATACACAGTAATTTATTTTAAATTAATATCTTTAGCAAAAGGTGACGCATTCAATAAGATTTGCTTGTGTGATTGTCAGGCAAATCAGTGCATTTTTGGCAGTGACACGATAAAAAAAATACTAATTCTTGTGATTGGTTTATATTTGGGGAAACCCTGGTACAGTCCATATATGGATAGTATTCATCACGTGATTTGAATTAAGGTATAATATGATTCAGAAGGATTCCATAAAATAGTCAGGGAGCTGACTACTTGTTCGTGGGAAACAAATTCATGATTTCAAAAGTACAGTTTAATAACATTATACACATTCAAACAACTCACACACTAGGTAATTAAGTTTCTACCACTTTATCAGTAGTCTGACATGAAATGAATAATTGAGTTTCTTATTTGCTCCACGTCTGCCAACTTGTTTTTATCATCAGAGCAGCGCATTAAACAATTTGACGTCACTGGAATGGCGCGGAGGGGCGCTAGGACCAGAAATACGCTCGTTACGGTTTTCCATAAAAATGTCGAATAAAATGTCGCTGCGAGTAAAAAATACAACCACCTCTAGCGAGCGAGCTTGTCATGCGAGTAAAAACTTGTTAAGTCGACTTAAACCGTTTTCCATTGTGTTTCCATTAAGATATCGAAGCGAATAACGTCTTATGCGCATTTGGAATTCGGCAAAAGTAATGCGCTTAATCACCTAAAACTGGGGTTCCATTCAAATCCATTTCTAGCGGACAAACTGGCCGACGTGAGGACGTTGTGGTCGGAGCTAAAATTATTCGCATCGAAAACTGAAATACGCTAGAAAAATAGTGCGACAGACCGTTTCCACTCTTTTCCCTGATTTTACTTTACAAATGTATGCGATTTTACTTATACGATGACGTATCACATCTAGCGAATAACCCCAGTTTAGAAACAGCAGTCTCCTGTCCTTCACTTCCCACCAGTTTATATTCACAAAAAAATAATTATTCTGAAAGTATTCTCGGGTGAAAATCTAACCATAATATTTGACAGCTGTACTTGAATACTACACTTTTTGTATTGTAAAATTCAGTACATTCGGCTACCTACAGCTTGATTGGTTTTACCCCATAAGAATCTTAATTAACTGATATTTTGGTTGTAGCCTACTATAAGGGTAGCCAACTATTTTCTCACAAATTACAGGATCATTTTCACATTTCTTGTAATTTTATGAGAAATGTTAAACGTTTAATAAGCACACACTTTCCCCCTCATTTTTTTCTTTATTAATAAACAGGGAATAAACACGAAGTTAAGCATCTGACTGATTTTATATACAGTCGTATATCGAGCAATTGTTTCAGTTTGTGTAAAATCAAGAGAGATCATTACGAAGGGGGCTTCAAACTTTGTTTTATGTAGGCTAATGTTTGATGTCACTATACTTCTAAATTGAGTGGATTGCAAAAGAAAAAAGGGGAAAGGCAGAATTGTATACATGGTAAATGTACTGAATTGTCTTTGTAATTAATTACATTTATTACTGAATTTTATTTATATATTTACAATAAAATATTCATTAAAATGTGAGTTTCAGTCCTTTATATATTAATAAAATGCATGCCATAAAAGCAAGGAATGTATTTGTACAGGAAAGATTGGTGTTCACGACGTGTGACGTATAGATAGTAAAATAGGCTTCATTATTCTGTTCAAACTGGAGAATTAAAGCCATTGCGCACGTGTTCTCTACAGCGGTTAACTTTTCAGCAGAAAAAACTAAAATTTCAGTAAGTTCTTGAACAAGGCCAAATAATACTGATGCTGTTACTCCAGCAGTTATCAGTATTGTCAGGAGACGGAGAGGATCTAGAAGGCAGCTGTATCACCTGGAGCGGTTACTACTCACAACCACAAAACGGAATCCACCTCGAAAGTGGGTGTACAAGCAGTGCAATATATTTTGGGAAAATATCGTGCAAGATCATTTTAATGATCAACGCTGGCGTACCCATTTCAGGATGGCCAGGGAAGCTTTTAACCAACTGTGCACTAAACTTGACCCGTATATTGCTCCAGAACAGTTCAGCCCAAGATCACCTATACCAAGAGAAAAAAGAATCGCTATCGCTCTGTATATAAGCTGGCTAGCTGTGCGGGACATGCAGTCTCCCAGTTGCACCTGTTACTGTTAGTCGCCATTTTTTCCTCCCAGTAAGGAACTTCCTTAGGAGCTGCAGCGCACTTTGGGGGATTCGCTTATTTTATGCGAATAAAATTGTTTCCATTTAAAGTTATGCACATTAAGGCACCTTAATTCGCATTTTCTGAAAATATCGACTTTTCTAAAACCCTAAGGTCTAGGGTTTTTAAAAGTTCGAAAAAATGTACACGTTTTTGCGAATTATACCCATTTCCATTGGGCTTGTCGCATATTTTTTTAACCAGTAAACTTTTAGCGAATAAATCCACTGCAATGGAAACAGTGTTTATCGCATATATTTTCTTATTCGCAAACGTTTTACCGAGCTTAAAAGTTGGATGGAAAAAGGCTTGCTCGTAATCACACTTCACGCTCTGATATAACTTGGTGACATTTTAATTATTCTAAAATAAAAACACAGACCCTCACAACTGCCGATACTTTATTCCTCAATTAAGTTCACGCTGTGTTTGTTTAAAACTTTTAAAAAACGAGACTTTAAAAATCATGGCTATAAAAGTCTGTGTGCTAGTGGTTATACAGCAGTCACCAGTTTGGAAACGCATTTTTAGGATAAAATCTGCTCAACCCGGTTATTCGGCATTGCTCATTAAAATCTTTAGGATATTAAAAGAGCTTGCAAGTTGAACGTCCTACATTGTAAAAATTGTGAACATGTAACACTTACCTGCAGACGTATTCAAGAGAAACAATAGTAGCACAGCCAATATCTGACATTGCATTAGCAGTGATACAGCCATCTCTGCTCCTCAGAAACCAATCCAGTAATATAACGAATCCATACGCTTGCAGGAAAACATCTAGTTCTGTAACTCTGTGAGATGGTATTTTGTGATATATTGTATGAATTCTCACGCACTGACTTCTAACATTTACCAAACTAAAAACTGAAAACACTCCTACTGAACCTCTTGCAGTGGAGAATAACGTGATTGGCTACAGAAAAAAGGTCTCAGCCAATAGGGAGTGCAGGGTCATTAGTCGGTGAGCAGGATTCAGTTTCTCGGGTTTGTAAAAGTGAAAGTACTTTGTATTCTGAAAACAACAAACCCGGTCGTAATTTCCTATAAGAGAAAAACAGATAAGCTCTCAAGTTTTAATATCACATGACTAACATGTGACTACATTAATGGTATCATTAATCAGAAGGGGCAGAATAAGTACTAGGACGTTGAATGTTTTGGCTGCAGAATATTCAAAACGGACACGATGGCTACCGCATTTCACCCTAAGCTTTTAACCCTATATTGCCGAATGTTACTTTGTTTTTATGATGATCTTACATGCCCAACCTGGCTCTTCTGGAGTCAGAAACCACATCACTGTAAATATACATAATTAACGTGTCTACTGAAAACAGGGTTTGTCAATATAGGCTTTAAAACTATCTAGTTCTTCTTATGGGAAAACAATCTGGTTTTAAGATTTTCAAAGAACATAAGAAAGTTTCTGGACGGGAAAAGGCCATCTGGCCCATCATGGCTCGTCCCTTGTTAGTACACCATTCACCCCCTACACGAGGAATCTAATTTTAAAGCACAGACTAGTTTAAACACAAGAGCAAGTTTATCAAGTGATTGTATGATTTTAAAAGATATATGCTAGTAGGGGTAAGCTGAGCCATCGCAGAATTATTTAGACCCACCACCTCCCATACTGTTTCCACTATATAAACTAATTAAACAAAAATCTGCAAAATGTATTTTAGTCATTTCAATAATTGCACTGATAATATATAATGACAAATATTAGGCAAAGTTAAAATGTATTTAAAGCACTCAGATATTGTAAAAATATGACAAGCTTATGCCTATATTGTCCATATGTATGTTTCACAGATATAAATGAATTAAAATAGTCCCTGGACAGTTATGACTACTTCTCTTTACATATAAATGAGAAAGAACAAGTCACATTAAAACTAAAGACATTTTGTAGGAGAAAACTTCATAGAAAATAAGAACTATGAATGTGTTTTGAAGTAATTACCAACATGAAAGGAGAAAACATACAGCAAGCTCTAACTAGGGCTGAATTAAATCAAATTCATGGCACCACCATTGCTGTACTTCACAATGGCTATGGCGCTGCCATATGTTTGATTGAATCCAGGCCCTGGTGCCTTGTCTGTTGCTTTTGTCCCCTCACTGCAGTACCAGTATCCATGGTCCAGTGATGTGCACAGTAATGTGTACAATGCAGCACGATGCTTTATTTTGTATTACCAGTACCCAATAGGCTAAAGTAATAAGGAAGTACACTAGAGGTATTCTTTCATCAAAACACAGGAATTATTGTGCAGAGCAAATTATTATTTATTTTTATTTTATTTCTTAGGCTGTGACTAAAAAGCTCCTTTCTACAGTTTAGTTAACGGCTCAAGTTACTGTTTTTTATATTTGTAAACACACTTTTGTGGCTTTAAAGTAACTTTCAAAATATCTATCTAGTATAACTGGTGTAATTTAGCATTGTAGGACGAATTAACAAGTAAATACATTTACAATACCCACTCAAGAGTAACTAGCTGATCTGTGTAATGGTATTAATTATTAGCACTCATTATTAATAACTTTCAACCAAGTGCAAGATCCGGAAAATGAAACAGAGTTGAACAACACCACAACACGGTTATACAGGCAATACATTGTATCAAAGTGAGTTCAGTAATATGGTATACAAAAGTAAGAAAGTCCACTTGTGTCAAAATAATCTGTACATTCAGTTTAGCAATAGGTAATACAGCTTCAATGTGACATGTTAGTTATAAGTAAAAGCGAGCAGTCTTACATCAATAATCAAATAATGAATAAAACATGTAAACAGAATAACTCTTTGAATATATATATATATATATATATATATATATATATATATATATATATATATATATATATATATATATATATATATATATATATATATATATATATATATAGTGAAAAAGCTCACCCACTCAGGTTCGTGTCTCTTTAAAAACTGACCCAACACACACAGGAATGGATTTTTCATGCTGACGCTGCTATATTTTAATAAACACAAAAACAAACAATACAAAACAAAAACCTAACTCCGCTTTGGAGTACTTACTACACAGGTTATTCCTGACTAACTTTCAGGACGGCTAAGCCGCTTACCTGGCACCACACAAAACCACACAGGTTTACAAAGCACTTACTTTTCTCTGGCTACTCGGAGACAGAGCACCTCTCCTGCCTCCTTCTACTCAGCAGCCTAGAGCAAACTAACTGCTCCTTCTAAATACCCTGCACCTGGTCCCACTCTAAATTACTGCCCAGGTGCAGGGATAATTAAATAATAAAACAGTTGAACAATAAAACAATTACCAAAACTAATTAACTAAAAGCAAAACAATTCAACAAAACAAAGGTGCATTTTTTTTTTTCCTTCAGGGAGGTTTTAACCCCCTCCCTGCTGTCTCACACAACCCGCTGTGTTACAATATATATATATATATATATACACACACACGCACGCACGCACACACACACACACACACACACACACACACACACACACACACACACACACACACACACATTACTCTGCATGCTAAACCTTTATCTGTTGTATTAAAGAAAAACATTATCAGCAGGAAATGTAAATATAATATCAAACAAAATGTTAGTAACATTATTTATAACTTTCAAATGGAGGGGAGGGGTAGGCCTACAAACGAGAATCAACAGCTTCTAAAACCAGGGTTGTGTTGGACCTTAAGTACGAAGAGGCCGTGTAACAGCTTGTAACGATTTAAGTAACAACAGTACAGTAAATACAGACATCAGTGCTCAAATCCAGTAAGCAGTTGTGCTTGTGTTTACTGTGCGTGACTCCCAGCCAGCAAGCCTGCCTGCTCAGCTGTGTCATGTTTTCACTTCCTCTGCATTCAGCATCACAGCAACTCCTGAAACAACACAGATATGGATGAACAGATTCAAAACCTCGCAGAGTGATTGTATTGTACGCATGACAGAGGAATGAAGAGGGATCTGTACCTTAGGAGCTGTTGGATGAGTTGGATGACACCTCACTCTGATCCTTTCCTATAAAGAGAAAATAGAATCAGACATTAGGCAGGGAAGGACCTTTAATAGATTTAAACATAGTAAAGACAACACAGAACAAATGCAGCTCAGAGTACACTGGGCTTACTAATCAATTCCAGTAAAGCATATCTAATATGTATAACTATCACGCTGTAGATCTCACATTATCCTATGAAAGAGGCACACTAATGTTTGTTTATTAAAAAAGAAACACACATTCTAAGGGCTAGTTTACCAGACCAGAATTGGCACTAATCATGGACTACCTTGACTTAAGTATGTGAAACCATCAAGTTTGCCATTTATATTCTTCAAAACTCCCAGCAGCTTTGCGCATCGGCTCACCTTTGAGTACCAATCACTACATTTCCATGACTGGCGTCTCTTCAATGTTGACTACACTCTGTCACGCAGCCTCTCAAAGCTGACCAGCATTGAACTATCTGCATGGATCAAGTTTACTACACTAACAGCTTCAAATAAATGACCATCAAGAAAATCTAATTCACCTTTACCATAATGCGTGCGTTTTATACATAGAAAAATGTGAGCCCTACGAAATGAGGCAAAACATATTGGGTAAGATTTAGTGTAAGTGTTCTGTTTGCACCATGTACTAACATTGCTCCAGTTAACTGCTCAAAATTACACCTAAAGATCAGCCTTCTTGATCAGCAATCTAATTTATATTGTGCGTCATTTCTGATTTCTGTTGTTGTTTAATCCTAGATGAATATTATATTCAAGCAAACATAGCTGTGGGAATAATCTCAAGGAGTTGTGTGTTGTCTGAAAGCCATACCTGTCAAAAAAATGGGTTATTTTACCTTCCGGATATCCTATTTAAAACAGTGCAGTTAACACATCTCTATAGTACTCACCGTGAGCTGGTTTGTAGTCAGGCTGTTTGGCACCTGGAAGTGAGCAGCAAGACACAGGATTCAAGTTCAATTCTGTCTCATTTTTAATACTCTACTGCACTACAACCGCTGTGGATTGAATGTTATTTTTTAATTTAGGATCTTTTTGCTTTTAGCACCCTGTATGTCACCTTTTTTCAAAGCCCTTTTCAAGAAAATGCCTCATACTATCTTTGACACTGAAGAGTTATTTGGATCCTGTACTTCATTAACTGACCCAGTGAAGGGTGTTCAAACAGCCAGTTTAAACTGACACACCTGAGCTTGTTACCTATACACTGGGCTAATCACGCTCGTATTAAAACCTGGAATGAGTGAAACTGCTATGCAATAGGAGTCTTATTTCCATCCCTAGACATGATAAGAGCTTAAGGGTCCACATTTTGAAAACTAAACTGTTTTATATATTAGATCCTGAAATTACAGTGTTATAATCTGTCAGTTTCTTCTTTTTATGTAAATTACAGAAATAAAGGACTAGGGAAGGCTTGCCCCTCTCAAACTCACCTGCATGTCTCTTCTTCCAGATGACAAGTCCAGCGATCACTGCAATCAGACCCAGCACACCCACGACAACTCCAGCAATGAGCCCCGGGTGCAGTCCAGTCTCTGGCACTGTAAACACAAAGCAGGCATTTGAAGGGTTACTTTACATTGTCTTCATGTTTGTAAAATTTCATTTCTTAGCTGCCTGTCCAGCCTTCAGCAGTATTTTCAGAATTCACAATTTCTGCTTGAATAATTAGTAAGCATGGCAAGTAATAATCTAAGAACAAACCATCAATAATGATACAACACACACATAACAGAGACTATCTGTTTAATCTAAAGCAATCAGGCGCTGTCTCTTACCCCACTCCTTCTCTATCTTCTCCCCCAGGCTGGCGTGGTCCACCTGGCAGGTGTATCTGTGTCTCTCCTGCTCCTCAGGGCTCACTGTCAGGGTCTTTCTAACCTGGTAGGTGCCGTCCATGTTGGGCAGCACCTCCCCACTCCACACCCCCTCCTCCAGGGGACCCTGCCCGTCGCTCAGCCAGGTCACCTCGACCTCTCGAGGATAGAACCCTGTCACGTGACAAGTGACCTCTGACCTTGTAGAGTGACCAGCTTTCTTCTGAAACAGCCTCACTTCAGGGGGAACTGCAGAGGAATTTAAGAAAAAGTTACAGATTTAATGGGTGACTATCACCAGGAACAATATATAGATGCGCCCAGCTAAAATAAATCAATATTGATATCTGAACTGGAGTTTATCAAAAGAAAAGAGGTATTCTGTGACTCTGAAGAGGGAATGGCAGTCAAAGCACAATGTAAAGCCCCTGGAGCCAGGAGAGCTCAGGCAGAGGAAAAGATCAACTGAGAAATGGGAACTAAAAGCAAGGAGCCAGTCCTACAGGATTACATTGCAGCAACAGATTGCAGGTACATTTAAATGAGAGAAAAACCTGGGGCTTTAACATGAGTACATTAGTATTAGTATGCCATAGAAGTCACGCCTGGTGAATTGTTGCTGAAAACACTCAATTGTAATCAACGGAGTGTAGTGCTCTTCAATGGAGAAACACAATTGTACCGGAGCACAAGATTTACAGTATAATGAGTCCGGTCTCAATGGGACTAAATGTGATTCTACTTTTTATGCCAAGACCACGTGGACTGCTTTCATTTCAATCAACTGTGGTTTTTACATGCAGGAGTAATGCTCAGGCACGTCATGTCATGCTGTTTTCAGAATTCTGACTTCACTATTTTGTCACACACTTCTTTTTCCTTTTTAATGAAGTGCCTGATAAACAAATATATGACCATTCACAAGGTCATGGGGACAAAGAGAATAATCCGTCATAGAACTGCGACAAAAACACAAACTCATTCCAAAATCCCTGACTTGTCTTAAAGGCGCAGGCACACATTTTTCTAAATGTTTTGTGGCGCTTTAGAGTGAGTTGTATTAATCTTTGTTTAAAATACACCCACAGTTTACACAACCTTTATATTCGTTGAAAACTTTAAAAGTGGGGGAGTACAGTAATGCTAAATATAAAATACTCACTTCACTCAGTTGAATTGAATCATTATAATAGGCTACCTGTGTTTTTTTCAGAGACCATGCTGTGCTATTTTATTTTACTCTGGTTAAATGTATTTATATTTATTTACCTTATGTCTCCATTTGTATTTTAATTTCATCTTTCATTAAACTTAGCATATTAGCATAGCCCACCTCAATTAAAATACAATGACGTCCACCTCAGACCATAGAAAATTTTGCTGCAAACCCTCCTAAAAATGCAGGCACAGTGAACATTTTATCTAACAGATATGATAAATAGCACACCAGTTCTTTCCTCTGTTATAAACATGGCCGATGTGACTTTTTAAACTCTCCCTTGTAACATGGTTGAAATGAATGAGGAAGGCTGCTAGTCCCAGCATTGAGGATCCTCCAGAGAAGCTCAAAGCCAGGTCAAGGCAGATTTAGAGAAACATGATAATAACAGAACCAGAACCCCTCAGAATGATTGCAAACACCATGCAAGTATAAGAGACATGTGACAAAGAGATGGCTTTGGATGCCAACTGCTTTTTAAACTAGATGTTTATGAGATACATACTAGAAAAGACATTTATCCTTTTAAACTGTTTTTAGAAATGTAGATTTCCTTACATTCAAGTCTATCTAGATGAATGTGCATATTTAGCCCTTGGTGTAACAGGGCCGTATGTTTTAGTTTGTTTAGTCGCGTGGATGGGAAGCCCCATCCACAGCAGTTTAATTAATAAACTCGTGCAGATTGTGGCCGAGGGGTAATAGAATAATTGCCAGCTAGTTAAACCCCTCGGCCACGATATAAAAAGCCTGCAGCTCTCCAGCTCGGGGTGGGTGTATGAGGAGCGAGAGTAGAGAGCGAGGAGCGTGAGAAAACGAGAAAACGAGAAAACGAAATTAAAAGAAAAACGTAAAAGATCAGTGAAGGCTATTGCCCAGCCTGATCGGGTATTTTGTGTTCGAGATTTGTTTTGCATACAAAACTTGTATTTTGCTCTGTGAGCACAGTTTCTTTTTGTTTAAACCTTTGATTTATTTTTGTTATTTGTAAATAAAACGGCGGCCAGCCACGTCTTTATTATTTGAAAACTGCAGTGCCTGGTGTCAGCGTTTAAGTTCCTGCTTCTGCCGTGACGTCACCGCCCAGCCACCCTGTCACACTTGGTGAAATATGTATTGCAGAGACATGCCTATGCTTTATGTAATTGTATAGTTTGCAAGGGTTTGGGATTTTTGTTCAGCATATCATGAAATATGTTGCCACAGCAATTATAATAATGTTACATTACCCTTCCTCTTCACTCTTCCATTCCGGATGTAATTCTTCAGCCAGTCCACACATTCCTGTTGAAAAAGGTCCGCTATGTACTGTTTGAAGACTGGTTCAGCTTCCCATCTCAGTTTAGTGCCGACAGCCTGTGGAACAGCCGCGGTCCAAGTCTGAGTCTTCTCATCATAAACAATGAAATCCTTCCCATCGTAACCATCCTGCCTATACCTCCTTGTGGTCCCGTCGTCATCCAGTTCACAACCGAGCGTCCTTTGGAAAGTGTGAACTCCTGGAGCAAACACATACGCAAAAAACACACACATTGACATTGAATTGGAATGTAACTGTAAGCCCTAGAATATAGAAATTGCAATATCACACCAATGTGTGTTCTCAAATGGTCTAACTGTCACAGGCAAAGAAAATGTAATCAAATAAAAGGCTGCTGCCTCTTGCAATAAGCAGTACTAAAAATAAACACTGCCTAAAAATAAACACTGCCTTACTGTGTTAGTATATACTGTGCTGCTTGTTTTGTATCCAGGCTGAACACACAATAGTTTTGAAACCACTGACTGGCTCTGCATGCCAATGTAACCGATTTTAAAATAACATACAAACAACAAAGCCAGTAAACCAAACAGGTTCTGATACAGCAATACCATCCTGCCCAGTGTCTCTAACAGTGCATTACTAGTATCTGTGTGTGTCTATGTACTTACCTTTCGTGTGGTTAAAAAAATGCATTGTTCTTCCTAAACGCACTTTCATCCATCTGTGTTCTTCAACTGCACGATCCTTATGTCTTTCCCAGTGCTCAGGATTGATATCCTTTTCCATCCCTTCTATTTTGATTATCACCTTCTTCATGTCACTGTTGTAGTACTCAACCTGCTCATTATCCACCATCCCCACCAAAACAAACTCAGGGAATCCATTCCCCTCTGAAGTCCCCGTGAAAATATACCACAGAGAGTGAGTATCTAGAGGTAGAAGAGAAATAGCTAAGTATTAGTGTTTTGGTAAAAACATTATTCTGCATTATAGCATGTACAGCTAAACCACTGAATGTAGTGGCTTCTATTAATCTGGGGCCGTATTCACAAAGCTGACTTAAGTATAAGACCAAAAAATGGACTTAAGTCGCTTTTGCTGACTTTGTTATGAGCGAGTCTTAAGTCCGTTTCACGAAACGATTTTCTAGGGGGTCTTATCTTAGACCAGCGTTTCTGTCTTCCACTCGAGAGAAAGCCATTGCCTGAGGAACAGATTAATAATTTTGAAAATTTTGCTTCTTCACTGGGACTTAAAAAAAATCATTCTGTCATGTAAATATAATGAATATATTTTATTATAGAATTTCATAATTTTCTATTAAAGATATTGTTATAATTATATTTAAAAGTATGATTAAACTCACCTGCTGAATTATTTTACAGTGGTTTGGCTCTCATTGATTACTTAAGTAAATAAATAAATACATTTAAAAAAAATATATATATATATATATATATATATATATATATATATATATATATATATATATACACACAGTACTGTGCAAAAGTTTTAGGCAGGTGTGAAAAAATGCTGTAAAGTAAGAATGCTTTCAAAAATAGACATGTTGATAGATTATATTTATCAATTAACTAAATGCAAAGTGAGTGAACAGAAGAAAAATCTAAATCAAATCCATATTTGGTGTGACAACCCTTTGCCTTCAAAACAGCATCAATTCTTCTAGGTACACTTGCACAAAGTCAGGGATTTTGTAGGCATATAGTCAGGTGTATGATTAAACAATTATACCAAACAGGTGCTAATGATCATCAATTCAATATGTAGGTTGAAACACAATCATTAACTGAGACAGAAACAGCTGTGTAGGAGGAATAAAACTGGGTGAGGAACAGACAAACTCAGCTAACAAGGTGAGGTTGCTGAAGACAGTTTACTGTCAAAAGTCATACACCATGGCAAGACTGAGCACAGCAACAAGACACAAGGTAGTTATACTGCATCAGCAAGGTCTCTCCCAGGCAGAAATTTCAAGGCACACAGGGGTTTCCAGATGTGCTGTCCAAGCTCTTTTGAAGAAGCACAAAGAAACGGGCAACGTTGAGGACCGTAGACGCAGTGGTCGCCAAGGAAACTTACTGCAGCAGGTGAAAGACACATCATGCTTACTTCCTTCGCAATCGGAAGATGTCCAGCAGTGCCATCAGCTCAGAACTGGCAGAACACAGTGGGACCCTGGTACACCCATCTACTGTCCGGAGAAGTCTGGTCAGAGGTGGCCTTCATGGAAGACTTGCGGCCAAAAAGCCATACCTCCGACGTGTCCAATGAGTCCAATGTCCCCCAGATGAGTCCAATTTTCAGCTTTGCCCAACACCTGGTCGTCTAATGGTTAGACGGAGACCTGGAGAGGCCTACAAGCCACAGTGTCTCGCACCCACTGTGAAATGTGGTGGAGGATCGGTGATGATCTGGGGGTGCTTCAGCAAGGCTGGAATCGGGCAGCTTTGTCTTTGTGAAGGACGCATGAATCAAGCCAAGTACAAGGTTGTCCTGGAAGAAAACTTGCTTCCTTCTGCTCTGACAATGTTCCCCAACTCTGAGGATTGGTTTTCCAGCAGGACAATGCTCCATGCCACACAGCCAGGTCAATCAAGGTGTGGATGGAGGACCACCAGATCAAGACCCTGTCATGGCCAGCCCAATCTCCAGACCTGAACCCCACTGAAAACCTCTGGAATGTGATCAAGAGGAAGATGGATGGTCACAAGCCATCAAACAAAGCCGAGCAGCTTGAATTTTTGCGCCAGGAGTGGCATAAAGTCACCCAACATCAATGTGAAAGACTGGTGGAGAGCATGCCAAGACGCATGAAAGCTGTGCTTGAAAATCAGGGTTATTCCACCAAATATTGATTTCTGAACTCTTCCTAAGTTAAAACATTAGTATTGTGTTGTTTAAAATGAATATGAACTTATTTTCTTTGCATTATTCGAGGTCTGACAACACTGCATCTTTTTGTTATTTTGACCAGTTGTCATTTTCTGCAAATAAATGCTCTAAATGACAATATTTTTATTTGGAATTTGGGAGAAATGTTGTCAGTAGTTTATAGAATAAAACAAAAATGTTCATTTTACCCAAACACATACCTATAAATAGTAAAACCAGAGAAACTGATAATTTTGCAGTGGTCTCTTAATTTTTCCAGAGCTGTATATATATATATATATATATATATATATATATATATATATATATATATATATATATATATAAATAAATAAATAAAGTAAATAAATAAATAAATAAATAATAAATGATCACATGTAATTACAGTGAAATTGTATTTATATTGGGATATAAAATCACATGTAATTACAGTGATATTGTATTTAATGGGATATTTGTTTTTAAAGTATATTTTAATAAAATATTTGTTTATCTTTCTATTTGCATTTAGATGTGTAACCCTTTAAGAAAGACTTGGTTTTTAATAAGTGGATGCAAGCATTTTTAGAAACAAACAGGATCTAGTTTACGGTAATGGAGCAGCCAGGCAGAGGGGAAAACAGGTGAAGAAACAGTAGTAGGTCAGACGAATAAAGGGTACACAGGTTGTAGATGTGTTGTTTTTTGTTTTATAGCTGTGGAAAGTTCGAAATACATTTTTGCTGATCTAGTACTTAGAAAAAAACCCGCTATAGATAACAAACACAAAACTACAACGGAGCTGGTGTTGGTTTGTATGTTTCTACCTCTGCTAATGAAGTCTTCATTCCTCTCAAGCCATGCTAATTATAGTTATAATGTTAATGGTATGATCTACATTGCAATAACATATTCAATACTGTAATAAAAAAATAAATAAAAGAAAACTGCAACAAAGCTGGAATTGTATTGCTTCGGTTAGTTGATGGAGATAGATCGGTATGTAAAATATTTGGGTAACGCTTTATATTGCGTGGCATAAATTAATATTAAATAGATATGCAATTGCATATTAAATTTACGTTAAATTATTCCTTGTTACTTTCCATCAACATTTAAGTCAGATCAACTGTATTTTCAATAAGGACATGTAAGTAATGGGAAATTATCAAATTTTCAAGGGTAACAAAACGTAATATAAATGGACATGAGATGCAATTACATTTTCAATCGACATTAACATTAACGTTAACATTTAGCAAGAAACCAGCTATTGCATATTTATTTAATATTAATTTAACATTAATTTAATATGCAATTGCATAGCTATTTAATATTAGTGTAACATTAATTTAACATTTAATTGCATAGCAATTGCATAGCTATTTAATATGAATTAACATTAATTTAATATGCAATTGCATAGCTATTTAATATTAATTAACATTAATTTAATATGCAATTGCATAGCTATTTAATATTCATTTATGCCACGCAATATACAGCGTTACCAATATTTGTTACTGTTTCAATTGAACATCTATTAAAACAGACCTTACTAAAGACCAAAATTCCGCTAAGACTCATTCGTGAATAAGACAAGTCCAAATTGACGACTTATGACTAATCTTAGACTTAAGTCAGCTTTGTGAATACGGCCCCTGGATTATAATGGCTAAGAAAAGGGGGATTAGGGGGTCTTGTTTTCCACAAATTAAGATGCACTTCTCTGTTCCATTCCCTCCTGTAGTATGGCTTGCAATAAGTATTGAAATTGGACCACAATGTCTTTAGAAATGGAGATGGATACATCAAATAAAGTTATGTTCCAAAGAAGGATAAACTGTCCTATATTAACCTGTGTGTCAACCCTAAACCATGATGGGTCCACTAGTTCTGTAAAGTCAATATTGGGGAATTTACTTAAGTAATCTGTCACAGTTACTTGAACAAGAATGTAACTAGTTACAAATACTTACTTCTCAGGCACAGTGTACATTTTATAGAGATATTTTTTTCAGCTTGAAATATTCTTTGAACCACCCTCCTCTGATGCCATTTTCTAGTAACATGCGCGGTTTGACTTGTACTGTTGAAGCATGTTAGTCAGGGGAGGAGCTAGCTTTTCATGCCGGGGCGAGACTCTAGCGGCCCATTGTTAAAATAGTTGTCTTATAATTTACTGGTGTCATGGTTGTATATTGAAGCAGAAGTGCTGAATTACTGTACAGTGCAATGCTGATGTGCAGAAAATAGACTTAAGACCATAACAACGCTAAATTAAAAGTCGATAAACTTTCAAAAACTGTAGAGTCAGTACATAAAAAAGTTGAAAACATAACAGGAGATGCAAATATTTGGCATATAAATGCCCACTAATGATGTACTACAAATCCAGCAGATTGCTTAGGAATACCATTAATGTAAACAGTGAAGAGTTTACTGATGAAAAATACAAGGACAGTGAAAAGAAATTGATTTCAGATAGATAGACTTGAGACTCCTACCCCCTGCTGGGACATTATAATTAATTAAATGCGAGGATCCTTCCACTTGGTATTTAGCTATAAATGAATATCCACACTCACATCAAAGTGATATCATTAACATCCCCACCAAATGGAATATTCCCCCCACATTGCCTGTCATTGAGCTTGCATTTACGTGTTTGCGCGCGTGCTCCCCAAGATGGTGGCGCCCAAAGTCACGAGATGGGTATAACTGCAGGCTCGGAGACCTTGCTTGTGGTGGTCTGTGGTGGCTTAGCTGTGGTGGCCTATGCCCCCGCAGCTTCAAAATAAGTCCTGGGGGGGTATTTTTGTCAATGACCTGCGGTGCACAACTTCAATCCTCAATGGTCTTTTTTTTCTCTTACTGTCTTCATTGAGGATTTAACATTTTAATAAGGGTTACAGCCTTGTAAATCTACCTTGGCTTACGTTAATGAAACATGTTCATATTTATGATCGAATATGGTCATTCCCCGTAGGCAGCATAGGGTTAAAGGTGTAGTGGATTGATCCGGGGAGGGGCTAGTGTAATGCTTCAGGAATATAAAGTACATTTTAAAATACAGTGACTATTATATGTATGGTTATACTTTACAATGAAACGATCACTGTGCATGTCTTGTTTATATCTTTTACACAACCATCCCAAACAAGTAGGCTCCTATATCTTTTTTTTATACTTGCCAAATTTCAAAGAAACATCCCAAACATTAGTTATTATTATTATTATTGAGTATCCTGTCTTTGCACTTCTTCATGTTGTATTTGTTTATAACTCGTATTTTTGCATAAATTACTTATTGCATCCTAACTTGTACTACCCTTTACACTTGTAAGTCACCTTGGATAAGGCGTTGGCTCAATAATAATAATAATAATAACTAATGTTTCATTGTAAAGTATAATTCTGACTTCAGTGACGGTTAAGCACGTGTGATGCATATCTGATTATTTAATTTTTACCCGTTCCAAACCTTGTCCATTTCTCAGGGAACACAAAAAAGTTACAATATCAAAAATAAATATCTGAAAAGACTGTGTTTTAAAATAAGTAGGCTTCCATTTAGACTTGTATTGGTTTTATTGGTACAGTAGGCCTACAATATTTTAAACAGAAAAAATAGTTTAATTCAGAACGATATGATAATGAAAATATCACTTGCCAAAAGAGACAACACGTGGATTGTGGAAACAGTGCCCACTCCAGCCAATCCGGAGCGAGATACCTCACGTGGCTAGAAAGTCCCAGGCTGGCAGCTGTGGGGAAATTCCCGTGCCCAGGGATCCTTAGGACCTTCTAAAAGGGAGGGGTGTGGGCCCCATCCTGACTGCGGGTAACGTCGCTTGGTGGAAAAGCACAGGCTGGGTTCTCCCATTCACTCAAACGCGCTGACCATGCCCCCGATCCGCGGGGCGCCCACTTCCTGGTTGCTCCTGGTCTTGCGGATCCCCAGCCGGCTGCACAACTCCACCATGACTCGGGACTCGAAATTCCGACCCTGGTCAGAATGGAGCTCCAGGGGGACCCCGATCTGGCAGACGAAGCCCTCCAGCAGTGCGTCCACCATGGTCTCCGCTTCCTGGTTGGGCAGGGCATACACCTCAGGCCACTTTGAAAAGAAGTCCATGGCAACCATGATAAAGCGGTTCCCTCTTTCAGAGCGGGGGAAGGGGCCCAGGATGTCGACTCTTATCAGCTCCATGAGCCTGCCAACCAGGAACTGCTGGAGGGGGGCTCACGCCTTATCTGCTGGTCCCTTCTTGGCTGTGCAGTTGTCGCAGCGGCGGCAGTATTCCGCCAAATCATGGAGGCATCACCCCCAGTAAAAGCTCAGCAAAGTTTTGGTGACTCTGAAGTGGCCCGTTCCAGGGGTGCCGTGATGTGCCTTCAACACAGTGTCCTGAAAGTCCCTGGGCACCACCACTTGCCATCGCTGGGAAACCCCAGCCTTTCTGTCCAGCTGGGGTTTCCCAGCTATGCTGCAGGACTCCCTCCCGCATGGCCAAACGGGACCACTGAGCCCAGAGTCCCTTCACAACCGGAGACAGCCGGGCAATGGCTTCCCAGGATGGACGCTGCTGCCGTTCCACCCACTCCAGGACAGGGAGGAGGTTGGGGTCTCGCTCCTGCAGCTGTCGCCAGTTCGGGGGGCTGCTCCGAGGGTTCCGGATCCCCTCCATGCTGCTCCGCTCGCAGCTCCTGCTCTTGGTCCTCCTTCCTCTGGCAGTGGTCACAGCCTTCCTCTGCACACGGCCGCTGGGACAGGGCATCCACATTGGTGTGGTGGATCCCTGCTTGGTGTTGCACGGTGAAATTAAAGGGCTGTAGTTGCTCAATCCTCCGAGCAACCTGGCCCTCCAGCTCCCGGAAGGTCAGTAACCACTAAAAGGCTGCATGGTCAGTGCGGACGTGAAAGGGAAGCCGCACAGGTAGTGGCGGAACTGGTGCACCCCCGCCACCATGGCCAGCAGCTCCTGACGAGTGACGCAGTACCGTGTCTCTGGTTTAGTTAGGCCCCGACTGTAGTAGGCCAGCACCCGCTCCCCCTCCAGTCCCTGTTGGGAGAGGACCACCCCGATCACCAGGTTGCTTGCGTCAGTCTCCAGCAAGAATGGCAACCCGGGATCAGGTGGGGAGAGCACTGGGGTGCAAGACAAGGCCTCCTTTAACTCAATGAAGGCTGCCTGGCAGTCGGGGCTCCCCAGAAACACCTCGCCCCTTCCTCAGGAGATGGTTCAGGGGGGGCTGCCTTGTATGCAAAGTTGTCCACGAATCGACAGTAATACAGGCCAGTCGGGGCTCCCCAGAAACGCCCTCACCTGTTGCTGGTTGGCGGGAGTGGGCCTATCCCGCACGGCGCTGATCTTGTAAGCCTTTGTGAGGATGCCTTGACCCCCAACCCGGGGGCTGAGGAAGGTGACCTCCTTCCTCATGAAGCGACACTTATCTGGGCTGAGCTTCAGTCCTGCTGCCTCCAGGCATTGCAGCACCTGTTGGAGGGATGCAAGGGCTTCTTCGAAGCTGGGGCCATGCACCACCAGGTTGTCCAGGTAGACCAGACAGCGCCGTCGGGGGATACCAGCTTGGGCTCGCTCCATCAACCGCTCAAACGTGTCCAGAGCATTGTAGAGCCCAAACGGCATCACCTGGAACTGCCACAGGCCCTGCCCAGTCAAAAAGGCTGTCTTGGTCCGGGCTTCAGGGGCGAGAGCTACCAGCCAGTAGCCATTTCTTAAGTCCAGAGATGAAAACCATGATGACCCAGTCACCAGGTCCAGGGACTCGTCTATGTGGGGAAGAGGGTACGAATCCTTCAGCGTCACTCTGTTCAACCACTGGTAGTCAACGCAGAACCTCCACTCTCCCTTTTTTTTTAGGCACCATGACTACCGGGGCCATCCAGGGGCTCTCGGAAGGCTCCACTAGTCCCGCCTCCAGCACTCCCCGCAAGAGTTTATCTGCCTCAGGCTTTTGAGCCAGTGGCACCCGGCGGGGTCGCATCTTTATCGGCACTGTGGCCCCGTGTCGATCGTGTGCTGGATAAGGTGGGTTCGGCCGGCCTCCTCAGCCTTCGTGGTGAAACTGTGGCAGCTCCCTCAGTTGGCTCTGTTGCTCTGGGCAAAGCCCCTTGCAATTTTGTCGCCAGACTGTGGTTGCTGCCTCAAGAGCCTTTTCCCCCACACTTTGTGGCTGAGGAGTAACCATCAGCTGCTGTCCCAGCGACCCCGATGGTGTGGTGATGGTGGCGGGTTGGGAAGGGGGAGCAGGTAGTGCCGCTGCTCCAAGTGGGGTGGTAGGCCCACCTCGGGCCCATCGAGCCCGTCCAGTGTGGGGTTTCCTCTTCCTCCGGTTGGGGGATACAAGGGTGGGGTCCAGTTGGCCTTGCTTGGTCACAGGACAATGCACAGACAGGGGCCTGTGTTTCTGAGGAGCCTTCGGAGCTGGCGGTGGTCTCTAAACTGGCCAGGGCAATGACCAGCTCACCGGGGATTCGCAGTACCCCCTCCCGGAGGTCGAGCTGACCACCGATGTGACTGAAGAAATCCAGCCTAAGAATGCATGCATCCTGGACTGGGGCAATCCACACCGGGTGCTTTAGCACTTGACCCCCGATGTGGATGGTCATTGTCCCCTTTCCTCCCATCGGCGACAGCTCCCCGAACGATGTCCCCATCGACTCCGCTGTGGAACGTCCGGCCATACCAGGGTCACGGTCGATCCTGTGTCCACCACTGCCAAGCAGGGCACCCCTTCAACCCAGACATGACAGTGGTCTCCCACCAAGGCTCTCCCAACCACCATCACCGGGACGTCCACTTTTTCTGCAGCAGGGTTTGGTGACGGGGTTCACTTTCCCGCTCTTAAGCGGACCTCTTGTCGTTTTCCAGCATCGGCCAATTACTCGGGGCTTCCCCAGGATGACGCTTCTCTGGGCACTGTGCTTGTTCGACAATGACCGGGCTGTCCGCAACCCCAACACCGGAGAGGTTGCTGCCGGCTGGCTTCCGGGTCATGGGCCGCGACCGCCCTGATAAGAGCAATGACCTCTGGAAGCCATGCCAATGATGCCACACTGGGGTGGGCTCACCCGGTTCGATCTGCACCTCCCGGACAAGGGGATGGCTGCTTCCCGCAGGGCCCTGATGGTCAGATGCCCAAACCGTCTCCCTCTCGTGGGCCATCTCTAGGCTCTGGGGGTGGAGCAGTCGCACTTGACTCCACAGCTGTCCAGGCCCCAGGGCCTCCACGATTTGGTCCCGAGCAAGGTCCTCCTTCACCGAGGATGGTATGTGCACGAACACCCGGTGAGTCAGACCCTCAATCGCCGCGGCCAGTTCGCAGAGGCGTTCCGCTGTTGGCTGCAGCCGAACCGACGCCCGAGAGCTCCACTCAAGGTTTCAAAATCCGACTGCTGCTCTGGGGCTAGGGTCAGCAGGCAGGGTAGGCAGGGTAGCCAGGCTGGCAGAATGTCCAAAATCTTCAGGGTACAGACTCCAAAAACCATGACATTTGAAGGGGGGGGGGTATTTAACCTAACCACGCAACTTTACATTTACAATTAGCACGTATGTTTAATTCACTTTGAATATGATGATAGAATCGATTAGGTGTGCAAGAAAAATAACAAACTTTAACACTCTGAAGTTTAATGTCTAGAGATGAACCCTGTTACGATTATACAACATAGTTCTTTTAAAACAACACCATTGGCTGTTCCCCGTTAGAACGTACTATACTATTTATAAAGGTATGCTTTGTTTCAATATACACACACATTACTATGCATGCTAAACATTTATCTGTTATATATATATATATATATATCAGCAGGAAATGTAAACATAATATTAAACAAAATGTTTTTAACATTATTTATAACTTTCAAATTGATGGGAGTGGTAGGCCAACAAACGGGAGTCTAGCCCAGACTCCCTTAATGCGTTGAAAACAACTATGTGTTTCAACAGAAAGGTTTGCGGCTTCCCTTCATGTTTAACCTTTGTATGATTAGCAAGCTCGTCCCGTCTCGTGTATTTTTTTGCAGTAATCACACTTCACCCTCTGATAACTTGGAGATGACATTTTAATTATGCAAATGACATTTACCAAAATAAAACCACAGACCCTCACAACTTCCGATACTTTATTCGGCAATTAAGTTCACCATCTATTTGCTTAAAAGTTAAAATAAAATTTAAAAAAATAAAATAAAAAAATGACACATTTCTAAAATTAAAAATGTCACGGCTATGGAGATAAACACCGCTCCGGGTGTATCAACAAGCACTGGTCTGTGTGCTAGTGGTTACACAGCAGTCACCAGTTTGGAAACTCGTTTTTAGGGTAAATCTAGATGCTCAACCCGGTTATTCGGTATTGCTCATTAAAATCTTTAGGATATTTGTAAAAAGCACAAAAGTTTAAAGTCCAACACTGGTATTCTACAATATTCCGGCAGTTACTGAGAATCAGCAGAAATGTATTTATTTATTTATTTTTTATCGGACAACACTAAGTAGTAAAAGACAATTAAATATTACAGTTGTGAACCAACCCTCGAAATCAGAGATATGTACCTCTGTTATTTTTACAGTGTAATTAAACGATTTAGCATCATATTACTGATGTGTTCTATGTGTCTGCAGTGAAGTTACTGAAGAAATGGTAAACATGTAACACTTACCGGCAATAGCAGGTGTATTCAAGAGAAGCAATGTTAGTAGAGCAGCCAATATCTGATATTGCATTAGCAGTGATACAGCCATCTCTGCTCCTCACAAACCAATCCAGTAATACAACGAATCCAGGTACTTGCAGGAAAGCGACTACTTCTATAACTCTGTAAAACGGTATTTTGTGATATATTGTAAGAAATCTCACGCAGTTACTAAACTGAAATCACTCCTTTAATGAACCTCTGTTAGTGGAACATAACGTGATTGGCTACATAAACAGATCTCAGCCAATAGGGAGCGCATCGTCATCTGTCGTGAGCAGAATTCAGCTTCACAGGTTTGTACAACTAAAGTGAAAGTATTCTGAAAACAACAAACCCTCTTCCGATAAGCTCTCAAGTTTTAATATCACATGACTAACTTGTCACTACACTATAATGGAAAGATTATCAGAAGCGGCAAAATAAGTACTAGGACGCTGTATATGTTGGCTGCAGAATATTCAAAACGGACACATTGGCTTGCGCATTGACCCCAGAGTTTAACCCTATATTGCTGAATGCTGCTTTGTTTATATTTGATTGTAATCGTACATGCCAAACCCGGCTCTTCTGGAGTCAGAAACCGCATTACTGTGAATAAATACATAAACAGCGTGTTACCTGAAAACAGCATTAGTCAATATAGGCTTTAAAATAGTACAGAATGCTACTAGGTTACATGGAACTCAACACAGCCCTATAGAGAGTATTATTGCAGTCAATAAACTCTGTAGAAAATGTCTTATGGGTTGAAACATTCAGGGTGGATTGCATTGCATGGAGGGCTTTGTTGTTTTATAAGGCAGGGGAGTGAACTTCACAAGGTAGGGGAAGCACTAAACTCAAGCCAGGAAGTGAGAAAATGGGTTAAATGAACTTGAAAAAAAAATGATAGCAATGTGTCTAAGCATAAATAACAGAATATAAATGGGTTAATTGTATTTTCTGAAGATGAATACTACACAGGGTTTCAAACAGCATTACAGCACTTTATACTTTGAAAAATAAGCATGGATTAAAGTTTGTTAAGACAATGAAAACTATCAACACGTTTGTTTTAAAGGTATATTATAAAGTGAATTATAGTAATGTACAGAAGTAAAAAAAAATCCAACAACTAAAAACTACATTCGAATCCCTTTCAGAAGATGAACAAAATTCCCAGTACAAGTAGCATACATGAACAAGAAAATAGAAAGCTCATTACAAAAATATGCTCAATATATTTGTAGTCATTTCAATAAAATGCATTGATAATATACAATGACAAATATTAGGCAGTGCTAAACTGCATTTAAAGCACTCGGATGTTGTAAAAATGTTGCAAAAATGACAAACTTCTCATGAGAATGAGATACAGCATGTCACATTAAACTAAAGACATTTTTTTAGGGGAAAACTACATACAAAATAAGAACTATGAATGTGTTTTGAAGTAATTACTAACATGAAAGGAGAGAAACATACAGCAAGCTCTAACTAGGGCTGAATTAAATCAAATTCATGGCACCACCATTGGTGTACTTCACAATGGCTCTGGCGCTGCCATATGTTTGATTGAATCCAGGTCCTGGTGCGTTGTCTGTTGCTTTTGTCCCCTCACTGCAGTACCAGTATCCATGGTCCAGTGATGTGTACAGTAATGTGTACAATGCAGCACGATGCTTTATTTTGTATTACCAGTACCCAATAGGCTAAAGTAAAAAGAAAGTACACTAGAGGTATTCTTTCATCAAAACACAGGAATTATTGTGCAGAGCAAATTATTATTTATTTTTATTTTATTTTTCTTAGGCTGTGACTAAAAAGCTCCTTTCTACAGTTTAGTTAACGGCTCAAAATACTGTTTTTTATGTTTGTAAACACACTTTTGTGGCTTTAAAGTAACCTTCAAAATATCTATCTAGTATAACTGGTGTAATTTAGCATTGTAGGACGAATTAACAAGTAAATACATTTACAATACCCACTCAAGAGTAACTAGCTGATCTGTGTAATGGTATTAATTATAAGCACTCCTTATTATTAATAACTTTCAACCAAGCACAAGATCCGGAAAATGAAACAGAGTTGAACAATAACACCACAACACGGTTATACAGGCAATACATTGTATCAAAGTGAGTTCAGTAATATGGTATACAAAAGTAAGAAAGTCCATTTGTGTCAAAATAATCTCTATATTCAGTTTAGCAATGGGTAATATTCAGGTAATACAGCTTCAATGTGACATGTTAGTTATAAGTAAAAGCGAGCATTCATCAACATTTTATATTTGTCTTTCTATAATAATAGCAAGGATCTTACATCAATAATCAAATAATGAATAAAACATGTAAACAGAATAACTCTTTGAATATATATATATATATATATATATACACACACACACACATTACTCTGCATGATAAACCATTATCTGTTGTATTAAAAAAAACATTATCAGCAGGAAATGTAAATATAATATCAAACAAAATATTAGTAACATTATTTTTAACTTTCAAATGGAGGGGAGGAGTAGGCCTACAAACGAGAATCAACAGCTTCTAAAACCAGGGTTGTGTTGGACCTTAAGTACGAAGAGGCCGTGTAACAACTTGTAACAATTCAAGTAACAACAGTACAGTAAATACAGACATCAGTGCTCAAATCCAGTAAGCAGTTGTGCTTGTGTTTACTGTGAGTGACTCCCAGACAGCAATCCTGCCTGCTCAGCTGTGTCGTGTTTTCACTTCCTCTGCATTCAGCATCACAGCAACTCCTGAAACAACACAGATATGGATGAACAGATTCAAAACCTTGCAGAGTGATTGTATTGAATGCATGACAGAGGAATGAAGAAGGATCTGTACCTTAGGAGCTGTTGGATGAGTTGGATGACACCTCACTCTGATCCTTTCCTATAAAGAGAAAATAGAATCAGACATCAGGCAGGGAAGGACCTTTAATAGATTTAAACATAGTAAAGACAACACAGAACAAATGCAGCTCAGAGTACACTGGGCTTACTAATCAATTCCAGTAAAGCATATATAATATGTATAACTATGACGTTGTAGATCTCACATTATCCTATGAAAGAGGCACACTAATGTTTGTTTATTAAAAAAGAACCACACATTCTAAGGGCTAGTTTACCAGACCATAATTGGCACTAATCGTGGACTGCCTTGACTTAAGTATGGGAAACCATCAAGTTTGCCATTTATATTCTTCAAAACTCCCAGCAGCTTTGCGCATCGGCTCACCTTTGAGTACCAATCACTACATTTCCATGACTGGCGTCTCTTCAATGTTGACTACACTCTGTCACGCAGCCTCTCAAAGCTGACCAGCATTGAACTATCTGCATGGATCAAGTTTACTACACTAACAGCTTCAAATAAATGACCATCAAGAAAATCTAATTCACCTTTACCATAATGCATGCATTTTACACATAGAAAAATGTGAGCCCTACGAAATGAGGCAAAACATATTGGGTAAGATTTAGTGCAAGTGTTCTGCTTGCACCATGTACTAACATTGCTCCAGTTAACTGCTCAAAATTACACCTAAAGATCAGCCTTCTTGATCAGCAATCTAATTTATACTGTACATCATTTCTGATTTTTGTTGTTGTTTAATCCTAGATGAATGTTATATTCAAGCAAACATAGCTGTGGGAATAATCTCAAGGAGTTGTGTGTTGTCTGAAAGCCATACTTGTCAAAAAAAGGGTTATTTAACCTTCCGGATATCCTATTTAAAACAGTGCAGTTAACACATCTCTATAGTACTCACTGTGAGCTGGTTTGTAGTCAGGCTGTTTGGCACCTGGAAGTGAACAGCAAGACACAGGATTCAAGTTCAATTCTGTCTCATTTTTAATACTCGACTGCACTACAACCTCTGTGGATTGAATGTTATTTTTTAATTTAGGATCTTTTTGCTTTTAGCACCCTGTATGTCACCTTTTTTCAAAGTCCTTTTCAAGAAAATGCCACACACACTATCTTTGAGACTAAAGAGTTATTTGGATCCAGTACTTTATTAACTGACCCAGTGAAGGGTGTTCAAAGAGCCAGTTTAAACTGACACACCTGAGCTTGTTACCTATACACTGGGCTAATCACGCTCGTATTAAAACCTGGAATGAGTGAAACTGCTATGCAATAGGAGTCTTATTTCCATCCCTAGACATGATAAGAGCTTAAGGGTCCACATTTTGAACAAGGCCTAAAAAACTGTTTTATATATTAGATCCTGAAATTCCAGTGTAATAATCTGTCAATGTGTTCTTTCTATGTAAATTACAGAAATAAAGGACAAGGGAAGGCTTGCCCCTCTCAAACTCACCTGCTTGTCTCTTCTTCCAGGTGACAAGTCCAGCGATCACTGCAATCAGACCCAGCACACCCACGACAACTCCAGCAATGAGCCCCAGGTGCAGTCCAGTCTCTGGCACTGTAAACACAAAGCAGGCATTTAAAGGGTTACTTTACATCGTCTTCATGTTAGTAAAATTTCATTTCTTAGCTGCCTGTCCAGCCTTCAGCAGTATTTTCAGAATGCACAATGTTTTGCTGAAAGAATTAGTAAGCATGGCAACTAATGATCTAAGTAGAAATCAACCATCAAGAATGATACAAAACACACATAACAGAGACTATCTGTTTAATCTAAAGCAATTGGGAGCTGTCTCTTACCCCACTCCTTCTCTATCTTCTCCCCCAGGCTGGCGTGGTCCACCTGGCAGGTGTATCTGTGTCTCTCCTGCTCCTCAGGGCTCACTGTCAGGGTCTTTCTAACCTGGTAAGTCCCGTCCATGTTGGGCAGCACCTCCCCACTCCGCACCCCCTCCTCCAGGGGACCCTGCCCGTCTCTCAGCCAGGTCACCTCGACCTCTCGAGGGTAGAACCCTGTCACGTGACAGGTGACCTCTGACCCTGCAGGTTGAACAGCTTTCTTCTGAAAGAGCCTCACTTCAGGAGGAACTGCAGAGGAATTTAAGAAAAAGTTACAGATTTGATGGGTGACTATCATCAGGAACAATATATAGATGCGTCCAGCTAAAACAAATCAATATTGATATTTGAACTGGAGTTTATCAAAAGAAAAGATGTATTCTGTGAAGAGGGAATGGCAGTCAAAGCACAATGTAAAGCCCCTGGAGCCAGGAGAGCTCAGGCAGGGGAAAAGGTCAACTGAGAAATGGGAACTAAAAGCAAGGAGCCAGTCCTACAGGATTACATTGCAGCAACAGATTGCAGGTTCATTTAAATGAGAGAAAAACCTGGGGCTTTACTATTAGTGCATTAGTATTAGTATGCCATACAAATCATGCTTGTTGAATCACGGCTGAAAACACAAAGTTGTAATCATAGTCTGAGACCTTGATATGATCACCTTTCCTTATTCAACGGAGTGCAGTGCTTTTCAATGGAGAAACACAATTGTATAGGGTCACAAGATTTACAGTATAATGAGCCCGGTCTCAATGGCACCAAAAGGGTTTTTCTGCTGTCACAATGTGGACTGCCTTCGTTATCATCAACTGTGGTTTACATGCTGGAGCAGTTGTTACGCACTGTTTTCAAAATTCAGATTTAATTATTTTGTCACACACTTCTTTTTCTTTTTTAATGAAGTGTGTGATAAACAAAAATACAACCATTCACAACGTCATGGGGGCAACGAGAATAATCCTTCAGTCCTTTGTGCTGATCAACTGTTACCTTTAGATGGTTTCTATTTCAATGCATAAAAAAATATACCTGTACCGTGTTGCCAAATACTGAATTTTTCCTTTCTTTCATGGAAGTCTTTCACACTCATAAACATGAATAAACATCTCGAAATGTAACTGCAGAGAAATAAACCATTTATAAACTTTACATTGCTGTAATGTCTAACCTTTTTATTCCTTGAAAACTTTAAGTCTGATTTGCTGGTCCCACCAGACGAAGTTATCTACACTACAGCTCCAGTGTGTGTTTTATCTAATTTTAATATTTAATCTCAAAGAAATCAAGATTCGACTTGTCAATTTACTCAAACATTTACATGTGTGTAAAGTTTCCATCAGCATGGAAACGCCCATCTCAATTAAAATACAATGACTTCCATCTCAGGCATCAGAAAATTTTGCTGCAAACCCTCCTAAAAATGCAGGCACATTGAACATTATATCTAACAGATATGATAAATAGCATACCAGTTCTTTTCTCTGTTATAAACATGGCCGATGTGACTTTTTAAACTCTCCCTTGTAACATGGTTTGAATGAATGAGGAAGGCTGCTAGTCTCAGCATTGAGGATCCTCCAGAGAAGCTCAAAGCCAGGTCAAGGCAGATTTAGAGAAACATGATAATAACAGAACCAGAACCCCTCAGAATGATTGCAAACACCATGCAAGTATAAGAGACATGTGACAAAGAGATGGCTTTGGATGCCAACTGTTTTTTAAACTTGACGTTTATGAAATACATACTAGAAAAGACATATCTCCTTTTAAACTGTTCAAGTCTAACATCTAGATGAATGTGCATATTTCTCTCTTGGTGAAATATGTGTATTGCAGAGACATGCCTATGTTTTATGTAATTGTACAGTTTGCAAGGGTTTGGGGATTTTGTTCAGCATATCATGAAATATTTTGCCACAGCAATTATAATAATGTTACTTTACCCTTCCTCTTCACTCTTCCGTACTGAATGTAATTCTTCAGCCAGTCCACACATTCCTGTTCAAAAAGATGGTTTATGTAATGTTTGAATGCTGTGTCAGCTTCCCATTTCAGTTTATAGTACACAGCCTGTGGAACAGCCGCGGTCCAAGTCTGTGTCTTCTCATCATAAACAATGAAATCCTTCCCATCGTAACCATCCTGCCAATATCTCTGTGTGGTCCCGTCATCATCCAGTTCACAACCGAGTGTCCTTTGGAAAGTGTGAACTCCTGGAGCAAACACATACATAAAAAACACACACATTGACATTGAATTGGAATGTACCTGTAACCTCCTAAACATAAAAAATACAATATCACACTGTAGCAGGGTGGCAGTAAGCCCTGCTGCTTTCAATGTATTTGTTTATTTTTAGAACGGGGTTTCCCCCTCCGCCCCTGTGCAGATTATTATTTTGTATTAGTTTTGTATTATCGTTGTGTAAATGAGGTTTCCCCTCAGCCCTGTGCAGATTATTATTTTGTATTAGTTTTGTATTATCGTTGTGTAAATGAGGTTTCCCCCTCCGCCCCTGTGCAGATTATTATTTTGTATTAGTTTTGTATTATCGTTGTGTAAATGAGGTTTCCCCCTCCGCCCCTGTGCAGATTATTATTTTGTATTAGTTTTGTATTATCGTTGTGTAAATGAGGTTTCCCCCTCCGCCCCTGTGCAGATTATTATTTTGTATTTGTTTTGTATTATCGTTGTGTAAATGACGGCGAGCCCCGTGTGTTTATTATTGTTTTTATTTAAAACGTGTTCTGAAATTAAAAACCTTGTCCAGATTGTGACCGAGGGGTAATAGAATAATTGCCAGCTAGTTAAACCCCTCAGCCACGATATATAAACCTGCAGCTCTCTGCACTCGGGAGGGGGGTACGAGAGGAGCGCAGAGAGTGGAGAGAGAGACAGAGAGAGAGAGAAAGAGAGACAGAGAGAGAGAGAAAGCGAAAGTAAAGCAAACTAAAACGAAACTAATATACAGGAACAGTGACAGCCTGACCTGTATAGTTTATTTATTACTTTTGTGTTCGTGATTATTTTTGTTTACCCTTTTATTCTGCTCTGTGAGCACAGTGTTTTTGTTTGAATATTTTATTTATTTTTCTTAATAAAACGGTGTGCCGTGTCTTTATTATTTGGAAACTGCAGACTTGGTGTCAGTGTTTTTAAGTTCCTGCTTCTGCCGTGATGTCACCGCCCAGCCACCCTGTCACACACATCAGTGTGTTTTCACAAATGGTCTAACTGTATAATATGGGCTAGACTAGCCTCTTAACTTTGTAAGAAGATATATGTATTAATGATATTAGGAGAAAGCAAACATGTCTTTTGTTATTGTGGTTTATTACCTACATTAGCAGTACCTTTGCATGTTAACTGCTAATATTATATAGGTGATGTTGGACCTACAGCGTCTGTCTGCAGATAGAAGTACAAACCCCATGTGCCAGGTGAGTTCTTCAATAACGACCTCTCCACAACACTGCCTCGCTGTGTTAGTGTATCACAACACTGCCTCGCTGTGTCAGTATATCACAGCACTGCCTCGCTGTGTTAGTATATCACAACACTGCCTCGCTGTGTTAGTATATTACAACACTGCCTCGCTGTGTCAGTATATCACAACACTGCCTCGCTGTGTTAGTATATCACAACACTGCCTCGCTGTGTTAGTATATCACAACACTGCCTCGCTGTGTCAGTATATCACAACACTGCCTCGCTGTGTTAGTATATCACAACACTGCCTCGCTGTGTCAGTATATCACAACACTGCCTCGCTGTGTTAGTATATCACAACACTGCCTCGCTGTGTTAGTATATCACAACACTGCCTCGCTGTGTTAGTGTATCACAACACTGCCTCGCTGTGTTAGTATATCACAACACTGCCTCGCTGTGTTAGTGTATCACAACACTGCCTCGCTGTGTTAGTATATCACAACACTGCCTCGCTGTGTTAGTGTATCACAACACTGCCTCGCTGTGTTAGTATATCACAACACTGCCTCGCTGTGTTAGTATATCACAACACTGCCTCGCTGTGTTAGTATATCACAACACTGCCTCGCTGTGTTAGTATATCACAACACTGCCTCGCTGTGTTAGTATATCACAACACTGCCTCGCTGTGTTAGTATATCACAACACTGCCTCGCTGTGTTAGTATATCACAACACTGCCTCGCTGTGTTAGTATATCACAACACTGCCTCGCTGTGTTAGTATATCACAACACTGCCTCGCTGTGTTAGTATATCACAACACTGCCTCGCTGTGTTAGTATATCACAACACTGCCTCGCTGTGTTAGTATATCACAACACTGCCTCGCTGTGTTAGTATATCACAACACTGCCTCGCTGTGTTAGTATATCACAACACTGCCTCGCTGTGTTAGTATATCACAACACTGCCTCGCTGTGTTAGTATATCACAACACTGCCTCGCTGTGTTAGTATATCACAACACTGCCTCGCTGTGTTAGTATATCACAACACTGCCTCGCTGTGTTAGTATATCACAACACTGCCTCGCTGTGTTAGTATATCACAACACTGCCTCGCTGTGTTAGTATATCACAACACTGCCTCGCTGTGTTAGTATATCACAACACTGCCTCGCTGTGTTAGTATATCACAACACTGCCTCGCTGTGTTAGTATATCACAACACTGCCTCGCTGTGTTAGTATATCACAACACTGCCTCGCTGTGTTAGTATATCACAACACTGCCTCGCTGTGTTAGTATATCACAACACTGCCTCGCTGTGTTAGTATATCACAACACTGCCTCGCTGTGTTAGTATATCACAACACTGCCTCGCTGTGTTAGTATATCACAACACTGCCTCGCTGTGTTAGTATATCACAACACTGCCTCGCTGTGTTAGTATATCACAACACTGCCTCGCTGTGTTAGTATATCACAACACTGCCTCGCTGTGTTAGTATATCACAACACTGCCTCGCTGTGTTAGTATATCACAACACTGCCTCGCTGTGTTAGTATATCACAACACTGCCTCGCTGTGTTAGTATATCACAACACTGCCTCGCTGTGTTAGTATATCACAACACTGCCTCGCTGTGTTAGTATATCACAACACTGCCTCGCTGTGTTAGTATATCACAACACTGCCTCGCTGTGTTAGTATATCACAACACTGCCTCGCTGTGTTAGTATATCACAACACTGCCTCGCTGTGTTAGTATATCACAACACCGCCTCGCTGTGTTAGTATATCACAACACTGCCTCGCTGCGTTAGTATATCACAACACCGCCTCGCTGTGTTAGTATATCACAACACCGCCTCGCTGTGTTAGTATATCACAACACTGCCTCGCTGTGTTAGTATATCACCACACTGCCTCGCTGTGTTAGTATATCACAACACCGCCTCGCTGTGTTAGTATATCACCACACTGCCTCGCTGTGTTAGTATATCACAACACTGCCTCGCTGTGTTAGTATATCACAACACTGCCTCACTGTGTCAGTATATCACCACACTGCCTCGCTGTGTTAGTATATCACCACACTGCTTCGCTGTGTTAGTGTATTACAACACCGCCTCGCTGTGTTAGTGTATCACAACACTGCCTCGCTGTGTTAGTATATCACAACACCGCCTCGCTGTGTCAGTGTATCACAACACTGCCTCGCTGTGTCAGTGTGTCACAACACTGCCTCGCTGTGTTAGTATGTCACAACACTGCCTCGCTGTGTTAGTATATCACAACACTGCCTCGCTGTGTTAGTATATCACAACACTGCCTCCCTGTGTTAGTATGTCACAACACTGCCTCGCTGTGTTAGTATGTCACAACACCGCCCGCTGTGTTAGTATATCACAACACTGCCTCGCTGTGTCAGTGTGTCACAACACTGCCTCGCTGTGTTAGTATATCACAACACTGCCTTGCTGTGTTAGTATATCACAACACTGCCTCGCTGTGTTAGTATATCACAACACTGCCTCGCTGTGTCAGTGTGTCACAACACTGCCTCGCTGTGTTAGTGTATCACAACACTGCCTCGCTGTGTCAGTATGTCACAACACTGCCTCGCTGTGTTAGTATATCACATCACTGCCTCGCTGTGTTAGTATGTCACAACACTGCCTCACTGTGTTAGTATATCACAACACTGCCTCGCTGTGTTAGTGTATCACAACACCGCCTCGCTGTGTTAGTATATCACAACACTGCCTCGCTGTGTTAGTATATACTGTGCTGCTTGTTTTGTGTCCAGGCTGAAAACACAATAGTTTTGAAACCACTGACTGGCTCTGCATGCCAATGTAGCCGATTTTAAAATGACACACAAACAACAAAGCCGGTAAACCAAACAGGTTCTGCTACAGCAATCCCATCCTGTCCAGTGTTTCTAACAGTGCATTACTAGTATCTGTGTGCCTCTATGTACTTACCTCTGGTATGGTTAAAACGAAGCAATGCTCTTTTTAATTCCACTTCCATCCATATCTTCTCCTCAAATGCACGAGCATTATGTCTGTCCCAGTGCTCAGGATTGATAGCCTTTTCCATCCCTTCTATTCTGATTATCACCTTCTTCATGTCACTGTTGTAGTACTCAGCCTGTTCATTATCCACCATCCCTTCAAAACAAACTCAGGAAATCCATTCCCTCTGAAATCCCAGTGAAAATATACCTCATAGAGTGAGTATCTAGAGGAAGAAGAGAAACAGCATAACTATTAGTGTTCTGGTATACACAATATGCTGTGTTTACCAAGTAATTTATTTAAAATTAATATCTTTAGCAAAAGGTGACGCATTCAGTAAGATTTGCTTGTGTGATTGTCAGGCAAATCAGTGCATTTTTGGCAGTGACACGATAAAATACTAATACTTGTGATTGGTTTTATATTTTAGGGAAACCCCGATACAGTCCATATATGGAAAGTATTCATCACATGATTTGAATTACCGTATGATATGATTCAGAAGGATTCCCTAAAATAGGGAGCAGTTCATGATTTCAAAAGTACAGTTTAATAACACAATACACATTCAAACAACTCACACACTAGGTAATTAAGTTTCTACCACTTTATCTGTAGTCTAACATAAAATGAAATGAATAATTGAGTTTCTTATTTGCTCCACGTCTGCCAACTTGTTTTATCATCAGAGCATGCGCATTAAACAATTTGACGTCACTGGAATGGCGCGAAGGGGCGCTAGGACCAGAAATACGCTCGTTACGGTTTTCCATGAAAATGTCGAATAAAATGTCGCTGCGAGTAAAAAATACAACCACCTCTAGCGAGCGAGCTTGTCATGCGAGTAAAACTTCTTAAAAGTCGACTTAAACCGTTTTCCAAAGTGTTTATCGCATATATTTTCTTATTCGCAAACGTTTTACCGAGCTTAAAAGTTGGATGGAAAATGGCTTGCTCGTAATCACACTTCACGCTCTGATAACTTGGTTACATTTTAATTATACTAAAATAAAAACACTGACCCTCACAACTGCCGATACTTTATTCCTCAATTAAGTTCACGCTGTGTTTGTTTAAAACTTTTAAAAACGAGACATGAAAAAAAATCATGGCTATAAAAGTCTGTGTGCTAGTGGTTATACAGCAGTCACCAGTTTGGAAACGCATTTTTAGGATAAAATCTGCTCAACCCGGTTATTCGGCATTGCTCATTAAAATCTTTAGGATATTAAAGAGCTTGCAAGTTGAACGTCCTACATTGTAAAAATTGTGAACATGTAACACTTACCTGCAGACGTATTCAAGTAGCAATAACAGTAGTACAGCCAATATCTGACATTGCATTAGCACGTGATACAGCCATCTCTGCTCCTCAGAAACCAATCCAGTAATATAACGAATCCATACGCTTGCAGGAAAACATCTAGTTCTGTAACTCTGTGAGATGGTATTTTGTGATGTATTGTTGAATTCTCACGCACTGACTTGCAACATTTACCAAACTAAAACTGAAAACACTCCTAATGAACCTCTTGCAGTGGAGAATAACGTGATTGGCTACAGAAACAGGTCTCAGCCAATAGGGAGTGCAGGGTCATTAGTCGATGAGCAGAATTCAGTTTCACAGGTTTGTAAAAGTGAAAGTACTTTGTATTCTGAAAACAACAAACCCGGTCGTAATTTCCTATAAGAGAAAACAGATAAGCTCTCAAGTTGTAATATCACATGACTAACATGTGACTACATTAATGGTATCATTAATCAGAAGGGGCAGAATAAGTACTAGGACGTTGAATGTTTTGGCTGCAGAATATTCAAAACAGACACGATGGCTACCGCATTTCACCCTATGGTTTTAACCCTATATTGCCGAATGTTACTTTGTTTTATGATGATCTTACATGCCCAACCCGGCTCTTCTGGAGTCAGAAACCACATCACTGTAAATATACATAATTAACGTGTCTACTGAAAACAGCGTTTGTCAATATAGGCTTTAAAACTATCTAGTTCTTATTATGGGAAAACAATTTGGTTTTAAGAGTTTCAAAGAACATAAGAAAGGTTTCTGGACGGGAAAAGGCCATTTGGACCATCAGGGCTCGTCCCTTGTTAGCACACCATTAAGCCCCTACTGGGGAATCTAATTTTTAAAGCAAAGTTTATCAAGTGATTGTATGATTTTAAAATATATATGCTAGTAGGTTAAGCTGAACCATCGCAGAATTATTTAGACCAACCACCTCCCATACTGTTTCCACTATATAGACGAATTTTTCAAAATCTTCAAAATGTATTTTTAGTCATTTCTATAATTGCACTGATAATATATAATGGCAAATATTAGGCAAAAGTTAAAATGTATTTAAAGCACTCAGATATTGTAAAAATATGAAAAGCTTGGGGCAGCAGTGTGGAGTAGTGGTTAGGGCTCTGGACTCTTGACTGGAGGGTCGTGGGTTCAATCCCAGGTGGGGACACTGCTGCTGTACCCTTGAGCAAGGTACTTTACCTAGATTGCTCCAGTAAAACCCAACTGTATAAATGGGTAATTGTATATAAAAATAATGTGTAAAAAATAATGTAATTGCATGTAAAAATAATGTGATATCTTGTAACAATTGTAAGTAAGCCCTGGATAAGGCGTCTGCTAGAAATAAATAAATATAATACTTCTCTTTACATATAAATGAGAAACAACAAGTCACATTAAAACAAAAGACATTTTTTAGGGAAAACTACATACAAAATAAGAACTATGAATGTGTTTTGAAGTAATTACCAACATGAAAGGAGAGAAACATACAGCAAGCTCTAACTAGGGCTGAATTAAATCAAATTCATGGGACCACCATTGCTGTACTTCACAGTGGCTCTGGCTGCCATATGTTTGATTGAATCCAGGCCCTGGTGCGTTGTCTGTTGCTTTTGTCCCCTCACTGCAGTACCAGTATCCATGGTCCAGTGATGTGTACAGTAATGTGTACAATGCAGCACGATGCTTTATTTTGTATTACCAGTAGCCGATAGGCTAAAGTAAAAGAAAGTACACTAGAGGTATTCTTTCATCAAAACACAGGAATTAGTGTGCAGAGCAAATTATTATTTATTTTTATTTTATTTTTCTTAGGCTGTGACTAAAAGCTCCTTTCTACAGTTTAGATAACGGCTCAGAATACTGTTGTTTATATTTGTAAACACACTTTTGTGGCTTTAAAGTAACCTTCAAAATATCTGTCTAGTAAAATTGGTGTAATTTAGCATTGTAGGACGAATTAACAAGTAAATACATTTACAATACCAACTCAAGAATAACTAGCTGATCTTTGTAATGGTATTAATTATAAGCACTCCTTATTATTAATAACTTTCAAGCAAGCGCAAGATCCGGAAAATGAAACAGAGTCGAACAATAACACCACAACACGGTTATACAGGCAATACATTGTATCAAAGTGAGTTCAGTAATATGGTATACAAAAGTAAGAAAGTCCATTTGTGTCAAAATAATCTCTATATTCAGTTTAGCAATGGGTAATATTCAGGTAATACAGCTTCAATGTGACATGTCAATTATAAGAAAAACGAGCATTGATCAACATTTTATATTTGTCTTTCTATAATAATAGCAAGGATCTTACATCAATAATCCAATAATGAATAAAACATGTAAACAGAATAACTGTTTGAACTGTTTGTTTCAAATTGAGGGAGGGGTAGGCGTACCAACTGGAGTCTAGCACAAACTCCTTAATGCGTTGAAAACAACGATGTGTTTCAACAGAAAAGCTTGCGGCTTCCCTTCATGTTTAACCCTTTGTATGATTAGCAAGCTCGTCCCGTCTCGTGTATTTTTTTGCAGTAATCACACTTCACCCTCTGATAACTTGGAGATGACATTTTAATTATGCAAATGACATTTACCAAAATAAAAACACAGACCCTCACAACTTCCGATGCCTTATTCTGCAATTAAGTTCACCATCTATTTGCTTAAAAGTTAAAATAAAAAAAAAATAAAAAATTAAAATAAAAAATGACACATTTCTAAAATTAAAAATGTCATTGCTATGGAGATAAACACCGCTCCGGGTGTATCAACAAGCACTGGTCTGTGTGCTAGTGGTTACACAGCAGTCACCAGTTTGGAAACTCGTTTTTAGGGTAAATCTAGATGCTCAACCCGGTTATTCGGTATTGCTCATTAAAATCCTTAGGATATTTGTAAAAAGCACAAAAGTTAAAAGTCCAACACTGGTATTCTACAATATTCCGGCAGTTACTGAGAATCAGCAGAAATTGATTTATTTATTTATTTTATCGGACAACAATAAGTGGTAAAAGACAACAACCCTCGAAATCAGAGATATGTACCTCTATTATTTTTACAGTGTAATTAAACGACTGTAGCATTACATTACTGATGTATTCTATGTGTTTACAGTGAAGTTACTTGTTGAAATGGTAAACATGTAACACTTACCGGCAATAGCAGGTGTATTCAAGAGAAGCAATGTTAGTAGTGCAGCCAATATCTGATATTGCATTAGCAGTGATACAGCCATCTCTGCTCCTCACAAACCAATCCAGTAATAAAACTAATCAAGATACTTGCCGGAAAGCGACTACTTCTATAACTCTGTAAAATGGTATTTTGTGATATATTGTAAGAAGTCTCACGCAGTTACTAAACTAAAATAACTCATTTAATGAACCTTTTTAGTGGAACATAACGTGATTGGCTACATAAACAGATCTCAGCCAATAGGGAGCGCATCGTCATCTGTCGTGAGCAGAATTCAGCTTCACAGGTTTGTACAACTAAAGTGAAAGTATTCTGAAAACAACAAACCCTCTTCCGATAAGCTCTCAAGTTTTAATATCACATGACTAACTTGGCACTACACTATAATGGAAATACTCTCAGAAGCGGCAAAATAAGTACTAGGACGCTGGATATGTTGGCTGCAGAATATTCATAACGGACCGCATTGACCCCAGAGTTTAACCCTATATTGCCGAATGCTGCTTTGTTTATATTTGATTGTAATCTTACATGCCCAACCAGGTGTGACGCAGATTTTTGTACCCCATAGAATTCTGTACCCCGCATGATCCCATGCCTGTGCAGATGCAGTTTTTCAAAGCTGGACGTGGATGCGTGATATTCCTGTGCGCGAGTCCCGCTGTATTCTCAAGCACTGTCATTGAGTTCTGCTGCAGTTTGCAACAAATATTGAAAACAAGACTAAACTAATTCTGTTGCAAAATAAAACAACACGCTTAACACCACTGATTTTCTACAGTACGCTCAGCCTCCTGCGTTGCTCAATACACGAAACCTTTGATTAAAAGTACACATTTTAATTTTATTACATGTAAATAGGCCCTACTGTTCAGAAACATCAAGCGTTCACTTTAGCGATCTTGATCTACGCAGGCGTCAAATCTAAGGGGATACATAATTATATGTGGATACAGAAATCTGCGTATCGTGCCAGTAGTTTTTAAGCATTCGCCCTTATAATTAAGACCATGCATTCCGGAAGATTTTAATTAAACCCGGAATTACAGAGTTTTAAACCCCACTGCTATGGTGAACAGGTAACACGTCATAATCCGCCAAGATAGTGTTTGCCTAGATAGTCGCGGTTGTTCTGTTGTGGTTTACCTGTCGACCGCATTCAGAACAGAAGTGCACTAGTTTAATTATACTGCAAAAACACAGGTAGTTTAACTGCATCGTGTTGTTTCAGTTCAAACTGACAACTAAATACATGATATGGGGCCGCTAGCAGTATCTGTTCTTATTAAAACTGTAACATAATAATCAAAACATATTTATAAAAATGAAATACAAACATTTCTGTATCAGGGGCTTAGAAAATATGTATAATGAATACCCGGGTATGTGTATGCTAAAACATTAATAAGTAGACCTATTTTTATTTTAGACTGCCATTTCATTTTCCTAAATTTAAATAGCTGACATCTGAATTTTTTTATGAACTCTGGTCACCATGTTGTCGAACGTACGCCGAGCTGGTCAAGGAACAATATTTAGTGACAGAACTGGCCGGCTGTGGACACGGTTCTCTGGACAAAAATAAATAAATAAATAAATGTAAACATAAGTAGAACTTTGTGTAAATGACGCTTCTTTCGTGGGTGTAATGCAGACTCCATCTCTCGGTCGTTTCCTGGCGCAGGTTTTAGTCAAGAAAAGCAAGACAGTAGAAGTACCTAATATATTACACTTAGTTGCATTAATAAAACAAGTGATTGCTATTCGCATTACGTAATATTGAGCTGCTGCCGTTGTGTCGATTCCTTAATCTTCATGTATTATTTCCTTGTGTCCGCGCCGCACTATCCAGTTTAATATTGGTGTCTAGTTGAGAGAGCGTAATGGTTCTGGCAATGCAGTTTACAGCTTGTTATTTTATTCAGGCAATCTCCCGAGTACCTTTCATGACAGGGTGTGCAGACAGGCCCCCTATAAATACCACGGTCGACACGCTAGTGGGTCTTTCTTGCGCGGTACTGTGTTTTAGCAGAGGTAAGAGCATGTGTGGACTGTGCATGCGTGGAAGCATGAGATGTTCCCGTTTTGCGTCTCTATAGAAGGATTGCTTAAAGAGAATATGTACGTTTCCATGCAGTAGAAGTATATTTGATACATTTATAGCGTGTTTTATTTTCTTGAATACGCCTGAAACGTTTTAGTAGACTTAATTTTTTTTTTTTAACTTGCGTGTTGCTGATATTAGAATCTTATTATAATTAACGTATTATTGTTTAGGAAAAAAGGTGTATATACCGATCGGATAAAACGTCTATCCCCGGAAACGAAGGCTCTGCCCCATGCATTTAAAGTTTAGGAGGCTTACAGCACTATGACATAGAACAAAATGGCGGAGTATGACTATTACAGTTATTTGTTAGTAAGGTTGAAAAGAGCGCTATTTAAGTAACACGGGCGTTTAGCATTTCCATCATAAAATAAAAACTGATTTCACTTTGAGGTTAAAATAACTGATAGGCGTGGGCGCGTTGTTTTAAACCAGGCGCTTACTACACTTTTGCTTATATTGGGTCAAATGAATGAGAAGTTTGACGGGGTTTCACTGACGGCAGTGTGTTGTAACGCCACCTGCAGGTCAGCATTGGAATAGTTGTACGTTTATGGGCCAGAGAAGTGGCGCTCTTTTTTGCTGAGTCGGGTAGGTAACCTAAATTGATAGCTTAAATGAGCATGCAGTTTCTCAATGTTATCTGCTAGAGATACATTTCTAAATGTTCAGTATTGATCGGGCCCTGGGGTAATATCCCCGGCCTCTTGGTGAGCCGGCTGAGGAGTGTTGATGATGAAAATGCTTTCTGGTTCACTGATTCCACTGTGAAGTTACTCTCGCAGCGCACTGAGACACTCCTGGACTGAGCTCTTTAACGCGAAAGACAATTTCATGTTTAGTTTGCGATGTGGCATAAGTCAAATCCACCGATCAAACCTCGCTTGGGACCTGTGATCACGTGTTACGCAGTTGAGAGGCTACAGAAGCTGTTTCATTAGCCAGCCCTCTGCCCCATCCAGCCCAAAGTGACCCTGGGCATTTTGATGAATATCAGTCTGTTGGAGGGCATCTCTAAATACTGTCTGCAGGAAGGCTAGAAACACTCCTGGTGGTACACACAGTACTATGAGAGGATGACCTTCTAATTCCCTTTTTTAATTTTTAGCTGGAAATCGATGCTGCCTTTTATTCTTGGGCGAGTGCTGGAGATGGGATCCATTTCAGGTGAGGCTTATTGCTAGTGGTGCAGGGAAAAGTTTCTTGTTAATTTCAGTTATTGCCTGTCCGTTAAGTAATGTAATGGCCTCTTGCCTTCCAATCTGGGGGTGATCATAGGTATGTGTATTCACTAAACTAGTCTTGGGGTCAGTTTCACAAAGAGCTATGTAGCAGTCAGCTAATCCCAGTTCAATTCTATTACAAGATACAGAATTGAGAGGTGATCTTAACTCCTGAGTGGAATATCTACTAAAGCAATATTTTGTGGAACGAGTAGTGAGAAGATGGTTTTAGTTGCTGACAAACTGCTTTGTGAAGCTGGGTCTAAATCGCTAGACAAGCCTTTTACTTTTTCTGTGAAAGCCAGGTTTCTAATCTGGGGGTCAAGGTGGCTCATTTTGGTGAATTATGCACCAACCTACCCACTCATCTTTGTCTAGATTTGAATGGTAGGGGGTGGACTAGGTATGGTTCAGAACTGCCTATTCCGTTGTGGATCCTTGTTTACCATAAATGATCTGGGGATGTATGGAGGAACATTTTAAATCAGGCAGGCTGTGTCGACAGACTTGTTTCTAAATGATTCTGAATCTGCTGGAGTGTGTTCATGATGATTGCTAACAGACTAGAGTTTCTGAATACAACGTGATGCTCTTTCACAGTGCACTGAAGAAACACTCCAGGCAGGAAATAGATGTGCTGCCAGGGTGCCATGTGGTTGTGTTTAGGGCTGGCAAACTAATTCACTTTCATTCCTGTAGGTGGGCAAATCCTGCTTCATCAAAATGGGCAATGCGAGGACAGATGAGAGAATTTCTGGGTAAGTTTAACGAATGGATTTTTGCACTGCAAGATTGTAGAATGATGCATGTTTGCTAAAACAAACGGCTGTTTAACAAACTGCTGTTTTGCAGGCTGCTTACTGGGTAGTGTTATCTATATAAAATGTAAATGCATGTTATCTGCTGGAGTGTGTTCATGATGATTTGCTAACAGACTAGAGTTTCTGAATACAACGTGATGCTCTTTCACAGTGCACTGAAACACACTCTAGCACTTAAAACCCCTAAGATTTCCTGCTTCGTGTCCTGTTAACTAACTTTCTTTGCTTCAATTTTAGGCAGATCCCTCCTCCTGGATTCCTTCTACTGAAAATGATTAACTTCAGGTAAGCAACTACTGGCTGTAATTTGGACAAACTCCTTAATGTTTGCCCTTTTGTGATTTTTGCAGGACTAGAAACTTGCTAGTCCTGTATACAACTAATATTTGATACATTTTCTTTTAAAATCTTCTGTTCCTTCCTTGTAGCTGCATGACCAGGATCATTTTAAGACCTATTCTAGACATTTTATAGAAGGCTGGACTGGCCAGCACTCAATCTGGCAATGCAAACCCAAGTGTGACTTTCTTACTGTATCAACTGGAGTGTGTTCATGATGATTTGCTAACAGACTAGAGTTTCTGAATACAACGTGATGCTCTTTCACAGTGCACTGAAACACACTGCATGTTAATGCAGAAGAGGGTTTTTTTAAATTGAGAACCATCATTCAACTGACTATTGTAATGGTTCATATATGGTTGAATGCTTGACTGACCTATAAAACCAAATTGCACTTATGTAATGGGCTTGCATGTGTTCCACTTCAGAATTCAGCACGCTTGTAATGCATGTCTTGTAATGCAGAGAACAGCCTTTCAAAACGTGATTAAACCCGGCCTTGACCTTTTAGTAGAAGGTTATGAAGCATCAGAACCAGGTGATCTGTGTTGCCGACATGCGTTTTCTTTTCTCTCTCAAAGGTTTGTGGATGCTGCGTACCTTCCCGTTTTGTGAAGGGGAGTTCTCCCAAGTGAGTTGAATCTTGTACTTTATTTCAACTAGAAGTCTGTCTGGTTTTTATAGTATAAAGATGTAAATAAGACCCTTCGAACACAGGGGTTCGACCCATTCCAGGTTTTACTACAAGCTTCATTAGCGCAGTGTAGCGGTAACAAACTCAAGTGTCTTTTGAAAAACTTAGCAATGGGAGTCTTGCTTCTATGCCGGTAGAGTCTATCTTCTGTTTAAGTTTGAAATCTTCCTGTTGTCTGGAATGTCCATGATGAAACCTTTCAGACTAGAGTCTCTGACTTCACACTGATCACTATCACTGTGCACTGAGCTGCTCCACAATAACTTTCCTATTCGGTTGTTTCCAAGGCATGTTTTGCTGTTGCGTGTTAGTGGTTATAAATGCATGACAAATCCCCAGGTAGCTACTTGTAGATTCCTAATGGCTCTTGACAGATGGATAAATATGATATGTATAGCTTATGAATACATGCCCCTGTACTGGGTTAGCATGGTCCAAAAAGTTTGTGGTAGATACCCTTCAGAGTAGCCTATTCGGACCACTGAATGCCCTGTGATGCTTATTGAATCGATGATGGAAATAAGACTCCTGTTGCATAGCAGTTTTAATGCATGCTTTATTAGCCACAGTATAGGTAACCAGCTCAGGTGTGTACAAAAACATGGTAAAACCAGGAATGGATCAAACTGTTTTGCAGTAGGAGTCTTATTTCTGTCCTTGACGATTTAAACCAATAGGAACTCTAGTCATTTTAAAGTTGCAGATCTCCCTCTCCCTAAAGACCGGTTTTATTAACTAATCCTGGTAATGATCACAATGGAGAAGTAATGCCACTATGCATCTGTGTACAAGTTTCTGACCCTCTTTCTATCCTATAGGCACACTCGGATGGCTGAGGCTGGTGCAGGTGGCTCTCAGGATGCAGTGTATATGGTGAGTTCAGTGTGGTTGTGTAATGGATGCTGTGAGCTTATACATAGGGCTGGAGTGTGTTCATGATGACAGCTAACAGACTAGAGTATCTGAATACAACATGAAGCTCTTTCACAGTGCACTGAACAACACACACCTGGCTTTAACTATAGATAGGGGGGTGGGATTGGTGAAGCCGTGCTGTTCTATCAGCAAACTCACTCCCAGTTTCTCTTGCAGGATAGAAATCGTGACCCGTGCTGATCTGGTGGGGAATGTGTTTTCAAGGTGAGTTTTATAACTGTACAAAACCTGTTTGCTGTACTCTTCTAAAGTGCCCACATTTAAATTCCATGTTTTATACACCTCCAGTTCAAGGATGTTTCTTATGCAATAACAAGACATGGCTGTAGAACAGTTTGTGAATCTGGCCCCCTTGAGGCTCCAATGAAGTAAGCAGTTGACTTTTGCACCAATTGAAGCCAAGATTGCTGGTGCAGTGAATTGCTGTTTTGAGTGATGCTGAGGAGTGTTGATGATGAAAATGCTTTCTGGTTCACTGATTCCTCTGTGAAGTTACTCTCGCAGCGCACTGAGACACTCCTGGGCTGAGCTCCTTTTAAAGACAATTTCACATTTCATTTGTAATGCGATTCAAGTCCACTGATCAAACCTTGCCTGTGATCTGAGATCCAATGTTACACGGTTGAAAGGCTAGAGAAGCTATTGAATTCGCCTGACCCCTGCTGCATGTAGCCCAAACTGACCTATGGCATTTTGATGACCATTGGTCAGTTTGAGGGACCTCTAACACTACTGTGTGCAGGCTCAAGGGTAGAGTGTACACCAAAACAGTTGAGAGATTTCAAAAACATATGGTGCCTCCTTGTTAATGTACTGTATTGTGTTCACAGGCTGTGACTGACGGAGCTTGATGCAGTGCAGATGGCAGATCCTCATGTTCCAGCTGTCTAATGGATCCTGTTTTAATAAAGTTAAACTAATGTACACAGTTTCAATGTGTTTCTCTTCATCTATACCAAAACTTTTACATGACTCCCAACTGTTAATTTAGCATGTTTGAACACGCACAGCATCTGTCTGATTTTTGGTTTTAACTGATTTAATAACCCAAAAACACCCTGGAGACCCATATAGAAAATGTATTTTTGGCGATTTATATTTTCAATATAATTCATGCTCTACTCCCTTTCTACATGAAGGTGGGCAGTGTGCAAAGATATTTCTGCTCACCAATCATAAATGTGGGCCTAACTTATGTACTAGAAGTGACTTGGGTGGGCTTAAAAAAAAAAAAAGTGAAGGTTTGTTTGACAAGTAACTTCAAAGCTTGGTTAACATTTTATATTTACAAGATAATTAATGTGAACGAACTGGTAAGACTAATTTTTTCATCTTTCTACTGTGAGGTTTACCGTTAGTGTTCTAGAACTTTTGGGTAATTCCGTGTTTCTGAACAATTATTTGCGGGTCATCTGTCAAACAATCTCCTCAATGGAGTGAACAAGCCCATATGCATGTAGAGCAGTAGATGTGGTTCTTTGCTGTGTTTATGTCATGCATAGGCTGTAGCAATCGCAGTTCTACTGGGAGGACTGCTTTTCTCAAATGGGGTGGTAGATTTGGACTGAGAGGTAACTTGCAGTTTGAAATCAAGCCACATGGGGTCAGTCAAATCCTTACAAATTCAGCGGGAGACAGGTAAACTTCCTGTGAAGTATGTCTTTTCAGTACTGAATTGAGGATTTGTTTGAGTTAAAGGTGATACTTTTAGATGAAAAATGTGGATCTTTACTTGCATGGTATTTCATATACTTTGAAATAGATCGTCAGCAACCAGGCGCTGCTTTCAACACCCCTTTGGTCTTCGGCAGTAGTATGAAGCAGTTACTACATCACGTGACTTCAGAAGGATTTTACATGCTCAGATAATGCCAGGTGGATATGGAGCAGAGAATAACACACAACTTTGGTGTGTCTGTGTCATGACTAAAGTAGAACCTCAAATGATTTGCATTTTGGCTGCATGTGTTTTAGCCTCCGATTGTCCTTGAACGGGATACTTAAAGGTTAAATAAGTGCCATACTAAGGGATAGCTGGAGAGGCGTCGCTGCACGTAGGGGCAGGCTACTTACAGGCTGTATCGTTCATAGGGTTTGCTAGGCAAATATAATCCTATGGCAAGAACATGCACATTTAAAACAAATCGTGGTTGAGAGCCTTTTGATGTGCTTTATTATATCTCATAAATGTGTGCCAAAATAAATCGTTTGCAAGAACACAGTGCAGGGTGCGTCCCTTGTTAAATAATACTGGTCCTTTTGCGCTGCCGTAGTTTTCACCCAGTTGTATCCGGGCCTGCCTTTTACGAGCTGGCAGCTGTACGGAAGATAGGAAAGAAAAAAAACTTGGGAGGAAGAACTGAAGGAAGAAAGGTCGGTCTGACTGGACGAAGCAGAGTGGCAGAGAAGGAAAGTCACCCGAACAAGACAAGACGGACGTGGTAAGCCCGACTATAACGATGGAAGCAGGATTTCCATTAGAAACAATATATCTACGCAACAGAAGCTAGTGACCAACCCGCGTTTGTTTTACAACAGGACCAAACGGAGAACAAAAAACAAAACAAAAACAAAACTGACTTTACTTTTTATTTGCATTTGTCTTGTGCTGTAAAAAAGCGGATTTACAGAGACAACACTGAAAAGTACGTTTTCCTATTTAAAAAAAAAAAGAAAGAAAAGTGAACGAAGTTTGACATACCACACCTGGAAATTAAGACGACTTCTAAAATATTATTTCAACTTTTTAAAACCTGACCAGCGTGTTTCCTTTTTGTCTTGTTAAACGGAGTTGGATTCTCATTACACTACATCATGTTCAACTTTGTTTTGTGACATTTTCTATTTGTTTTTGGACAATAAGGTTCCGAGACCAAAAGGACATTTTTTTGGTGGAAAAGTGTAACATATCTGCTTTATACAAAATAAATACAAATTTAAAAAAGCAAACAAAAAAAACTGTGGATAGTGGAACAGCCCTCCACTTTCCAATACAGCAGGAAGACAGTTATTTTAAAAGTAAAAGAAAATACTAGACTGGATATTAAATACTACAGAGTGCTGTTGACAAAAGTAAAGGAAGGTAAAAAAGAAGTAAACACAGTAAAATCGACTCGATCAGCCCGCTGAACTCTGAGTGAACGATGTGAAGATGTTTTAAGTGTAGATCCAAGGTGTAGTAATATACAAGGGAAATGGGGACGTGGCAAAATATTTAAAGTTTTTGGTTATGTTTTAATGTAATACGTTACCTATTCAAAATTATGCTATGACGTTTTTGACCAAAAGGATTTCAATATATTCAAATTTTACAGTTACTGTAAGCTTGTGGGAGAGAG